>BGZK01000050.1:600000-950879 GCA_005406025.1 Eumeta japonica | reverse complement strand
AAAATTTACAGGATGATTGAAGCGTCGGCGAGAAAACGTCCGATACTAATAAAATTGTTATATAGTTTATTAACAAATACCAAGTTTTGAATCTTCGGTGCCGACGACTGGCATGAAACTGTTGACAGTCATTTAAGTGAAAAAGGTAAATTAAAGGTCATACCGAGTGGAGAGCTCGGATCTTTCGCTACTCTTTTGGAAAATGCATGCAATTTTTTTATACATGCGCCTTTAATTTTAATACAGCCCAAATACAGCTGATTACAAAAAGTATTTATTTTACCAATGACGGTCAAACGTTAAATACATTTGATGAATAACCGATCAACTTTCATTTTTGAAGTTGTTGTAAACAAGGTTACCTATTAAAAAATATATATTTGTTGCTATAAACTACAATAAATATCTCACTTTTGAGAAATCCCTTGACGTTACATACATGAACACATTGTTTTTAGCATTACGCCATTTACCTGATGATGGAACATGAATTTATAGTTCACTAATCAATCGTTTCTTGATTCGCAATACATGTTAGAATTATGCACCAGTTTACAGCAAAACATGCAGTTTTATATTTCATTTATATGTATATATAATATATAATCTGTAAATATACCACACGCCCACTGTTATATTGGTCGACGTGGAGACTAATATAAATATACATATAGGTGTAAAATACACGTAATATGATAAGGCGATTCGTATATCCCACATAATATGATAAGTTCGTCTGTCCTTGTTATGTCGGTGGTTGGAATTGTGTACCTAAAGGTCAAAATGAGGCCCTTTCAGTGGTACGGACGGCGTTGTTATCTTCTTTTGTATGTCGCAGACGATTTCAATAGGGACTACTGTACTTATTGCAGTAATATTGACGTTTAACTTTATTGTATTAGTGAATTGCCAAATTATAAAAATAATAAGTATTTTTTTGTGTGAGCTCAATTCAATATAAGCTTTTATTTTGTGAAAATCAAACCGCAACAGGCTAATCGACCGATAAGTTGCGAGTAATTAATTTTAGTCATATTAAGGGCCACTCGCTCTGTGCCTGGGAAATCAGATTAAGCCATCTGTCCCGTATATTGTCACAGTATTTAAAAAGATTGTCTACAGCAGCTCCCAACCCACACTGGGTCAGCGTGGAGGAATCAAAAGCCAAGCTCCTCGATTTCAAATTAAAAGATTGCGAGAGTGTGTCTCAGAATGCACAAACCACACACATACCCACAGTTTAATATTTATGACTACCAATATTCCCATAACTAATGTTTGTTCTTCGCTTGAAAGCTCTAACTTACGATTATGCTGCTTATTATAATGTACCGTTACTGGGAATATTTTATTAATTATTTTATATTATAAATTATGGGTCCACACTGATGATAAAATAAATTAAAAAAATATGAAAACCGCTTTCATAAACGATTACTGAAAAAATTTTTTTGTCTTTTTTTATTTAATTAATTTAATTAAATCTTACTTAATTTACACCTAGATTTACATTTGTCTCAAGCTTCGAGCAAAAGCGGTATGAATTATAGAGTTTCATTGCCAAATTATTAAAATAAAAGTACTTTTATTAAAAACGATCGATTATCTCGGTACAAAAATGAAGACAATGTCCTGGCCAATTACACAACTAAATAGAAGAAAGTGCAGTCAGTTTCTATCGCAAGTTCTCTGATGATATCGATATCTATTCCACAGCAAACGAGCAGGCAAGCTATCAGAGAGTAGAAGGTCAGCGCCGCTCGTGGACACTCGCAACTCCAAAAGAGTCACCGTTGCGTTGCCGGTCTCCCGAGTGGGAATAGGATATCTGATGGAGGAGATGTTGATGGAGAGGGAGTGGCGGTGATTAAGTGGAGAGTGCACCACCGGGACTCTCGCTCAATGTACGAACAGCAACAACGGACGCTGCTACTTTACGTCCGTATTCCATGAGAGTGTAGTATTTCTCAAGTCGAGCTGGCCATTTTTTTTTGACTGCGATATGACTCTACCACGATAAATCTACAAGTTTTCGGTACAAGATAATTATGAAACTGCTGGATCGATTTGGATAAAAACAGCACATGCTATTTATTGCTTAGGTCTCTGTAACCTGAACCAACCATCACGTTTTTGAAAAATAACAGAAGTTAATGAAACTAATTAATCTGAAACAATCTTGTAAACATATATTTGTTCTGATTTTGTGTAAAACGATCGTTTTACATCCTTGCAAAAATGTATAAAAACTACTTCGAGATCAATCTTAAAAACATTTTTGTAGCTGTTAAGTTTGTTGTTAATTATAATGAATTCTGTTCTCTTCTAAAATTCTAAATCTATTAAGCCATTTTCCAAAAGTCGAAAAAACACATACGCAGCGAATATAAAACCTCGCCCTTTTCTAGTGTCGGTTAAAAATGTTCAATGTCGCGTCACTAGGATTGCAATAAGCAGACGGGCGTACTAACCGGTAGGGACTATCGCAGTATTTTTTTTCTCTTAAGACTCTCGACTTAACCATTTCAAATTAAACTCTTTTAAATTAACGACTTTCACGATTTCAAGTTCACCGTTAAACGCTCACTGCCTTGATTTTTTTTTTTTCATCGTTTATGCCGAACGTTCTATCCGTATAACGTTAAAAATATCCTGACAGCGCAAAATGTGCAATTGTGCAACCAATCAATTTTCCACTAACAGATGACTCACGTTATACCGTTCACTTCAATTTTTAAACTCGTCGAGGACAGCCAGCAGACAGATATACTACTTAAATTGTCGACTCGAAAATAAACACCCTTCGAATAGCAAAATCATTCATACAATCTATGTTTAATGTGAACAGGAATCGCGGTACGTATGCCTGACATTTCATTGGTCTTGCTGCGCCTGAGTCTATTATCGGTCTGTCGGTCAAAGTAATATACGATCTACAGCCGTCAAAGGACAATGCGAGCTTGGAAATAAAATCTTTATACATTTCTATGAAAAAAGTATTTTTGTTTCGGATTTTCGCAAATAAATAGGTAGAATCAAAGCGAAGGTTTGAATCATACTATTTATCTGTGTTACGTCAGTAAGTAGACCGCCTACAAAACAGACAAACAAACAAGCAATGTCTAGTTTTTAATAGCTTTATTGTGATTACACAGAAATAGGGTCACTTTTGTGTTTATCTGTCTGTCGGCCAGTTGTCCATCGTTGTTCCTAAAAATTCATAGTTGCACTAATTATAATGGTACCGTAGCGTAATAATCCATTCCCAATGCACAATTAAGATTGCAACTTGAAAAGAATTAAAGAGAAGTCGAAAAGGAGCAGAAGCAATCGAATGAGATACCGCCAAGGAAAGATAAACCATTCTGTAAATGAGTTATGATGATAAAATGACCTACGAACTATAAATGAATAAATTTTACAAAAAATGACAAAATATTTGACGAATCCCACCTAGCTAATGGCGTGTCATACTCCAATACACCCGAATTTACCCAAACAAGTATATTTTCGTAACAAGAAAAACAAACTTTTTGTTTAAAATAAGGCGTTCAATAATCATGGATTAAAATGAATTTACTACCGCTAAAGAAACGTTTATGTGCCGTCTGTCTAAGTTAAATAAATTAATTAAATTGTATCCTAAAACGCTTTACATACATTTATTTAAGGTTTTTCATTAAAACATTTTGCTGTGTTGCTTTAACATTGTAGAAAGATGATTCTACACAAATTACAACGCAAATTAGTCTATTTCAAAAAATGTGAGTAAATTGGGGTAATTCTATTCACACCTTTGAAAACAATTTAACTTTGGTATCAGTACATTTTGATTTATACGTATTGAACACAGCCTAATTAAATTTGAATATGGAGTTTTGTTACAGTCCACTGTGAATAATGAATGTCTCAGTCATTTGAATTTCTTTTTTGTGGTGTCGAACAAATTCAGTAACAAAAAAGAAGTCTAGACTAGACCTTCGACAACAATTAAATGAAATTCGAAAGGACGAATTTCGTCAGTCAATAAATTAGCAATTTAAGTGGGAGTAGACTGGTAATTATCGGTTGGGAGGGGGAAATGAGTGACGCATGACGCATGTTTAATGTAGAAAATACTATTAAATTAAATAGATCGGTTGGTTAGATGTACTTAGTAGGCATAACGGAAATCATACATATGAATTTTATTCGGCGATATAATTGCAATAGATTTTTTTTATGAACAAACAAATAGAGAAATACACCGACGACGAGGGATGGCTAAGTACTAATTTGAAAAATGAAATTTGGTAAGGCCAAGTTATCTGAATTGGACTGGCGTACATATGAAATAATGTATAAAATAGTACTCAATTTAACGTCAATATCGTGTTTTATATATATTAAAAATGGTATCATTTTTCGAAAAAAATATACATATAAACATACTGTAAACAAGTGAAATCGATAGCTAGTTGTTAATTTGGAAAATGAACTTGAATAAGTCTCTCTTATTCGAGCCGGACTTATCTGCAAATGAAATATTATAAAAAAAAATCTTAACTTATATAATTATATCAGTATAATACTTTTTTGTATTAAAATGTTATCATTATCAACAAACAGACACTCAGAGAAATGTACAGACAACCAGTTGAGTCAGTTGTTAGCAGTTAAATAGGAAAGTGGACATTAAAAAGTTGCATGTATCCGAATTAAACTGGCGAAAATAGGATATAGTGTAAGAATTAGTGCTCAGTTAAGTATGTTGATGATAGAACATTTTTTCTTTGTATTAAAAGTGTTATATGTACATTTCAAGTGCAAAGTACATAAACTAAATAATAATTTTATATCTTGAAATCATTAAAAATAATATCTTATCATTCCACCGTAATTTAAAAAAAAAGTTCTGTAATGTTTTTATACGAAACAAATATCAACACTTTTGTCTCTGATAAGCGGTTAATCATATTTACTAAATTAAATAATAATTTCTGTTCATAAATTTCTAATCTACGTCACTATACATATATAAACACTATTGTTGTAACAGATGGATTGTTAATATATGATTAATTATTTAATTACAAAGACAGTGAGTGTACTTATGTTTGCGCGTGAGAAGTTTTACTCTTTTTGCGTAATTAAAAAATTGTTTTTAATTGCAGGCAAAGAAATCCTGGAGTGGAATATTCAATAAGGTTGATAAAGTTTAATTTAAATTTTAAAAATTAAAGAAATTATTATTTATTTTCTTGTACAAAGTTTAATACCAATTTTATCTTTTTACTTGAAATTATAACAATCACTAAGTGAAAAATTGGAATATGTTAAAGTTATTTTGTCGCCATCTTCCATTTTGCATTAGGCTACACAAAACTCGCCGACTGGTGTCACTGTTGAGCTTGCTAAATCCGCCTGTCTTACAGTCACATCAATATTCGGACTAATGATATTGGTAGTATCGTCCATATTTTCATAAACGGCAACTCCTTCAGCTCTAACGTATGACATTAGTTATTAGTGGTCTGAAGTTGCTCGTCAAACCGCTTGCGAACAACTTCATACTGTAGTTTTCGAGTCACCCCGACAAAAATTCACTTTCTTATTTTTTTCATAACGCACCAAAAGAAGTATAACTTCAATAATATTAATAATTATAATGCATAACGGTATAACCGCGCTTTAAATTATTGAAATATATTTAATTTATTATGAATTATGAAATAATTAGTCCTATAAATGGCTTGCACAGTAAAATATAATCTACGTGTTAAATTATATGTACAAATTATGTTTAACACTATTGAATTGAAACTTTTGTAGACTTTTTTAAGATGTTTAAGAAATTAAAACAAGTAATATTTGTATAATTAGTGATTCTCTTAGTGATACTTAAATATATGACGATTTAGTTTACGTGAATAATGTATATTTTTAATACTTAAAAAAAAGTGTAAATTAATGTATAGCACAATAATGTAATTTTTTATAGGAGTAAGAACAAAATAATTGTAGTGAAAATCACATTTTTCTTTATACAAATCATTTTTTCTATTTTTTGTCATTTAATATTTTTATAGATTTAAAGTAAAACTAATAATTACGTGCACTAACATAAATTAAGAAAATTTGTGTTTACATGTTAATAATAAATCTTTGTTGCGTTTATGTACATAAAATAAGTATAACGAAATTTATAGTTTAACATAGGAGCGATCCTTTCAAAAGAAAACACATACAAATTTCATTACTATTAAAAAGTGATATGTCTTTTTTCCAAATAGGCAGACTTTTGTCTAAAGATTCTTTATTTATACAGCTGAAAGATTTGTATACGAACCGCATTCAGGAAAGTTCTAACAGTCTGCAAACCAATTTAATATCTAAATTGTATAATATTTACATCGATTTAAAATAATGCAGCCATGATCCTGGCTACAAAGCCATGTTATCCTAGCTAAATTTATGCCTGTTGGTAACTTCATATTTCATTAATACTTTTATATCCTAGTGAATCTCCTACACGCAAGTGTCATTATTCTCTCACTTGACAAGTCGCTAGTTAGGTGACAATTAGTAAACTGCACCTTGCTTGTAATGCAGTATAATTAATGTTTTGGAATTTGTTGAATTGCATAATTTGCACCCATTACTTGCAACACTGACAGCACAAACGCATAGGTTGCATTGTACCTATGTTTACATGTTGCTTTGCAATTAGCATTATGCATTGCTGTTGCATAATACTCGATATCTAATCTACTGCAAAGTATGAAGTTCGTTCTAATAAAATGTTTCACCCTTTTGCCATCTGTCTAGATATGAGTCTACGACTAACATTATTTAATTCTAGCATACCTTCTGTAATTTTCAATGCAAAAAGCTTATTCAAATAATTATATCCCTAATTTATTATATACTCTTAAATCAAAAGTGTTAAAGGAGGTCGATTGTGAACTTCTCAAAAATAGCTAGATGAAGTATTCTACTGAATTTGATACTTAATACACATGAACACTGGTTAACCCTAAATTACAGTTAAGCTATTAGGTATTTTATTTTAATATTAATTAATAAGTATAAGTCGATAATTGGATATCTCAATCTTTGAAAATTTTTCTCTCTCATTCTATTGCATGCCTTAAGCGCGAGCGTAGGTATGCTTCTACAGTCGCCTGAAAATCCCGTATAATCACGATAACTAAAAAACTATTTAACTTTTAAAATTAATTTCTTTTTTAATCTCATCACTAATTGATTGGGAATGACTGTATTCAAAATCACAGCTTGATATAGTACCGATTAGCTGTAATTGAATTTTTTAACTCGCAGTTATTCGTGTTTTGATCTATCATTTCGCTTAAATATCTGAAATGGAGATTTAAATGAATGTTTTATGTTTTTGTATTTGCCAACGGTTGGCGGTAGAAATACCAAACATAAAACAACTATTTTCGACCGAAGATCAGCTGTACGATTTAGTTCATCTGTTTAGCTTTAAGTCGCGCACACAGGATGCTTAGGTTTAAATCTGTCCTAGAATTTGTTTTTTTTTTATTTATTTTTAATTACTTTCAAACTTTTTAATTAATTCCAATGTTATTTTTAATGTAATTAGTGATACATTTATATTAACAACAATTATTGTATAATAATTTTAATCAGTGACTTCGGGAAAGTTTTGAAGGACTTCAAAAAAGGATTTTTGGTGAAAAGCTCATATATTATCATTAACCTCTAATTTAAATAACATACGTATGTCACGAGCGCTTAAGACATACACATTTGGTTCTACGAAATTTCTAAATAATGTGTACAAAGACCTAACCGACATTTGTTAGTTTTTTAAATAAACCTAGATGTTTGAACTCAAGACTTTAAAATGCATTAAAATTATACTAATATCTAAAGACAATACAGGTTCTTTTCTTAGATATACATATAACGAGTATATATAATATGAAAATGAATAGTACCTTGTCACTTTTCTAAGTAATATAAATATTCCTAATTTTTTTTTACAATACTCGTTATTCTATTAAGAGACAGACCGAATTGTCCAAATGGGTTCAGTAATCGTAATACAATGTAAATATTTTTCGGCTTAGCAATCCAACACATTTCATGATGATAATGTAGGCCACATTCATAATATTTTTAGTTGTAGGATACTAACTAAAACTGTGTATTAAAAACAGCCTGTGGGCGGAGTTCCCTGTGGGCGTGGCGGATAGGCGTG
Organism: Eumeta japonica; assembly: GCA_005406025.1. NCBI lineage: Eukaryota > Metazoa > Arthropoda > Insecta > Lepidoptera > Psychidae > Eumeta > Eumeta japonica. Next base: position 942,652 of record BGZK01000050.1, on the reverse strand, counting down.
TCTGTGAAGGTCCCTAACCTATAACGTCATCTTAATTTGATGAACACAGCAAGTGATGTTGAACTCACTTATAGACATTGCATTGAGTAACGACTAGACGCGGTTAATTAGATATATACAGGTGATCATATTGTTTACGGTTGTCGTAAAATGTAAAATAGTTTAATAAAATGTTTTAGATTAGGTTTGGTTAGTTAAGTTTGCGGCCACCGAAACCGAGTATTTTGAGCGTGCTTGATGACATTTTATTTAAACATGGCCTTATTAACTTAAATTATGCCACTCATGATATTTTATTTGAGGAAATCCTTTTATTTACAAAAAAATTATCTGGCCCGGCAGACGTTGTTCTGCACTTTCTTATAGACTTGCCCGTATAGTTAATGCTCGTAGCTGCACCAGCATCGACGTAGAATTATTATTTTTTTCTTTTGCATCAATCAACGTCAATTACAGTCGCGCTATCATTACCGATTCCGATCATAGTCACAATTTTCATTCCGCACTCGTTTTTGAGCCTAGTCCCGTCCTCGATTTTGATTCTGGTCCTGGCCCCGTTCTCGATTCTGCTCTCCGACCCGCTTTCAATTTGGTTGCCACTCCTCGTCCCTGATTTCGTCTCGATATAATTCCGATTCCAATTTTGCTGCCGATCTCGATAGTGATTCTACTTTTGATTCAACTCCAATAAATTATATACTTTTTAAGGTTTTTTTTTTCATTCAGGTATCCTAAAAACTCGCGATAACAAGTACTCTAAAAGTGACCCAGTAAGCTCTTCTACCTTCCAGTGAAAGTCGTATTGTGGCCGATTTAGCCGTTCTGCAGATACCCCAGACAAATAGACAGATAGGCTGATACAAAGAGTTATTTTTTCATAGAAACCTTGTCCTGACAATTAGGAAGACAACAAAAAAGGAATCAATCAAATCGGTCGAGCGGTTCCCAAGTTATGCTCTTTCCATACATGCGGTAATTGATTTTTATTTATTTAGATAAAAATAGACTAATATTAAAACAAAATTTTACTGATGAGATGTGAAATAAAATAAATCGCGAACTAAATTAAAAAAAGGAAAACTAGTGACGTTGGTCATATTATTAGGTCGGCGAAAAAATTTTTCATATTTTATAGGTAAAAAGTTGCAGTAAAATCTCTTTGGTTCGGCTGTTTGTATCTGGCAAGTTTTGATATCATTAAATAGATGCTATTTTCCAAAAAGAAAAATAAAAAGTAAAAACGCTGCCCGCCAGTTTTCTATTGTTTTTCTCTCCCACAAAATGAGTCAATCTAACGTAGAAATTCCATATATTTTAAAGTTTTATTACAAAAAAAGAAAAAATACGACACAAGCTGTAAAAAAATTGTGATATTTATGGACTTAATGCAGTTTTAGTTCAGTAATTTTGATGTCAAAGATGAACCTCGCTTTGGTCGTCCCGTTAGGGATAAAGTCGTTGCAATTTTGGAAAAAGTATAGCTAGACCGGCATATAAGTTCTCACGATATAGCTGAAGAGCTGAGAATTGACCACAAACCAGTTTTGAATCATTTGAAAAAAGCTAGATGTGCAAAAAAGTTCCATACGTGCATCCCACACAAGCTGACTGAAATCTATCTATCTAATGAATCGTGTACTCATTTGTGATTTTTAATTGAAACGTAATTTGAAAAGATTGATCACTGATGAAGAAAAATGGATTACCTAAGACAAAAATGTGTGGAAAACATCATGCATAAAAGGAAAGTAAGATCCACAGACTACAGCGAAAACCGGATAAATCATAATAAATCGATGCTATGTGTATGATGAGATTGGAAGGGAAAAAATTATTCATTATGAGGTTTTACCGCCAAGCAGAAATATCAATTCGGGTCTCTCCTGCCAACAGTTGATGAGAGTCAAGTAAGAGTAGAGAAAATATGATCGGAATCTAAAATTTCTCCGAACTCAAAAATAACTGTACAGTTTTTTTTATCTCGTCTATAAAGTGCCAGATTGAAATCACATCCTATATGAGCATATGAAGAGCTGATAACGCTCGCCAAATTATGGGGCCTAGATTTACACAAACCAATATCGGAGTGTATTATTAACTCCATGATCCATCCATATTCTCTCAGATTATTGATCACAGGTGTTCCATATTGACCAACATAATAGGAACGATATCGACATTGTTGCTATTATGTTGAATTTCTCACTGTAACTGTGGAGTCTTTTTTTCGTCTGACATACCAAAAAAAAATACTGCTTTGGTATCCACTTCTTCATGATCAGGATACGAGAATTCATGGTTGATTGTTTGCATGACTTTACTATGGATAACTGAATACACTTAATACAAATCATGACTCAGATATACTGCTTTGTTACTGATAATCGTAATCATCTTCTGATCAGCCCAAACATCAATCGAAAAAACTTCATTATGTATTTTTAAGTTCAATATTTTTAAAATATTTCGCAAATCTGTTATCATCTACACTACTCCGAAGAGCGTGCTCATTATCTTTGATCGGAGGCCTCAAGTAGCGATCAAATACAATGATTACTCGACTTGCCGAATCATTGACAAAACATTGTAATAGTTTTCTTGATATATATGCAAAACTACGCAATGTGGGAACGGTGCGAATGAGTAAGAAATATAGAGCGGCTATACCTATTATAGGTATCGCCACTCACCTCATCCATACTTGGTCAAAATTCACTTCAATTCTCGTTATTAAGCGCAATCGATCACGATTTAAAGGACCTAAACGCTGTTCAATCAAGAGGCTGTAAAACATAATGTGTGATCTGGCATAGAAAGTAGAGTCATTCAGCATCCGAGCACTTTGACTGAATTACACTGCGTTATAGAACCCATCGAACGAAAATAAAACATTTATTATCATACCTCGGTATTAAACGGATTTTAAAATTCTCTAAAAACATTGCTAAAACAATGTACGTTGATTTCGGGATGTGAATATACAAAGACCAGGTGGTAGACCATCGTCAAATTTATTACTTTTATCCTTATCCTTCAAGACGCTCTATAAGATTATTATGAGTGGCTAAGAAGTTCCTCTTCCCAAAAAATGCAATGGCATCAAGTCATGGTAGTGATAATTTAACTTTTTCGGTGAATGTTACTCTAGATATTACTTTGTGTTTTTTTCGACGAGAATGCATCCAGGACAATTATTTAGCTGCAGGCCTGACTTAAGTATATCAAAGATGCAATTTCAAATAGCTATCAATATTCTTTCCTGGTTGTCAACATTGGATATTCTTAGCTTTTAAGCCCTTTTCGACAGTATACCACTAAGTGGCAGGTGGTCTGCCTTTTGATCGCTACGTAATATTAATATTAAGCACTGTTCTTTCAGAGTAGTTATCTTCTGGCCTCATGGCGTATTCGTATCATCTTATTCGCCACACCTTGATCTTCTCGTCTATCAGTGCAACTTTAAAGGATGCTGTGACATATACGTTCCGTATTTTATCCAAGAGTGTCACTACTCCTGGCAAATGAAGAATTTTTATCTCTGCTGTATGGAGCTTTTGTACGTGCTTCTTCAATGTTGCCCAGCATTCGGGGCCATATGTAATGGTAGGTCTAACGACTGCCTATAGTTTTATTGGCATTCTTCTCTCAAACAGTACGCCGAACAGCGTTCTCCATTCAATCCAAGCCGAATTAACGCGATGGTCCACATCTTCGTCAATTTTTTAGTCATCTGTCAGCATTGAGCTGAAGTATTCAATACGCACACATTTGCGATTTTTTTGCCGTCCACTACAAGATTACAACCAACCTCTTCAGTCGCATTCCATAAACTCCATTACGGTGCGGCTCATTCGTAGACCGTGTTTTTCGATTTTCGCCACCCATATGTCTAAAGCTTTTTGGAGCTCCGATGCGTTGTTCTCTACTAGCACTATATCGTCTGTATACAACATGCTTCATGGAATTATTTTTCGGATGTTCCATGTGATGTAATCCATAATCAAATTAATGGGCTCAAAGCCGATCCCTGGTCTTCTCCCACTTCGACCATAAACGGCTGGATTACATCAGCGGTGCCACGGATCTGGGTGGTGACATCCTGGTACATGTCTCGCATCGAATCAATGTACATTTCAATTACTTCCTGAGATTGCAGCGACTGCAATACCAACTTTCTTGAAATCCTATCGAATGCCTTTTCGAGGTCGATAAAGACTATATACATATCTTTCTTATTTATTTTATACTTACTTTAATTTACTGCAGTAAAGCCGAACTGATTTTCTATCGATTTAGCAATCGCTGTTAGCTGTGTTCCAATGACTTTCTCAAAGCTTTAGGGTGTGCGATGTTAACATTATATCCCTGTAGCTGTTAGAATTAGCGACGTTGCCTTTATTTTTGTGTATGGGACAAAGATAGCTCCTGTGGTATTTGTCGCTGTATTAATATCCTATTAAAGAGATCTGTGAGCCAGGGCAATGCGTCCTCTCCCAATATTTCGAGATGTTTGTCGGAACATTATCAGGTCCAATGGATTTGTTGTACTTCATTTGACGTAATGCAGGTTCTATTTCTGTTGGTGATATGCAGTCTGTTGGTCCCTCACAAGGTGTTAGCTGGGGTAGTGGCTCATTAGCATACTTTTCGTCAAGGAGTGCCTCGTAATATTTTTTCCATCTGCTGTTCATAGATGTGTGTCTGTCAGTAATCTACCTTGATTGTTCCTGATGTATTTATTACACTTGTTATCTAGTGATGATTTGTGTCCTTGTTTATCTGTTTTGAATACCTATGTTAGTTTCGTCAGAGGCACTTTCTAATTTCTCATAAATATTTTTGTTAGACTTTGCTCTTGTTTGCGCGACTGCAGTTTTTGTTGTTGCTGCTGTTGCGAAAATTGCTATTGTTACAAGTAAAAAACAATAAAAGAAAAAGAGGCCTCCGTTTTTAGTTATAACTAAAAACGGGAGAAAATTAAGCTATAACGACAATGTTAAAAAACACTTTTTAAAGAGGTGGAAGTTTTCAGTATCAAAATCTCTACTACCGTGACTCTATCTCTTTAACTGAACCATTTTAACTGAAAACAAAGTTCCGCGCGGCCGTTGCAGCGTGAGCACCCCGCCGCTAATAAGAGTTATACAACACCAAAAGAGTTTTTTATATTATTAAATATAAATTTAAAAATCTGAATAAATTGTAGTGTCATCTGAACACTTGAAGAAATACAGTTACGTTAAAAAAAAAATCTAAGTCGATTTTCCAAAAAGTTACAATTACAATTACTAATTAAATTTTTTGTACTTCTGTTCTCATAATTGGCGACTTGAAGTTTAAATAATTGACCTACAATTTTTTTTCTAAATAAATAAAGTCTTTTATAAACTTTTGTGATGTAATCTTGTTTAGTACACATATGTAAGAAGAGCTCCAAGAAGCAATTAATTTTCTTTGTTTTATTCCATAAATAAAGCATACATAATTTTTTTTAGAAAAACGTGCATATTATTGATTTCCTCTCTTGATTTATCAGAAGGATGGGCGTAGACTGAACCTTTACGTCTGTGGTTCTTACCACGTAACTCCATTTAATTCGACCATGGTTTGGTTTTGCGCACGTTTAAAATTATTTTCTTTAATTTCATTATTATTTTCGTACAAACAGATCCTAAATCTCAAGCGCAAGGTACATTATAAATGCCCGTTATTAGACATTTCAATACATTGTAGATCATTTAAAAGTCTGCACACTTAGGAAGGAAACTCATATCGAATTAGGTAAGGTGATTATCGCAACACCGTTACACGTGATCGCACGTCTTAATACCTGTGTAATTTAATACCTGTTTTGTGACTACTAGAGGAAGGAGCTGTCACAAATTCGTTGAAGACTCACAAACGGGTGCCTTCGCCCGTCATACCGGAGTGATGAAATGAATAGTCCATTTAAGGTTTTTCAAATGGATCAATTTAAGCCTATCAATTGTTACACGAACTTCGGTGTGCAACGTCACCACGTTTATTGTGAATACGGGTCCTCGATCAGTTGCCCCCTGGTCAGGACTAAACTTGGTGCTGACGAAGAGGACGCTCTTAATCATCGAGCAACCAGCTTTCGCTAACATGTTTATTGGAAAATATTTCCAACGCATCGACTATCTCAATATGCCAAAAATAAAAATTCGTTCATCCACAATATTTAGGTTACTTTCAAAGCACTAAAAAAATTACTTCTATAACCGTAAGGTTATCTAAGTGATGTTTGTTCATCGAAGTTAAACAAAGAAGTTAAAAATAACTTCTTAGGTGAAAATCGGTTAAAACGAGTTAATCTTTTATTGTGATGGCTTTGTGACGATCTTTGAGGAGGCTTTTACTCAAGTATTGCAAAATTTTTCATTAATCATGAAATTTGTATGCAAATGTCGTTTTTTAGTATCCCTCAAATAGTTTCACAATTAATAACAAATATTTTTAATTAGAAATATCTAAATTAATTTACACGCAAGGACGCTGTAGTAGGTTTTGGATTGTAACCTAATTACATTTTGTATTCTTATAATTTTCAAGCCCCTTTTCATAAAGTGTGCACATTATTATGCAAATTTTACAAATTGAAGTCTCGGTAAAGTGCTTAGTAATATGTATATTGATACATTAAGGTAACTAATTGGAGTTAATTAGAAATACTTGAAACGAGTCAGTTGTCTGTAAACCATCAGACGATTATTTATCTAACATATTTAAGTTTCTTTTACAGCAATAAATGTTGCTTCATTCAATTTATTTAATTTTTTTTAAATTTTGTTTAATTGGAAATAAATGACTTCTCAAATATTAGCAACCATAGGAATCGTAAAGAATAACTATTTAACTACATTTTATATAAAATAAAACACAAAACGTGAAAAAAAAATAAAACTAACATTACTACCTATTAGATAATTTATAGTAAACGTAATACTCTATTTCTAAATCCAAAGCAATTTTTGTGGATAATATCAGTACATCGTTTTGTTAATGCATTGTAAAATGACGTCATTCGATTTATTGCTAAGTGTAAATCTGCATTTGTTTTTGAGTATTTAATCGAGAATAGTTGTAGATTTCTCGGCCTAGTTAGTCGATAATGAAAAATATATTAACAAATTTAAATCATAATTTTAAAAGTCATATGAGACCGTAAACCTCGAAATGCATTTTAATATTGCTACTTTATGAAAAGAGCCTTCATAAGGAAATCTTAAAGTAGATTTTATAGATCTTAAAAACGGTGTTACATCGTTCTACAAATTAAAAAATATAAAAAAAATTTATTCCTCAATTTGTGAACCTTATTCGGTACCATCTGTAGGAAATTAGATCTATTCTAATTATTAGAGAGTAAATAAAATACATAAATCTGTATATTTTTAATTTCTCGTGCTCCTTGATGATTAATTTAAAATTTGTGATCACTTGCCGATCTTAGTCTAATCTTACTGACATCTATTCGTTTTTATTTCCTTTGTAATTATAATTGCGTAAATAAATGTACGTCAAAATTAAAAAATACTTTATGCAATACACTTCTCTATTTAAACTGGCTGACTGATGAAGTTACAACTACTTAATGTCACTTAGAAAAAAAAAGTTAAACAAAAAATATCACACAACTACATGATATGTAAATACACATAAAGGCTGTTTCGTGGCAGAGAAATCGTAGTTATTCTCGTACCAATTTGCATGCGAGTGCGCAAGGCCAAATTGTTTAATTATTACTACCTACAAGTATTAAGTTATATATGGGACTTACCTGTATTATACTATATATGATACCTGCTTACTATAGAAATTATTTGTAAAAAAAATGAGATCATTATTGAGGGCAATGTCTGAAAATGCTGTTCTAAGTAATAAATATACATCAATATATCTAGTATTTTTGATCCATTGTAATTAGGGCATGAAAGCTGAAACATCGATCTTTGGGATGTTAAATGAGGTCGATTAATTGTCACATTCAAATATTTCCGTCAGCAGTATACAGTGATATTAATTTAATTACAAATATTTCCATCGATAATACATAGTGATTTAATTTAATTATATGACTTATATAGCCATTTCCCTCGACTCCGTCCGCGTGGACATACGATTTATATTCCTTATTTTTTATATCGAGTTATCCTACTATCAGTAACACTGATCCTGATCCTATTTTCTATTTAAGTGCCGATTTCATAATTAATTCCAATTTGGTCCTGTTTTCTATTTAAGTGCCGACTTCATAGTTAATTCCAATTTGGTCCTGTTTTCTATTTAAGTGCCGACTTCATAGTTAATTCCAATTTGGTCCTGTTTTCTATTTAAATGCCGACTTCATAGTTAATTCCAATTTGGTCCTGTTTTCTATTTAAGTGCCGACTTCTTAATTAATTCCAATTTGGTCCTGTTTTCTATTTAAGTGCCGACTTCATAGTTGATTCCAATTTGGTCTTGTTTTCTATATCAATCCGGCGTCCCTCTCATTTCCAATCGTGCTATCTCTCTCGACTCCATTATCGATCATTTTACCATATCGATTCCTGTTTATTAGACAGGAATGCATTAGAAAATCAGTTTTAAAATATAGAAAGGAACAAGCAGACATCTAAACTAAAAGTAACCCAAGTCTGATGTGAAACTATTTGCGTGCCGAGTATCTTTAAAATCATTACAGAGGCTTCGACGAGAAAATGTAACAGACGGACAAACAGACAGCGACACTTTCGTATTCATTATATTAGTATGCATATTATACACATAATAACTGTTAGTGTTATTCATTAATGATATGTACTTCGTATATTTTCTTATCCTTCAGGTGGATGTCAATTGCTGGGCATAAGCTACGCCACTAGATTTCCACAACATAAGATCTTGAACCATCTGCAAACAACGGTAGCCCGCGACACTTCGAAATAATGAGGTCCTAGTTGAAGGTCCTTCCGTGTTACGAAGTCCGTTTTGAAATCGTCTCTCTCGAACCTCGTTCCCAGCCCCGGTCGTATTTACGAGAGATATAGTCTATCCACTACGCTATATCAACCCGCCGGTTTTGTAACTTGTGTTGACTGCTCTGGTTTTTGGGCAGATATTAGATTTTATTCTACAGACAAAATCCCGAGTACAACACTTTTCATAGCGCGTTGAGTAAACCGAGCCCACTGAAACTATTCGGAGCTTGTCTGCGAGCCCTATATGTAACAAGGGATCAGATCTGACATTCGTACGTCATCGCTAGCGACAATATTCGTAAAATTATGGGCTTTCTAGCAGTTTACTTACGCTTAGCGCATAGCTTTTGTACTATTTACCTTGAAGTGTTACCGATCGTGCCCTCCAATATATGAGTTTCATTGCAAAGCTAGCGTTTGTCGTTAATAAAATGAGTGCCGACATTCGAATCAGTACATTATTAGTGAAATGCACTCAACGTTAGAAAATTGCGTGCTCGAATTCGTCGTGTAAAGCATTTGGACGGGCGTGTTAAACGCTATCTGTCTGTCACTGCTCAATTATGTCTTCATTTTCTCCGATTTCTAAATTTTTTTTTTGTTTTAACACAAAGACAGTCTTAAATTATTGACACAAATAATGATAGGACTTACCAGAAAAATCTCACTCTTGAGCAATGAGACGAGACAGTTTGTTTCTTAACATTTTGCTCAATTATGAATCAAATTTTCAGTGTCTCTTTCTCTCGATACAAATGTTTTAGCGATTATTCTAAAAACATGGATACGGAATTGATGAATACTTTTTAAACAGTGCTGCTAGCATTGTACACAATTCTATGTACTATAATTTTAAAAATAACAATACCGATTATTTTTAATTTATTGAAGATATATGTGTTTTATACAGCCTACAAAGAAGTTTAGTTGGCAAGTTAATTTACTTTAGTAAATTATTGATATCATTTCGAGTAAGAGAAAATTCTAAATATACGGTTATGAAGACAGGGAAAAAAGTCGTTTAAATAAGGCTTTGTTTATTCCTTGGAATTTAGCAAAATTTAATAAGACGACTATATTGTATTTTCAAATGTAATAACGTGTTTTTCTCTTTGTTACAGGTGCTCCGTTTAAAAGTTGTAAAGATAAAATCGAATTTTTGTTGTTTTCTATAAAGATCTCAGTGCAATATAAATATTAAGAATACGCCAATAAGATTGTGCTAAAACGGGTTAATATTCAAAATATAAAACCTGATTATTTAATTATTTATTTCATTAAATAATTTAAGAATTGTTGGTACATATAAAAATATTTATATTCGATTCGTAAAAAGAAGAATAATATGAAATTTCCATTTTACACTTTTCACTGGACAATTAAGATATTGACGTAAACAAGTTAAACAAAGTTGTGTGAAAAAAAAACAAATTGTGAAATAAATGAACACCATGTATACAGCGTGGTATAGCAGAGGTGACAATGGTATGCACCATCACAACATGGGGCAGCTGTACCATCACGGCCCCCCTATGATTAAGACTGAAGCAGGGGTAAACAGCGACTGCATGATGGCTGTGGACTACGCGCCCCCTATAAAGGTACGACTCACGATTGTTATATTAAATTCACATCGCACTATTAATGCCAATTTGGATATAAAAATCTAAATAGATACATTATCTACATAAAACAAAAGTAAAAACCCAATTCAGTTCTTTTGGGTGGATTTTTAAGTAATCCCACATATTCTTGGAGAAAATGTTATTTATCAGACATTAGTGCAGTCTATTCGTTAGCGACTGCTGCTAAAAGGTTACGAACGTGCTCGGAAATGAAATTTGGATTAACCCCAAGAATGACAATTTAATAAAAAATCCAGCCCTACATTCCGGAATTATATACATATAATATAATTTTGGAATATTCAGAATACTGTATTACCTCTTTGAATATATAAAATCGGGCTCGGTTCGTACCTGCGAGCTTATGCAAGTTCATGAGACAAATGAACAGAAAAGATTTAAGGGTAAGGTAAAGATAACCAACCTTAAATCTTTTTTGTTCGCTCTAACCGACTGTCGCTAAATGATAGAACGATAACCATAAAAATGGTGATGATATTAAGAACATGTACCTGGACAACTTCTCTACAATTAAAAGGTTTTTCGCATTCCATAAATGACTCAAGTACTTGATGCATGCTTTCCTAAATTCAACACGGATTTAGCTTATCTATTTACATGCATAGTAGCTAAAAAGTATAAGCAAATTTGTATATTATTAGACAAACACTAATCTGGGTAGTAATTACGTTCTCAGTGCTTGATTTACGTTTTTTTTTTTATTCAAATTCAAAATATATTTATTTCATAAGTTACAAAGTAACACTTGAAAAACGTCATTTTTTTGCAAATTTACACTTTATTACTCGTTCGGAAGGCAGTTCTCCCTCAAGAAGAACGAGCAAGAAACTTAAGGGTAGCTCTTTTCTGAATTCGTCATATACTGGCAAAACAAATACAAAACCATTAATGAACGAAACAGCCCGGTAAGAAGTCGAGCCGCTTACATCCATGGATATCATTCTTCTAAATATTCATAAATTGTGTAATACCCTATTTTACGGAGTGGTTGTTTAATAATACTCTTAAATTTATATAAGGGTAAATCTTGTATACAACAGGGAGCCTATTAAACATTCGCGCAAAGAACCCTTTAGACGAACTTGTGACTCTGCATAGTCGATTAACATGTTTATTTTTATTTCCACTACTGAGTTTACGTCGATCACTATTTCTTTTGAACATTTCTATTTTTTTTAATATAATGAATCTTCATATATTGATTGAGATGTTTCGACCAATTATTCGATTCCAATTTCCTTAAGTTTAGTTCTATGAGATACACAAATTCAAGCTTGTAAATCACGCGAACGACCTACTTCTGCAGTATGAAAATTTTATGAATAACTTCGGCTTGTCCCTACAGCAAGATGCGGTACGACATCAGACTACAAAAACAAACGGAATAAACCAATCTAGCTATTTCGTTGTCTAGAAAATATCGTATTTTTTTGACTGCACAGGCGGCAGAATTAAGCCTTTTCGCCGACTTTCTGACATGAGGATCCCATTGAAGTCTGTAATCTAAAGTGATTCCCAGGAATACGTTAGCATTGACAAACTCTATTTCTTAGTTTGAACTGAAATAGTTCCGGATCCAAATCTTACATATGCAAGTAAGAATTTTAAATTATATTTATTTAAAATTGTCAATTTTATATTAATTATAAAGTTATATTATTTTATACAAAAGAAGTAGATTGTATCGTATCATATTGTATTGTAAAGTGCTATCTCATGAACATCCTTAAATAAGCCTAGAAGTCTATATATATATATATTTAAAGGAAAGGGTCAAGAATTGATACCTGTGATGTATCCATCTGGACAGATGCAAATGGTCTCATGCCATTGACATCTACCCTCTGAACCCTGTTACTCAAATACGAATTCAGAAGGCCGAGTGTCCGATTTGTTATTCCATAGTGACATAGTCTCCTGATCAGAGTTTCATGATAAACACAATCAACCGCCTTGGAGAAATCGCAAAATCGCATCTCGCGATTCCTCCCAAACTCCAAAATAATGTTGCAAACCTCAACGCTGGCATCGATCATTGTTGAACGATCCTGAATAAAACCGAACAGTTTATTAGACATTTACTTATTACTAAAAATGTACTAACAACTGAATTAGGACTATTTTTTCGAAAATTTTACTAAGACCTAAAGTTGTTGACGTTTGATACCCATCTTTAAATAAAGGAATTACTTTATTTTATCAAAACGGGAAACATGCCTTCATGTAGACACTTATTAAAGATAAACGCCAAGAGCTGTGCATTACAATCTATATTGGCGTTTACAATCATAATAGAAAGACCATAAAATTCGGCACTCCTCTTCATGTCTAACGATTAAATGTTTTGACAACCTCTTCGGAACTCAATGAGGATAGCAATATTGGGCAAGAGCAGGACATGAGTTGAGAGACCTGGCAGTCGGGACAGGAATGTCAGTAAAGAAAGTTTCGAAGGCTTTAGAAGCTTCTATGTTCTTATTCAAGGTTTTTCTAAATTAACTTAATGACTCGGCCCTTAATTACTCCAATCACGTTCTTTATGGCATCCCAAGATGCTTTCATAACACTCTTGCTGTTTTTTTATTTTATTTTTGACGTGTTTGGCATCTAAATGTGATTGTGAACACGCTTAATGTTTTTTTTTGTTTTTTATATATTTAACAAAGCTTCCACTATTGTTAAAAGTCCTTTGGTCATAAAACTTATATAGTCACATTCAACTTTTATGAATTCGCAGTGTTGTCCAATCGCTAAATGATAATGATACATATATTTTAATATTTTTTGCTTTAAATACATTGTAATATTCAATATTTATTATGTGAAATGTTAAATTATATAGTTCATTGGGATCATCATAGCACTGAAGTTCTGGGATGGTATGATATTTTTTCTAAATTTAATTAGGTGTTTTTCATTCAGCGGTACACAAAGTATGTTTCTTTTAAGTATTCTATTACACGGTATTTTAAAAGACGCAAATTGATCGCTATGGTCTGATTTTAGATTTCTCCTTTGGTTCAATATTTGTGTACATGTTATCGATACATGTCTCACACGTGTAATATATTCTCGTTGAAACTAAAAAGAGATTGTTACAACCAAATAACTCTAAAATCTAACTGCTGCGTTTGCTGGTATGTAATAAATTTGTATTAAAGTCAACACTTATTGATATATTTTTAATTTTGTCGCTAATTTTACATAAGTTTTGATCAAGTGTAGAATTAAATAATTCATAGAAGGGACGAAGGGCTTTGTATACTCTCATTATAACTAGCCGCTCGAGTTCCACACAGGCTATTTCAATAACCCGCTCAACAGAAAGGCTCACAATATCCATTATTTCCTTAAACTTTAATCTAACTCTTATCAGTATTAAAGATCCGCTACGTATTTATCTCTCTCTCTCTCTCTCCCTCTCTCCCTCTCTCTCTCTCTCTCTCTCTCTCTCTCTCTGCTGAAGGAGCTAGCAATCTGATGATTGATGCAATCCAAACTGAAGTTGACAGTTCCTGATCGAATGTTCCTTAATACATGAACTACAATACTAGTATAGCTCATGAAATAATTCAATTGCTAACTCCTCGTTGAGCATACTTTTAATATTTTGATGCACTAGGTTGCGTATACATTGATTTTTATTACTACTTTTAAATATGCTATTGTTATTTACATTAAGGTTTATTGCACTAATTTTATCCGACATAATGCTTGAGCCACTCTCTGTCATCTTATAATTAGGGTTAAAGTTAGATGATAGTAATTGGGTAAATCAATTATTGCCGAGAAAACCGTGTCTGATCTTATAAATTACATTAAATGCATTTCTAATATTAAATAAAAAACATTTCTTTGTCATAACTGCCTATTTAAATCCGTAAAATTTTCCACTATACTAAATCCTACAGATTCAAGCGAATAGCAATCAATCTTAGAACTAGGTCCTGTTGTGTTGTGCAATATAGGAGAACGTGTATTAAAGGTTTATAATTTATCTTTATATGTATATATATATATATATATATATATATATATATATATATATATATACGACATGTATCTAATTTATAAATAAATAACTTTGCTACATATTGATTAAAATAGTTTTATAGGAATATTCTATCCTCTGTGAAAAGAAAATCATTATTTATATTTTGATATCAAAATGGCACATGTTTGCATCACTATGACGTCATGTCATGTTGTATATACATTAAAATATTAAGTATATAAGCATGGCGTCGGCGTAGAGTGAAGACTTCGTAAGTACAAATTCTCCATATTTTTTTTATGACGTTTCTGGATAGAAAACCTCGTAACGCATGTGCTGAATTCATCCAAAAAAATATTCGACTATGGTAGCGCCATCTACGACGTATTATGAGAACCTCGTAAATACGCAAGAACTAAAAAATAAACACGAATACCGTTTAAAATTTCGTATCCTTTGGACTATTATAGTAAAACTATCATTGTAGAATAAGGAAACGTGATTTATTTTATTAGATAAAAAAACAAAAAAAAATGACGCTTGGTATAAAAATTTTACAGGGCGCGGTTTTTTTCCCCCTCCTGAAAAGTTGCATTTTTAGTACTTACAGGTCTTCACTCTACGGCGACGATGGTTGAGTTGTTTCTTCGTTATGCTTTTAGCAAACGTAAAAACGCACATAAATAATTTAAGAATATTTTGATTTGACCACTGTAGAAGGGAGATAAACATAATAATTATATATTTTCCGTTTAGACTAGAGCAATTTCTAACTTGTATAATTGTTATTGTGTTTTGGCTATATACATATTATTTATAATTTTATTAATAATGTGATTATATGAAGCACTAGGCATGCAGATATTAATACTCGGTAATTCATATACCCACTCAAGATAGGCTCCAATCGGATACCTATTTCGTCAGAATAGATTAGTTCTTATTTTTACGGTGAGTGAACTGGTCCCACTTTCAGGCATGCTTGGTTTTTTTTGAGTGGAAGCTTTGCAATCCAAAGCATTAAACAAATCGAAAATATCTTTATTTCGTAGACACACAAAATTAAGATATTTTTGATTTAATTGAATTGCACTTGAAACAGGTTATTAATGCGTTATTTTCGACATTACCATCCATTGAAAATGCTAATTTACTTTGAAAAGAATGAGCAGGAAACTCAAAGGTTGCTCTATTTCCCTCATAGACACAAAATATTGAATAATGAATAAATTAGTATACTTACAAATAACATGAAACAATCGGTTAGCCGAGTAGTTCAATCCTATTTATTTATTTTTTATTGACATATTCATACACGATATAATAGTCCTTGTCATATAACTTTCTTTTAATGAAACGTTTAATTTCACATAATGGAAAATCTTGAATTTCAGCTGGGATCTTATTATAAAAGCGCACTCCTTGCTTCTTAAACGGTTTGCTAATTATGCTTAGTTGGGCTTTATAAGCAGCAAGGTCATTGGCTTTAGCAGCAAGATCATTCTTATGTCTTACGTTAATGTTATGGATGTCATCAATTTTTTGGAAAAATTTTATATTTCTCTTGACATGTACCAGGTTTTCGTTTATATATTTTGACGTTAAAGTTAAAATATTAATTTCCTTAAATTTCTCTCTTAGAGATGCTTTTGGTCTCAAATTATAAACAGTACAAACAGCCTGCTTCTACAACACAAAAACTGTGTTAATATCAGCTGCATAACCCATAGTAAAATCCCATAGGACATGAGACTATTAAAGAAACTAAAATGAATTAGTCTCGCGGTGCTTTAGTAAGTATATCACTAAATTATTTTGTATACGTTGTAAATAGAGCCTTTTTGCTTACTTCGTAATACGATAATTTCAACATAACTTAGCATCTAAAGCGAAACCAAGAAATAAAGTTGTGCCTACAATATCCAGTGCCTTGTTCTTATTCATTACTTTGGCATTGATGAGTTTATCGTGAGATAAAGAAAATTAAACAAGTTTTGTTTTCCTTTCATTAAGAAGATTAAAGACTAAACCACTTAAGTATTTCAGAGAAGGTACATTTTACTTCGTCTAAAACTGGTTGATGCCTATCAATCCTAAGAAGTAAGAAGATATCATTAGCGAAAAATATAATCCCATGCCCATCCTTAACAATATATAGTAGATTATTAATGTATACTAGAAATACAAACGGTCCAATAATTAAACCCTGTGGCACACCCATCTTGACTGCAGATTCTGACGACTTCTTACCATTAATATCATCTTAATTCTATCACTTAAATAAGATTTCATAATTCCAAGTGATCGACTCGTTAGGCCATAATGAGTTAGTTTCCTGATCAATATATCATTATGGACGCAGTCAAATACCTTAGATAAATCACAGGAAACACCAATCGTGAATTCTCCCAGGGCTCAAAAGCTGCTGAATTAGTTCAACACCGGCTTCGGTTATTGAGCGATCTTTTGTGAATCTAAATTTGTTCAACGTTCATCCAATTATTGTTTTACAAATACAGCAATTAAGATAAGCTTTACAAACATTGTACTAAATGTCAGTAGTTTTGATATCAGTCGTAGCATTGGATTTGCTACAGAATTTCAATAATGGAATTACATCACTTTGTTTAATTAGATCTAGAAACACACCACAAACAACGCAAGCATCAAAGATCATTACTCGATATGGAGCAATGTAGTTTATTATCAAATCAATTCGTTTTACGGAAAGGTCATCAAAATCGGCAGGTTTTTCTTCATTATTAGGGTTCCGAGCTAAAATCGTGAAATTAGAACCCTTATAGTTTGGTCATGTCCGTCCGTCCGTCCGTCCGTAAGTCACAGGCATTTTATTTAAGAACTACAAGACGTATGTTGACGAAATTTGTAGTGTAGGTGTCTTGTATAAACCGTTATTTAGGTAAATAACAAAAATAAACATTTCTGGTAGGGCACTCCATGCTTGTAACAGATGGTGAAAAAAAAATCGTTGTCTGTAAAGTCGGTTTACGGACGGTAGTTTGACGTGACAATGTCCAACATTACATTAATATAATATACAGAACGACATAAGGAGAAAAGTTAATTGTTTATACTATCAATTATATGAATCTTCATTATTTTTCAGTCAATTGTAACATAACCTATCATTACTGCTCTCGCCGACCGAGGTAACTTTTTAAATAATAAAAATAAAAGAAATATTAATGAAAAGATTAAGCACATAAGCTTGAACAATGAGGTTTTTAAATGCAAGTATTACTTACCATTATTGTCGCAATATTAAAAACACATGAAAATCACAATAACATTTCACTTCACTTTATAAACATTTGACGAAAACAGTTCACGTGTATCTTTTGTGCTAGGCTGATCGAGTAGAGGGGAGATAGATGCGGCACGAAACGAACTGAGCCGACCACTCGAGCCTCGCTTGTGGAACGGGACATCGAGCGTAACGGGACAATGACGTCAACTTTTTCGTGCATGCAGCGCGTAATATCGAGTTATTAGACGTTGTCACGTCAAAAATTATGTCAGAAAACATCAACGTGTGGCTATCATATTTTAACAGTTTTAAGGTTCCTAAGAATACTTGAATAGTATTCATAAGTTAATTGTTCATATTAGAAAAAATATGAACAATTAACTTATGTAACGCTTTATAAATAATAATACTTTCAATGAAAATTATCTTGAATATGATGGAATATACTGTCTTTGAGTTATTGCTGAAAACTGCACTTCTCAACAAAAAGACGTAAGTGCCATGATAATACGCTCTGTTGCTGATGCACTTTAGTTTTCAGTAATTTAATAATAAGAGTCCACATACCTACTTGTTTTTCTAGTTATCAGCGACTAAAGCGCTTATAACTATTTTGTGCGGAAACATGGAGAAAGTGTAACAACCTACTCTTTTCATCTGTATTGCATTTCTTGTAATAATGGCTTCAAAACCCTATAATGAACGTGGTCCGACATGCTCTTGGCTAGTATTTATACATGCGAATGCTTCAAGAAAGTCATTATAATGTTAATCAGTAAATTCAAACGCAACGCCACATACATCGACGTTACGCTTAAATAAAGATTCGACTTGAGTGTTCTTCAGAGATTGTATAGTTGAAACCCAAATACTAGAATTTTTAAAAAGCAAAGACAACTTTAGTTTCGCAAAAAATTTAAAAATTCTTTGCTTAAAATTTTATCATTAACAATAATACTAATGTAAACTCACGCCTATTTCTCAGAAGGGTAGACAGAGACAAGATGGCTGTATGCCAGTGGGGCAAGAAAAATATGCAAAGAGCGTACCATGTAAAAATTTATAATCTCTTTATCATTAATTTTTAATTGAAATTCAAAATGTCAGAATGTGTGTTTTCCAGTTTCACTGTTGATTATATTCCTAGGTTTTTTTATCATATTTCTGCTGATTTTTATTTTATTACAGATAAACATTGATTTTGCGGCTGCACATAAACGCTTAAATATCTGGTAATAATTAATTACGTAATTGATAAATTTATCCTAATGATTATATGTCCTTTCCTCACAATAACAATAAATCCATTTATTCCTTGCACCACATTTGTATACGAGACTTATTTTTTAAGTATGCTTTATTTGGTATATAAGTTAGTTATCTTAGCTACATCATTTTGTTTAAAGTAGTAATATATATAGAATTGGATAAAATAGTACAACTATAAAAAATTAATTAAACTATTTTTTTTCTGTAAGAACCCCAGGTTGGATGAAGGTCTCCTTCAAAGGTGCCCCTTTCCTCATAAAATGCATATAAATAATTTAAGTTTGCATGCCTACTGTCGCCCAATCACTAAATGATAAAGTGTTGTTAACATTAATGTTGCATTTAGACCTGGTTACAGTTAACAGTAAACCATACAAACCATTAGGGTCCTTACTATATGACAATTTAAACAAGATTTTTAATACATTATTTCTAAACTATTCGAGACGACCTAGGTTCACAAGCACTATTTTGGTCTTATGTTTTATATTTTTTTAGCATTAATCTTAATCATAACTGGTTCTATCTAACAATAGTTAGATGGCAATTTATTTATAACTGACTTATAGTCTAGCTTAATATTCGTGAATAAATATCAAGACAGGATAGCGAAGTAGCTGTAAACCTAGAAAAATATAAATTCTCTAAATTATGACATTGCAATTAAGATCTGAACATAGGTATACAAGATCTGGTACATGGTACATATTAAAATCTCTGCAAACAACAATATATTTACTATAATATTATTACTGATTTTATACAAAATATCATCCATTAGTCATTAGTTTTTGGAAGACTAATTAGGGGTCTGTACACGCTAAATGCAATAAGCTGCTCTAGTTCTATGCAGATCACTTTAACAGCTCGTTCAACAGATAGACTCACAACAGATAGACTCACAATATCTAGACTTTCTATATACTTTATATTATTCTCAATTAATATATTAGGAAACCGTTATGTGTAGCTTTTTTTCTGCTGAATGAACTTGCTACCTGGTGCATATTGAAGCTTAACATGAAGTGGTGACTTTTAAGCCACTGTTATGTATTAGATACTATATCAACCTGATTATAATTCAAAAATAAATCAATTTCCATTTCCTCGCTTAGCATTCCTTATACATTTCGATGCACTATTCATTTTTCTTTAAAGAACATGTCACTATTCAATTTAATATATAAATTCTAATTAAAATTCATTAACTCATTTCAGGCAGTTAATTCTGCTAAATTATTTTGTGAACGACGCATACTTGGACACTCATTTTATTTTATAATCGTTTATGGATTTGAATAGATATAAAGCTTTTTGTGATAATTTTTTTTTGGAACTAGAGTTTCATTGTTTCATCATTTTTTTGGAGTGTCTAATAACGTTATTTCATTATGAAAATTTTCATATTTTCTTACTACTACTTGAGTAAAAATATGGTTTCTGCGTTTCAAGTCGTGCCGTACCTATTGTCCAGCATCGGGTAACACAATCTAACGGTTTCATTCACCCTGCATAAGTCCAGTTCATGCTGCTATGTATCTATCTTTACCGATATGCAGCTCGCCTTGAAGCGCTTGAATTTTTAGCAGTAACAGCTCGTACTGACCACAACAGTCGTCCATTCCGCTCACCAGTGTTTGGAAGCGAACTATAATTTCGGACTGTTTAAGCATCTTAAGTTTACATCTTTATGCTGTTATCACCTATTAACATTCTACTTTTCTTCAACTTGCTATATTGAAGCGGCGTCTGAAAACAAGGCAATTATGTATAAGCAAACAGACAGAAAACAAAGTGATAACCGTGTTCCACTGTTCTGATTGCATTGCAGGACTTTAAACACAACGAGTATAGGGTTTGCATGCAACGCATACTGTTTTGGCATGTCCAGCAAATTATATTTGCATATATATGTATTATATTAAAACAAAATTAGATGGTGCTAAGTATGTATGCATATTTGGAGAATTTAATCACCATGGTATTATGTAAAAAATAAACACCGCATAAACACGTATGTTTCGACTCAAATATCAAGTGATGCTGATCTTATGATTTAGTCAAGACTGATTTATGTGAGTTACGGAGTTTTTATTTATGTTATTTCTTTATTAGTTTATAATCGAATAGCATATCATTAATGTATGAAACCACCATTGTCAAGGCTTATACCTGTTTAGCATTAGTAATAGTATTTACATCGAATTATAGAACTGCCTTATTAGTAAATTTAGTTGGCTTTAGCAGATTTAGTATGTATTCATATTGGGATATATCGTGCCCATAATATTAAAATGTATTAAGAGTTCATCATCATCATCATCATCGCTCGAACTTCAGCCAGTCGCAATGACTGAAAGGGACAAGTCCCGATACACCGAAGGGAGCGTAAATATCGGGGGGAGTGTAGATTCTAGCTTGGATTAGGAGTGACGGGAGTGTAGAGCCAGCCGGTATTCGTGCAACCTATATTAAAATGTATTAAGAGTTTTAATAAATTTTAAATTCTAATTCATTTTATCAAAAACGATTTATTAGTAAATGCAGTTACAATTTGCTCATTAGGAACTACTTATTGATAGAACCAGCTAATTATTATGACACACTATTAAAAATTTATTATCTGTAATAAAGTAACTTAACACTCGCTACATATGGGGATAATGGACAAATAATAGCTCCTACTTGTTTAAAAAATAATTTTTAATTCATTATTCTCCTATCAGAACATGCCTATTAATGGCTATTAATTTTGATAAATTAAAATAAGATGGTTAAAAAAGATCAGGAATATAGGAATTTCTACATACGAACATTTAGGCATTTTCAAGTGGTAGGTAGTTGGTTTTAGAGGTTTAGTTGTAATATATGTAACTCCCTTTAATAACATATTGTTCTGAAATTATACGTACTTAATTCTAAACCATATACGTATATATATTTATATATATATATATATATATATATATATATATATATATATATATATATATATATGATAATTAATATTTAATTAAAAATTGTCCCGCTGTTTGTAAATATCGAAGCAGAAAATGACAAGCGATAGGTGCGAAGTCAAAGAGTTAACGAGATGATTACCCACGTACCGCGACGTGCCTCGCTTTTTTTTCTTCTTTGGGCACCGGCAGCGCCCAGCTTCCGCGGGCACGGACCCAACGCCGATGATATAAAAGGACGTGAAAAAAAAAGAAGTAGGTAGGGGGCGAAAAAAGAAGGAAAAACGCCGCCGCCCGCTCCGCCGTGGAGAATTTTACGCGATCGTGCGTAACAATTTTGTCGTAATCCAAACAGGTTGACGGCTTTTTATGGGATTTTTTGTGGTCGCAGGTTATGTCTCGCTCCGTTTTAAATGCATAAACACGAGCTGCTGCCGCCGCTGCCGAAATTTCTGGATGGGCTTAAGAAATCGAAACCTCCGGCCGGGGTGAGCTAAGAATGAGGTGGCTGATGAGTTTGTAACGGAACCGGTTACTGTACAAAGTTAATGTCGTATTTATATTGAAATAGCTTGCCTACTTTTACGATAGCGTCAGTCAACATTGCAATGACCAATAATTAGCTTTTGAAACTTATCTCTTATTTCTTTTCAATCATTCTTATCTTTGTTAGTTTTCTCATTCTTATAAGTCCTTTTTTTAGATTTGGAATCCCAAATAGGATTCTCTTAATTAGTTGTTTTTAGAATTCTGAACCTTACAGAGAAAATCTTATAAAGTCACTTTTTTGTCTCTTTGACTGTCAAGACCCTTTTTCTCAAGATTGCATGGAGGTATCAATTTGCAATTAATATGAAAAACTTAAATCTTAGTTTCCTTGAAACTATGAAGAAAAACACGATTCTAAGATGGGCCAATTAAAAAAATACGACGGTCTTGCCGCGTATTTGGACATGCGCAGATAAATGATAGTATACCTCTCGGTGACCTAGAATTTTGAAATTTGATAAGCATCAAGCTATTAAAGCAAAAACTCGAAAACTTTTAATTTGCAATTGCATCACATTAGACATACATTTTGCGGTTAAAAATTGAATTTTTTAGTTAAAGAGATTGAGGCCAACAACTTTTAATTTCTCAATATGAACATTTGAGATATCTAATAAAAAAAAATATTGAATTAATATAGAACACTTAGGAGTCATTCATTAATTACGTAAGAATTCTGAGGGGGTGGAAGGGTTAAAAAAAAATATGCCTTTAAATCGGTGGAGTGAGAGAGTAAAAACGATTCTTATATAATATTTTAAACGTCCAAATGTACGTTTTCCAATGTAGGGTTATGTATATTTGAGGACAAAGCTTTGAGTAAAACAACTAAGACATTTTTTTGTTTTAAATAAATAATTATGTTTTGTTTAATTTATTTTGAGAATTTTTATCGCTTATTATCTTTTCAAAATCTTCATTGTGTCGATTTTTACAGTTTTAGAAAATTATAAATAAAAACTGTACTACATTCTGTCCTATGTTAATCTTACTTTAATTATTTTCTACTCGTTCCTTATTTTGTACAAAGTATTACTGGTATGTAGATTGACCGATTTGCTTGCTCGTTTTTCCATTATTTTAAAAAATACTTTCCATTACAACACAGATATTCCCAAAGATAATTATTTGCTAATGATATAATCGTAATGTAAATCTAATAATAATATAACGATCTAACCTAAATTGTTTTGAAAAATTATAATCTTTGATTCATGTCCAATTATGAGTTTTAGTGCAATTAGTCGTTTTCTAAAACCAGACAAAATCTTACGTAAATAGGGTGAAGAGGAATCTCATAAAGGTTACATGCTCTTATATGGGGGTAAGGGGGTCATGGCTCAAATCTTCCTTACATAATTAATGAATGACTCCATACTGCCTAACCAGGAGACGCTTGGCTCGACCCCGACCACAGATGAATTGATCAATGAATTATTAACTTATGTCATATTATTACGCTCCGTGCCTCAGAGAGCAGGTCAAGCTGTCGGTCGCGGACATTATAATCTCGCGACGTCGAGAGCCGTTGGCGGCCTCCATCTCGCGATAGACAAGCACGGAGGTTCTAAGGAGTGAGCCTACTAATCGGGAATGAAAAAATATGGGCGGTTACGTCACAGCACTTGGCTGAAAAAACTCTAATAGCAGTACCCGACAGTGCTACCTATCAAAACAGAAACAGGTATTTACACCTTAACCGACGAATTGTGATAAAGGTCTATGGGAATGGACCGATAGATTGTAGGTACTAAGTTACTGTAGAATGAAGGGTGGAGCGTGATTAGAATAGAATGTAAACGTATGTACAGAGTTGAAGTCAAACTGAGTACTTGCAGAATTGGTGTAAGGTTGTGTTTTGTTGTGTGTTGATCACAATCCCTATCGCTCAGATTTGATTGCCACTCGTTTCCTGTGACACAACTCATCCAGTCGATTCTGTAATTATATTATCAAACTCCAAACCATATTTGTAACTTTTCCTACTCGTAACATTAATAGTTACTTTTTTCACCAGGGCAATCTATATTTGCAATACCATAATTTCTTATTTTATTTATAGCTTATAAATACATACAAATTGTTTTTTGCGAATTTAGAAATCGTCTATGCAGTAAAACAAAAATACATCACTTTAACAGAACCCCTATAAACTAAACAGAGGCCGGCGACAGTTTGTTATTTGGAATGCGGACATGAAAAAGTTTGCATGTTTTTCGTGGAAATCGAACGAGCTTCATATGACGATAAGAATAGACTTTAGATTGATTTAGAGATCATTCTGCATCCGCGGGAGAATTTTTTAATTTGTGGGTGAATCTGAAAGTTATTCGAAAATCAAAAACTGATCAAAATAGAAGTTATTTTTATCTTATATTGTTTTCAAAATATTGTCGTCGTTATTCCCGAATTATTTCCAAAGCTAAAGGCAAACAATTATTACAATATCAGTGTACCAGACTGTAGTGACTGTTTTTTTTTTATTTTTTAAAACAATTGTTGCATAATGACTTGCCATTCCGAAGAAAGAGGCTACCATATTTACTTCGACGAATTTGTTATCTTTTAACTGCATATGATGCAGAGCTATTCTTTCATCAACATAACCCCATTGAAGCATTTTATCAAGAGCTACTCCCAAGAATAGAGTAGTATCAACAATTTCTAATTTCGCATTATGTAATAGAATGGTGTCATATCCATGCTTTACAGTCGGAAATGAACATTTGTTTTGACATTTAAATAATAATAAAGTATCATCTGTGAACAGTAAAGGTATCTCTTGAAGATCATCAACAAAACTGTGTAAGTCATGAGTATAAATTGAAAAAAGAAACGAACCTAAGATTGATCCTTGTAGTACCCCCATCCTGACGATCTTTATGCCATTAATGTCGACCCTCTGAATGCTGTTACTCGAATACGATTTCGGAAAGCCGAGTGTCAGGCCCGTAACGCCATATTGATGTAGCTTCCCGATAAGAATTTCATGCAATAAAATGCTTTGGAGAAATCACAAAATACTCCCACATCTCGCAATCCTCACAGGCTCCCAAAATTTGTTGAACAAATTCAACATCGGTAACGATTGTCGAGCTACCCTCATGAAATCGAACTGTTTTCTGGACATTAAATTTTTCCTATAAAAAATATGACGTTCCCCTAACGGAAAACTATTGCGGGCCACCATTGGTTACACGTAATCCAAAGGTGCTTAGCATGGAATCTATATAGGATATTGGCTTAAGTCCAGCAGTGGACGTTGAATAGCTAAGAAAAATCGACGCAGTACAATAAAATTGAAATCTTTGGAAATACATGTTGAATAAAAATGTGAGCTTGAAGAAGTTGCGCTACTCCATTCGGCATTTTCCCGACGCTTTTCCGGCGGAGGAGACGCATGCCTCTATTTCTGTGACGTCAATAACCGACTGAGACGTCCGCAAGACGCTAACGACGTCACCACTGTGACGTCATTAATCAAACGCGCCAAACGCCGGGGGACGGATGTGGAGTTAGCAACGTACAGACAAGACAAACTGGCTTTTGAAAAGAATTAAAGGTAACTAGCCATTAGCCATCCATATCCCCCTTCGCTGGGCTTATCTTAAATTGGTATTAATTGGATGGGCTAAATTATTATAACCCATCATTTACATTCTGTTTATATCAATTACATGTTCTCATTGTACACCGATTTTCATCAAGATCGGTCAAACCATCCTTAGGTTCAGAAGAACGTTTTTACAGACAGGCGAACGAAAATTTAAAAAATGGTAGAACTGAGATCTGTGAGTCATAAATGAATATTTATCACAAAATTTAGCAAAAAAATAATGTATTTACAGAACATACAGATTTGTGTAGTTGTATGAGATGACACATTTTTTTAAAGATAGCAATGATTTTGATAAGAATGGTTTATGCATAAATTGATTCAAAAGTAAAACATGATATGTTACGCAATACAATGTGTAAATTTAGTACAAGGATGCATAAATTGCATAAACAAGAAGTCTCTGGGTTTCGTTGTCCAGTAATTTAACGCAACTTTTGGAGGGTAACATCCGAAAAACACTATACCTAAATACATATGAGGGCGCCACAATCGAATATTCAACGTAAGAAACGGCATAGAAAAGAAACACACTAAAGATAAAAAAGTATAAAAAAATCATTAAAACCCATAGATCCTTTATGAGTGACGAAATTAAATGCGATGCAATGAAAGCGAAAAGGTAAACAAGGTTTGTCACTTATTAGGCGACAACTACACTCAGTGTATGGTGATAGTAATAAAAAAAATATTGGACAAGATGTACTATGCGAATTGTACATACTTATTTATTGCTATTAAATTAGTTTTGATCAATCGCATCCACTCTTTTATTTTATTGTTTAACTTTACGAATCAATTAGCTACATTGTTGTATAGTTTTATTGTTTACTAAAGAACCTCCTACATCGAATCGAAAAAGAAAATACTTCAAAATTTTGCTCATAAGATTATGAATGAAGTAATTTAATGCATATTTTTTAATTTAATCACATTGACGAATGTTCATTAAGACAATAACATGAGAGCCTAAGTTTCTTTTTAGTGGATGAAATGCTGAGTTGAGCCCAAATCTTGTGACTTGGTAAATAATTATAAGCGATTTGGTAAAGTTCCTTCAATGTTTATCCCTAGTCGGTTAGTTCAAGATTATCGCAGATGCTATCACACAAGTTATTTATAAAAACAATAGCAATTCTAAGAGATTTTCAGTTACGTACTTCATGAATATTGGACAACCAATGGCATGTGTTAGTAAAAATTAAACTTTGATTTTTCTCCTTTTTCTCTATTATCGCAGTACGGACACTTCTATTCCGTCTTAACTCTGCGTGTACTGATCATACCCGGATAAATGTCCCGGATGATTCGACGGATTATTTTTGTCTTTTCGCTCGGGGGACTCGGTGAAATCGTCCCGAAGACTAATTGTGGCCGCGGCTCGTGTGGGGGCGGCCCCGTCGCTTTTGTCTGGGGCGACGCTCTTGGCCAAACTTTCGAGGATGAAACCATAGTCTTGTGATTGTAAATTCGAGGATACGGAACCCTGATAACACTCGATAACTGATCAACACTTAGAACTAGTGCTTCATGGAATCACCGCCTTGGGGAAAAATTTCCATGCTAATGTGTTGAGCTTAAAGCACTTAACTTACATAATCGCTTTTCAGATGGGTCATTTAGTGACGCAATCATAAAATATTCATATGACGTGGTGTTACGCCTCGCAACCCGCACTGCGGTACTATATATTAAAACACGCAGCGCGTTTACTTATTTTTATGGGTTGTATGCGACAAAACAGTATTTCTAGATTAACTAAAATGTAGCATAATTTTTTAAAATCCAACTGCCATTATGAAGTGTTTTAATAGATTAACGTAGACAATTTGGAAAGTTAAATGTATTGTTGAAAAAGTTATATCTCTATTCGAAGAAGCTAACTTTGACACGATTTTCTATTTCATAAAAATAACAAGTGTAACGGCAACTGATAAATTAAAGCCAATGACACGAAGAATCGGTCCACCAAAAATAACTCACATGTCGTACTTTCTGAAAAATTCCAAATCGTCACCCTAACCGCTACACACAACAGGCAAGTTAGCAATTGTAATATAGGATTTTTCTTATTTGCAGCTATCAGCGAGAAAAGGCTTTTTCACAATCTCTTATAGTGGATGCTTAAAACATTATGACAAATGATGGACAATTCATGTACAGAACTGAAATTAATGCTAGATTTATTTCTTCAACGTCTTGTAATTTTTAAATGAGTCTAACGAAATTTTATACGTTACGATATTGATTTTTATTGAACTTTAATGCAAATTGCTTCTTTTACGATTCTTCATATCATTACGATAGAGAGATAATAGAGCTTAAAATATTACCACATTAAAAGGGATGTAACCACAAGGCAGTAGAGCTACAACTTTTCAAGGAAACAATCAGACTTGAGCCATTTAGTTTTCACGAAATCGTGACTCTAAGATAACCATTAAACTCATCATGGTCAACATATTTTTCGATTTGATTTTTAATTTATTTACGCCTTTTGATTTTCGTATGTAATATGGGCGGGACGGCCCCACATGACATGATATGTAAATAAAATGAACATTCGTTTTCGCCGTAAAACTAAACAATATACAGTACAAGCTATCTTTAAACTGGTTTTGGTTTTAATAATGCACATTCACTGTATTAATGCACTAAAGTCAATATAATAGCAATCTAATTGGTGATAATGGGCGTAAATGACGTGTAAATGCATTCTCGGTCTTATTATGTGAACTAACTGTAAATGTCATTTTTTACCGTTGATGGTCCTTGCACTGTCTGTCGGCCACTACTCTTAAGCTAGTAATGAGATAATTATTAAGTCAAATAAATTAGTCAAACAATCAAAGGAAAGTAATTCATAAAGTTTTTTTCCTTAAATTATGTATCCTTGCAAAGTTCGCACTAATGATCGACAATATTAAAAATATAATGTAAATGAAATTGTTACGTAATGATCCTATCGAGGGTTCGAAGTTCGAGATTAGATGAAGGGAAATAAGTAGAAAAGCAGAAGGCGTATATTCGGAAACACAGAGTTTCAATAAATTGCTAAGGAACCAATTGAGCGTTCGTTGTTGATTGCACTTGACTTGTGAAAGCACTAATCACAGAAATAAAACTCAACTTCTGCTCGCACACACTTTTTCTATTTATACCCGCCAACTGGCCTTTCAGATATTTTTCAAACATCTGGAACAAATAAGTCGTAAATATATTACGCCTGACGTAAACAAACAATATTTATTGTGTCTGAAAAATTCCACCACACAAAGTAAATCCATTTAAAAATAAATTGTAAACATACATCATAAGCATCTCCAGAGGCAGGGAGTGGCAAAGCCAGGACGCGCGGGGGAACTAGTTTATGCTTAGAGAATTCTTTTATTTGATATTTTTTTACATGGAAATTATTTTGTAGTATTATTTTTAGCTTGCAAGCGCAGTTTGTAACAATATGTTGTGTTGTAATGCATACATAGACGATAGTACTATAGTTTAGTATTGTTACAAGCAATTATGGCCCAGTGAGTAGGTAGCAGGTGCAGGTACGTTGCTATCAAACCGGCAGGTACTGTGTTCGATCCCAACCATCATAATCAATGAGCAAATCAAATTACCAAAAGTCAAACTATACTACACGTTCCGTCCCTCGCAGTGCACGTTAAGATTATGGTGCCGTCGTCGGGATGTCGTCGCATTTATGACGACGGTCGTCAAAAGCCACCAATCCTCACTAAACCAGCGTAGAGGGATTAAAATTTTAAGCTCTTCAATCTGAAATTGATGAAGCGTATGCTTCAGCAGTGGGATGATTACAGACTAAACACCTAATAGAAAAACTATATAAGTGATGTAAATATATATCAAACTAATAATTTACACAGGCTTTATTCATCTTAAACTGTAATAACGGACTGTTTATTTAAAATAATCAAGTCTTAATTTTCGTCGTTTGTCACGGTCAGTGGAAGTCTATTGTTGTACGGGCCCTCCCCCTCCCTTTAATTTCCATCAACTACGATCCTGTGCCACCTGTAATCAATGGTCAATATAAACTTAGTTTAAGATAGATAAATTTTATGAGATTTCGACTTATCAATCAACGCTTAGGTACATTTTGAATCTCTATTTCCTAATAATCTATTGCTTCCGACACGATGATGATGATATTTTAATAAAAACGTTATCTACTTATTTTCTCGGAATCGAAAACACCAAATAGTTTACATATCTATGTAATGAAAATTAGAGGATTTCGTTATGGTAGTAATAGCAACCCTGCATTTAGTATTGTTATTACAACCGAAAGATGATATAGTAATATCATGATGCGATAATGTTGTATAGAATCACAGAAGTCTCCATGTTTACATGTGGAAAGGCTTTTTTTTGGTAAAACGTCACGCATCTTTTGATATACAAGAGGACTACGTCAGCTTAGTAAAATGTCATTCGTGATATTCTCACTATAACCTTTTATATCATATAAAAATTGTGCAACATAATTAAATTATAGGTTTGATTTATCTTCTGAACTAAGTAAGCTATAATTTTCTCTTTAAGTATTTGCATAAAAGCTTGTTTTTAAAATATATTTTTATTATTAATTGATTTATTTGTCTATTAGTTTTCGCTGAATATATTTATTATATCTCTTGCATTGGTTTCAAGCCAATATAAAAGATACACATCTCGCCAAATTACAAAGTCTTGGTGTGAAGCCACCATGAATATTACTCTCCATCTCAAAGGAGCCAAATATTATTGCAGCAATCATGTCATCCAAAATCAATAACAGCGTCAAAGAGGGTTTTAACAGGTACAGGCGCAGCCCTTGGTTTTGCTAATATTAAATTATCCTGGTATGAGCGCCACGTTGCAATTGTAGAGACGGTCGAACGCTGGTTTTCCCGCGGTATGATTGCGCATGCGTGCAAGTCCGCTTCACCACAAAAACGGGCGCAGTAGTCACTTCCCGCCTTTTTAGACGTCCTAAAGTATGCTTCTGTGAAACAAGTAATGTACTTGTTACTGGCGAGCTAAGACAATATGATTATAAGATTGATCTATCCGAAGAGCAAAGTGTGCAGCGGTTACAGTTAGTGCTTAATAATAAAGCGCCATCTGAAACCACTGTGTTTCGATGGTTTAGAGAATTTCGTGATGGAAGCAACTCACTTCAAGATGAAGAATATACAGAAAGACCTGTTTTAACATTCACTTCAGATAATGTCGCCCTTATTCATATAATGATAAAAGATAACAATTGATGCGCTTACCATGCGATACAAAATACTCATAAGAGTATTTCGAATCCAATTTCGGATCCAATCATAATATTGGATCCGGAGCGTATAAAGTCTTGTATGATGAATTAAAAATGAAAAAAATTCTTCTTTATCGGGTTTCACATCATCTTGCACAACACTAAAAATACGAACCTGTAAGGATCAGCTCACAGGCATTAAAGGTATTGCATAAATGCGGTCACCGTATAATATCCAAAATTGTAACAAACGTACATTCCCTTTTATTACTTACCTACAAATCAGGAAAGTAGGGTTGATAAAGATGATCCAACGCCAACCAGCGCGAACAAGCACGTGCAATGAAAGAAGTTATGCATGCCATGTTTTTCAGTAATACAGGCTTGGTTAATGCTGTTCAATTAAAATGACAGAAAACTGTCATCGCGACTTGGTACATACAACACTGCTTGTCAAAAGTTTTCGAGACTCTTTGAATTAGAGGGTTAATACTGCATTACGACGACACACTCACTGTCAACTGATTTGAAGAAAAATAACGTTATAGTCTTAGAACGTCTGTCTTATTCGCCGGATTTCGGAATGCGCGGCTTTTGGTTGTTTTTTGATTAAAAAAATATTTGCGTGGTCGCCATTTTACATCAGACCGTCTCCGCTACCACTAATATTTTGATATCTCATTTGTCGACATTCCTAGTTTGAATTTATTTGTGTCGCATAATCCTGTTCACTGTAGTGACTCAATCTCAAGATCTGTATCCTTGCATTTGAAGCGTCGTCACTATTATATGTGTTTTGACTGAAATACAAGTCGATGCTATGATGTATCAGCTGCGATTTAACAATATTGAATATCATTGATGTACTGTTTGAAACCATATACAAATTTTGTAATACCTCTAAAACTGAATAGTGACCACTAATTAATATCAATCTACTATTTTAGATGTCTGTATCACCAGCAATAAGTGAATTCAATCAATAGGCATAATTGTAAATTTTCTACGTATAATTCTCAATGTGTTTACTGTCAATACTACTATTCAGAACTACTAATTCGTATATTGAATAACAATATATTACTAAGTGAAAAGTTACAAACTTAGTAAATCTGTAGTAAATTCAACTAAAATTACTAGTTTTGAAGACTTCAATTAGTAAAAATTCTACTAATTCAGTTTTAGAGTTCGTGAGCAGGAAATCACAATGCCTTTTATACTTCTGTCTATAAGGATTACAGGTCTATAAGGGCTATTCGCATACTCCCACAGAGAGTCCATAATATGAAAGGTCTGCGAGATTTTTAACTTCGTGCATGAAAATTGAAAAATTTTCTTAAAATTGAGAAGTTACTGTTTTCAGTCCATTTTTCGAAAATCAATTTTTCATCAGACTTCATTTAAAGTCCTAGGAATCTATCTCAATTTTCCGAGTGATGCCTGTGTGTGTGTGTGTGTGTATGCGTTCGTGCGTAGTGCGTGAGTGCGTACGTGCGTGCGTGCGCGCACGTACGTGTGTGTGCGTGTGTGTGTGCAGTTTTCAAAAGAAGTGTGTATATTCAACTTAGATTAGGAAGATATAGAGTACGAAGACTTGATAAGAAGACTTGAACTGATTTCGCTAGGTAGGTTTTGAAGAATTCTAAAAAAGTTTTTAAACAAATGTTTTTTTAAATCTTTTATACTTTTCTACCGATCGGTACCAAAGTCCAATCAATTCGTTTTTCTAAGCAGTTACATCTGCTGCCGCAACTACATATAAAAATGGTTGATTTTTCCAAAAGATGTCATTATAGATTTTTTTTTTAAGTTTTTTCTACAATACGCTTAAAACTATTTTAGGGATAACTTCTATTTAACTAGCAACATTTCTTAAAAAAAAAACAACGTTGATGGTTGCATAAAAATCGGTTGGTTCCTTTTAGAGATATAGTTAACAAAAAAATTGAAAAAAAAAGGATTGTTTAAATAACGTGAAATTCTTGGTGGATTGCTATTTGGTACTTGTCATCGTATTTGGTTCAGAAAGAACGTCGAATCCCGTAAAGTAGACCAATATCGAACAACGTCTTGGAAATATATCATAGTTCAAACATTTACTGAATAACGTTCTTAAACGTCCCTCTATGAAAATTGAAAAAAAATCACAAATTAGGAAGACACTGTTTTCAGTCCAATTTTTGGAGATCGATTTTGATCAGATCTTAAAGTTTTAGTGTCCTAGGAATCAATTTTGACCATTTTCCGAATGTTTTCGTTTTATTTTTATATACATAATATGTAAAATGTAATTATTATATAAAAAATATCTACATGTAATTTTGTAAGTAGATTTTCAAGAAGTTTTTTTTAGAATATAGCTGCTCTTTTATAGAACTCAATAAAAATTTGATACTCTTGCTACTCTCCTGTGTCGTATCCTTTGATTTTTGACTTAATTGCTTCTGTTATTCGTTCCGTGCTAACAAAATGTTAAACATCGTTTAAGCATTGACAACGTCGGTATCACTCATGAAAACGCAGTTTCAGCTCAGGTTTACACGCATTACGTTTTTTAATATACGTATTATAAAATTGTCATCTTTATATTATCTCTCTCTATCTTTTTCTCCTGTGTTTCTTTGTATTATGTAAATTTTATTTTTTTAATATGTGCTGGTCTGTTACATGTATTCTGCTGCATTTTTCTCTGTTCTGGGTCGGCTTTTCTAATACTTTTTTCTATATTGTCAGTGATTTGTATAATTTTCATAGTTGAAAATTCTAAGAGCTATGTCAACATTGATATCTTATATCATCTAATCTGTTTTGACATGTTAGCTTATGGGTAGTCGCCATACAAACTGATGCTATTTTCGATCAATGGGCAATGATCAGTTATGGCAAAAAATTGAATTGCGGGCAATTGAATAAAGCATCTGTGCTTAAAAAAACTTACTACAGAACGATTTAATCAATTTTGATTCTATGTCTTGATGATGTGCGTGTGCACAGGATATCTTAGGAGCAAATGCTCCACTGTATTCTACAGTAGCCCGGTGGTGCGTCGAATTTAGACGTGGAAAGATGTCAACCAAGGACGATCCTTGCTCGGATCGCAAGATGTAAATGGTACAAACTAGAAAAAATTGTTTTAGCAGATCGTCGTGTCACGGTACGTTATATAACCGAAGAAGTAAAGATTTCTCTGAGTAGCGTATGCATAGCACTTATCATGAACTTTTGAGAATGAAAAGAGTATACGCGCGTTGGATGCCCAGAATGCTTACCGATGCACAAAAAGAAACCAGACAGAACATTTCTCGAGTTTTTTTTAGAACTGTTTCAAGATCCCGATATTTTTGGCTCACTTTACGACTATGGTTTAAACGTGGCTTCACCGTTACGGTGAAGCCGCGTAGAAACAAAATTACAGTATATGACCCGAAATAAACCATCGTCTCCGACCCTTAAGATATTTATGGCGAGTCGTCTGCCGAAAAGAGCGTGAACTCTCATTTCTGGGATAGCAAAGGGACGGTCATAGTGAATATTTCAACCGTGAAGTTGCTGTTAGGCCTTTTTGTATACAGAACTAATATAAAGAATTGTATTACAAATTCAAACGAAACGGCGAGGCAAACTAGCGAAAATTGTTTTATTCCATCAAGACAATGCCTCGGCTCACAGGTCCGCCACCGCTAGGGCTGTAATTTGAGATGCTGGCTTCGAAATACTTGAGCATCCTCCACGTTCTCCCGAATTTTCCTCTAGTGATTTATGTCCATTTCCTAGGTTGAAGGTGTATCTGAAAGAACAGATGAAAGAAGAGATTCGAAATGATGAAATCCTAGTCGCTGCAGTAAACAAATTTTAGGAATGACTCTTTTAAGAAAGAAATTTTAAACTTAAAAAAGATATGCCAAGTGTATTATGCTAAAAGGCGACTATATTTAAAAATGAATGATATTTATTAAAAGTTACAACAACATACTCATTCTCACTTTCTTGCACACCTCTCGTAGTACTGTGATGGCCACTCCGGTAGGAAACCCTTATTAGTTAGAAATGATTTGAGATATTTTATACAACTTTTGTACTTAATTATTAAATACCTTATATATTGTATAGGTTTTGTAGAAAATATGCCAAACTTTTTTACAATTTTACCCATTAGTGTCTGTGACGTCCTCTTTTCACTCACTATATAAACCCGTCACCGCACATCACACGGATAAAGCTTAATACCTCAAAGCAATTAATTTAAAACACAAACGCTGTTCTTTCAAGAACACTCTCTACTATCATTAATATATGAAAACCGACGTCTTTGTACGCAGAGGGACGAGACGAGGCGAGAGACTAGGGTGCCCATCCTGAGGACCTTGCTGAGCTGTCCGAGTATACGACAGGGTGTGCCCAACTTGAGCGCGCTAAATAGCCAAGTTTTCGCTATTGTTCAACTCTCTTTCATCATTTAAGAGGGAGTTGAAAAAGTTGTTAAACTAACAAAATGTGGACTAGGAAGCTGTTTATTTGATTTTTAGTTTTCACAGAATTTTTATTAGGATAATAGTCACAAATTTTATTATTAAATGACAGACTATAAAAGAATTTTAATTCACATGTATTAAACTAATGAATTAGCTGGTACACAACGTATCTTTCGTCATTCGTTTTTAAGTATTTCGTTACGGAATAAATCAAAATCCTTGTAATTTCGTTTCTGGGAATCCAAATTCTGTTTTTGACTCAAACAGGTTACGTTTCTTCACAGGTTATTAAATACTATTATAAATCAGTTCTTGTTTATCAAGTCTTATCACTCTTATGAATACTATAAATGAATAAGAGTCTACAAGATCTCAGATTCTGTTAATTTATTAATACTGAATATCTCGGTATTTATATTCGAAAATGTATGCAATATATATTTGTGTATATTGATGAAACTAGATTCAAACTGAACTCAGATTTCGTTTTTATTATCAAAATTTGATTCGAAGCCGTAAGTATTCTGACTAATTCACATTCATCTTCTACCTCGAATTTCTTCCACCGTTTGTATTTCTATAAAAAACATTTTTGCGACATATCTTGCCATTCCTTTCAGAGTGTTTTCCAAAAAAAATGCAATACACGTCGCATCTTTTTAGCGGATTTCAAAGTTTGCTATGCATTTCAAAAATTATCAAAATTGACCTTATACAATGACACCACTTTCAGTTTGAAATAACCATATAGCTAAGAATCTAAATAAGTATGACTTATGACCCCATACACATCAGATACACTTTATAAAATGTTATCGCAGCTTTTATCCTATTAACACTAAAATTCATCTTTCTTAATATTCAGACAGAAGCATAAATACTTATTTAAGTGTTTTAAATTCAAAAATAATAATAAAATATCTACACTGACTTTCATCGCTATTTACTTTCTTAGACCATCAACTCACAAAATCTTTCCTTAGTGAGTACTCACGTTAACCACAACCCCTTACAACTTTAAGAGTCTTTGATTCAGACACAGACTGCAATACTAATTAGGATAATAAATTCTGAGAAGACAGTGATGAAATCTATATATAGCACAGCATTCACTTGAAACTTCATAACACAATTTACCAGTGCACAGTTTAATTCGCGCATTCAACGCACATGGACGCCCTCACGTCTTCTACTGTGCTGTTAATAAAACCCCATTTATTTTTGCAGGAACTGCAGTTGGGATAAATAAAATAATAAAAAGAATAAAACGCATGATACCAGACATCTATTTAATTTAATTTCATACATTCTTTTTGTTCTTATGGTGTTCATGTTTAGCTGCTAAGTAGAGATTTGACGTGGAAACACTCGATTAGCATTAGTTTAATTTATTAGTTTATTTTAGCCTAATTCAACGCACAACCGTTCGTTAACACAAAACACCACTGCGATAAAACCACGAGTGTGGATGCGTTTGCACTCCGGGAACCACGAGTCCCGGAGAGAAAACCAATAGACTCTTTGTCGCAGGACAAAAAACCGACACAGATCGGGAATCGCAATGAATTAATGAATGGATGTTATTTTATTGCTTATTTCGTGAAATATAATTTGATGAAGGGTTACAATCAACTCTGTCGGGCAGGACGAATAACCTTGTTCCTACTCGGCCATCACAAAGATCTAAGAGTGTACAAACGTTGCTTTTCGTATTAGTTGCTTTGCTTTGCTTTGTTCCACTCTAATGGCTAACTTAAGGTCTATATTAGCCTTAACCTAAAGCGCACTACTGCCGTAAGGCGGTTAGCCAAGGTGCGATTGTCTTTGGTGTTTCTTAAAACTTAAACCCACTGCACTTGAGTGTTTTATTGTATATATACTATATTACTAGTTATAAAATAAACTGTTCAGTTTGGCTACCGGTTAGCGTAGAAGGCCCGTCCCGTCGTCAGCCTCCTGGAGCCGTCGCTTTGATACAGACTGCCTTCTTCTTATGGGAGGGATTGTAGAGTGGACGTGTCCAACTCTGGTAAATGGCTAATTTCGAATTTCCTTTTGTATGAGTTTTCGTTTGAGCAGATCATTGTATAGATCAAAGATTCGTTTATAGTAAGGATCTTCATCTAAGATGTCATATAATATTTCTATGCCAAGACTACGTCAAAGTTGGCATTTCAGTGCCATATGATACAACCATTGTAGTTTTAGCTTGTCGATTTTGCTAATCCTGGGAAGTAGTTGCACGCACCCGTAATCGAGAACCGGTGTGAGGCATTCCTTACTACAAGTATGGTGTCTAAGCTTGAATTTGAGCAATATCCGATGATGGTACCGAGCAGTCGATAGACTATTTGGCCTTCTCAAAGAGTCAAGCGCACATGCTCCTTCATCGACAATTTGTTACCCAGATAAACACCTAAGTACAAGACGGAGTTGGCATAAGGCAAGCATTCACCGTTGGCTTGAGTCACATATGTTTCATGTTTTTGCTTCGTTGTAAAGAAGATACAGTTTGTTTTGGTAAAGTTGCAATTAAGACCCCACCGATTGAAAACGGTAATGGCGGTAATGGCGTCCATTACAGCACCTACTCGACACGTCGTGAATGCGGTGTTTGACGCGGAGCTTAGTAGGCAGAGACTGTTCGCGTGTTGTGAGATCATACCACTATTATGCAAGGCCTGATTAAGATCTGATATGTCCAAATTGATAATAATCGGGTCCCAAATTGAGCCCTGCGGGACAACTCTTTTTGCATTTCATTTCCAATTGTTGTGTAAAGGAATCGTTCTCTGAAGCTCCTGCCTGTCAAATAGTTTTCTAGAAGTTTTATGATATTTGCTGGTACATTAGCTAGCTCGAGTTTTCGGACTAGAGCTCCGTAATGACTAGAATCGAAAGCTTTATACGTCAATGACAATCAAATGCTCGAGTGCTTCTCACGAGCTGTTCAGTTCCTTCGAGTGCCTCTATAATGAATTTAATCGTTAGCATAATCTGTATTTCGCAAATGAATCAAGGAGGAAGCCGTGTTGTGTATGTGGGATCGGTTGCAGCAAGTACGTCAGCGTCTTGTGCTAGATGACTCATTCGCATATCTTCAATATAACGTTTATTAAAAAATCGGATGGTACAAAGACGGTTTGATGAATCAAGTTTTGTGTATGAATATGCATTTCCGGATTTATCAGCGTGGTGGAAAATATTCTGTAGTAAGTGAGAAATTGATTCAATTTCGTTATTGGTTCAAGACGATCTGGTACAAGGTGTTTGGTGTTTAATTGGACGACTCATGATTCCATCTGGACCTCGAACTTTGCCTGGTTTGAATGATCTTATGGCCCTAAACAGCTCTTCGGTGTGACACACTTCGTGTGGCTTATATGTTGTAGTTTCATAAGATGCCTGATACTCATCAACAACCTTTGTATCTCTAACAAGTGTTACAATTACGAATGTAATCACTGTATCTCTTTAGTCTATTGTGTCAGAAATTATAGGGATTCGTTATTCGTGTATTTTGAGTGTCTTTTGAATGCATCAAATGTTTTCACCTATCTTACCGATTGTCAATGGCTTTTAGCAAGTTACTTTCTATGTATGTTTGAATTGCGGAGGCTTCTTCTCGTTCTGACTTGTTGTATGCACCACCGCTTATAAGTCCCTGTCCCTGGTATTTGCGCATATGGTTTCTGGTTCGTATGTCTGCTAGAATGATGATAGATAGTATCTCAGTTTTTACTATATACTTTTTCAATGGGGCTAAAATTTTAAGAGCCCCAATGTTTGTTTTTTGTTCGATGGCCAGCTCGCACGTATTAGCTTTCAATAAATGTGGGCTCACTGTGTAGTTCCGTCTTTAGTTTTCATATACTTTTACCAATTTACATTTCACTGGTTACGTCGCATAATCTTGTAGTTTTGTATTGCAATTGGAATAGTGATCAACCAGGACATATAATCCGACCGCTGCCTTCATTCTGTTTGCATACAGCAGTTTCTTATTATAATCTATCACCATTAGTGCAGCTTGCGATTGCTACGTCTAAGCAGCCACACCTACATTGAACGGGCAGGATTTTTTGCGTGTTCGCTAGATTAGTGATCCACTGTCTACGTGTGATTGAATCAGGTTTCCTCTAACATTGCTGTGGCCCATATAGCCAAGGGACTGATGTTTCGCATTTAAGCCGCCAATGACAATTATGTCTGCTTCTTGTAGAATTTCGTTTAGCTGTTAGTTAACTCAACACGTTTGCAGCGCAGCGAAGTGCGAACGCAAAACCGCGAAATTTCTGGATATTCGCGTTCATGGTGTTCTTGCTTTCGCTACACGAGTGTAGGGCCGACTTTACACTCTAATACTATCTGTTTAAACGAGAACCGTTCCCGGTATCGTAATGTCAGTAGTTGTACAAAATAGTCATCACATATAACAAATTAAAAAACGAGCCGTGTCTGCACATAAGATATAAAAAACCAAAACAATTTATGTACATAACACTCGTGTTGCAGAGACAAAAAAATATTTTTAGAATTTTCGTTTATTTATCTGTTCAGTTCGTTTGTGCACGCAAATCTCAGAAACGGCTGGCCGATCTACATCACTTTCTTGAATTTATCAACTATATTCAGTAGCTTGATTGAAAATAATTGAATTGAATAATTTATAAAGACCATTATGTATATATTTCAGAAGTATATTCTGAAAATATACTTATTTGCTCACTTGGATTATTGACATTTTAAAAAGCTTTACACATAAGTTTTGTTAGTTTTATTGTGTTTGACTAAAATTCTGTACTTATAATAAATTACTGCATTCTTATATAAAAGCCACTATAATAAGTAGTGTTATGAAGTTGGTAGGAGTTTTTATTTTTATTTTGTGACATATAACTTCCGTTTATTTTACTGTTTATGAATAAAACCTCGTGATTTAAATAACTAACTTCAGTTTCACTTTTAAATAGGTATGATATAGCCCAAATTTTATTTTTATACTAGCAATTGTCCGCGCTTCGTAGTAAGCGGTAGAAGAGTCTACATCGTAAGCGAGACGGAGAGCAGAATCGAGATTCAAGACAGGAAGAAATCAAAATCGAAAACGAGAACAAATTCAAAATCGAATGTGGAACTAAAATTAAAATTAATATCGTGACTGGAATCGGAATGGAAAATAGTACAGATATTGATATCTGTATCAAACTTGAGCTTGAGAGCGAAACCAAGATCGAGATTGGGATCAGAATCAGAATATTCTTAAATCACGACCGGGTTCGGAATCAGAAGACGGACTGTGATAGAAATTGATAGTGAGACAAATTGCCTCCAAGAACGAGATCGGGATCAGAATCGAACACGAGACAGCGATCGGGATCGTGATCGAGGGCGTGGTCAGTTGATACACAAAATTTAGGAATTCGTTCCGTGACGAGGCGGGCGAAGCCGCGGGCGGAAGCCATTTCTGAATCATAAATAAATACCGGAGAAACTCGAATGCCCTAACTTGATAAAACACTTCTTGTTATTTGGACGGTCTCCGATAGCGTTCCAACGGGGTAACCCTACAAGGGCGCGCGAAGGGAGAAAGCAACGAGGTGGGGGCCGGGGGGCGGCCAGGACGCGACAGGATGTCCGGGAGCGATCGTGAAAAATCGCCCGTTCGGTTTTTTGCCGGTTACGCAATTCCTGCGGCTGATATGCGCCACGCCCGCCCGGCCTGCTCGTATTATGCTAACGTTTGTATTAGATTTGCTGTTTAGGACGAGTAAGTTTTTTTTATGGACAGCGCCATCTGTCCCGCATGAGATAGAACTAAGATAACCGGAACCATGATGGAATGTTGAGGTTTTCAACGGTATTGAATACTTTATTATTCAACTTAGCCAATCTATGATAGAAAATGTGTATAATTATATTTATTGTCTAATATAAGTTGTGCAATGCTAACCTTTTATAAACTATAAAAGGATTTTTTGTACAATAAAATTTTCATGAGAATTATATTAAATGTCAAAATTAAATCGTTTAATTAATTGTTGCCTAGAAAAATATTATTTCAAAATATACTTTTCGACAGTAATTTCTGGCTTTTTTTGGATATATTTATAACACATAGTACCCATAAAAGTGATAATATGTTTATTTGCTTTTCTTTTATTGTATTAAATTTGAGCAAATAAAGTAGCAAGTGTTTATGTTAATAAATGTAGCGGCTATGAGAAAAAAATATTATCCAAACGGACTTCAGTAACTAATTTTTTTTCTCTCACTTCTAGTCAATTTTATTTCAGAAATTAGTCATTAAACTATGAAATTAAATGCGCATTTAAATATTTTGGTTCAAATGTTTACGAATTTCATATACTATATCAGATTTAATGAACTTTTGAATTACTATATAAATTTAATTTTTAGTATAAATTTGCAACCACTACTTAGTGAAGAAATAAAATATTTTTAAATTATCATTCAATACTGAAAAAAATACCAGTGAAAGTGGGAGTTGAAAAAAATATCTAGTAATTTCCTTTTAGGTTCAAAGTGATTTTTTTGTATTGTCGGTTGTAAGCAATAATTTATCCTATTACTTTATCGTATGAATTTTCCTGATCTGCTTTTTAATCTTGTGATAGTTAGTACGTTAATAGATAGTTGATAGATAGCAAGAAGAATCGATGTCTTGAAATAAGCAATGTGAGGATTGTATTTTGTTAATACTAGCACAATTGAAAAGAGGGGGTTTCAAAGACAACGCCAAAACAATTTAAAAAAATAATAATAAAGTGAACTATTGTTTTATGTCGATTATAAAATATATAATTCTAAATAACAGCTAGATTCCTATAAGTGTCGAATTAATCATTTGATTGAATTCATTTGTTTTATATAAATTTTAAATTGAATATTACGGTAACTCAAAATAGAAGGTAAGTAATTGCAATTTTTTACTGTGCAGGTAACTCAGCGCAGTGGAAAAGTACCGCTACTCGTGTCAGTATATATGTGGGGCACACTGAAAATTTTTGGAATTAGCCTTTTGTAATAAAAATATTAAAATGACTATTAATGACGATTACAATTTTTAAATATTAACTCTTTGAGAGTAGGTTGAGGTTTAGTTTGTATTTATTGTCATTTGTTTTGAAAATTGTATATCAGCATTGCAATAAATTCGAGTAGAAAGAATATTCACGCCATGATGCTTTAGGATTTACGCTGTGGCTTAAGCCAACGGAGAAAATTGGCATAGCCTGCAATAGTTTCATTGTATTTCCATCTTACATTTATGTATTTCTGATTTAATAAACTCATACGTGGACGTGATCACCTCGGCTAATTGAAACTGATAAGACAATTACTTGTGAGCAAATGTCGTCCTGTATTGATTATTGGTATGGGCCAAACGCGAAAGATTGTGCATGTACATCTAAAGGTTCCGAAGCTATGCACTCGATGGATACCGCATGATTCCAAAAAACCTTTGAAGGCCGTGGAAGACCGCACAATTTTACAATGGTTCCAAAGATAGCAAAAATGCTTAAATAATGAGGGATTATATTTCTAAGAAGATTAAATATGCCATGAACATAATACATGGTCTTATTAATGAGAATCTATGAATATTCATTATTGTCCAAGTATAAGTAGATTATCTGCCGTTTCTTGTGGGACATAATAAAAAAATAAAGGTGTCGCAGGGTTGTGCCATTTTTTTTTGGCAGGTAGAACACACGACCGTTAATTGAACATTAAACAGGATTACCAACCGATAAGTACCTGTAATGGTCAACTTATATAAAATAGTGAAGTACTGAATAATCAGAATTAGCTGGTAAACAGTTGTTTAATATATTTTTAACGTTTAATTCTCTGTCGTATCTTAATTATTAATTACAATAATCAGCATTTTGTTTATATGGAATAAATAAATAACGAGTTGCTTTAAAAATAATATTTGTTACGACGTCGGTTACTCAAAAGCTTATGAAAGCGTGTTTTCCATGTGTACATCGGAAACTCGGTGCCATTTATTAACTGTTTGGTTACTATACTTTCTATCAGAGTTATAACTTCAATTTGGTTTAACGTATCTAACTAAGTTTTAGTTATAATCAGAACACCAGAAATACAGTGTCGTATAGAACTCAATAAATTACTGTGTAATATTTCAAAAAAACCTACGAAAAATATTTTCTTCGGTTGCGACAAATTTTACACCACTTTATTACTGGTCAGAACATTGTATTTAAAGATGAATTACTGTAAACTACAATTAACTAAGGTTTCTTGTGTCAAACTATACAACTGCTGTGATATCGTTCACAATACATAATTAGAATTTGTTAGATTTGTATAAAGAATTTGAACAGTAATTGTAATTGATAGGCTGGGATATCGTATACATTTTTCCCATATTAAAATCAAGCGGTGTGTGAGTAGATGAAGACATTGGTAGTGTATAGTTTTAATAGTTTTCGAAAGGTGGAACGACTTAATTATTTGATTTAAATCAAATTTAACCACTGGTTCCGTATCTAGTAAAGAGACGTAAGCCGTCGGTTCCGGATTTTAGCAGCCCCAACCTCACATTGGGCCATGGGGCGGGACTTAAAACCCAAAACCCTAAACTTGATGAGACTAACTTGCAGAAGAGATGCTTCTCCGTCTTGAGGAAGCATAACACATAAAAATGAAAATATTTGACTTCCATCAATTTAATGTAAATTGTCATCCCGAACCCATGCTTTAACTTCTACCTAAACTTTTAATTTGTTATTTAAGACGGAAAGTAACTATTATTAAGAAAAAATAAAAAGATTTGAAGTAAAATTCGAATCGAAAAACATTTACAACTATTTGAAAAACTTAACTTTTTACATGTCTAGAATAAAAAGGTTATAAATGTAAAAAAATATACCACTGCACCGTCGCAGACTAACGTCATTATACCTTTAATGGTTTCG
This sequence comes from Eumeta japonica, assembly GCA_005406025.1. Classification (NCBI taxonomy): domain Eukaryota; kingdom Metazoa; phylum Arthropoda; class Insecta; order Lepidoptera; family Psychidae; genus Eumeta; species Eumeta japonica. The sequence continues at coordinate 897,656 of BGZK01000050.1, read as the reverse complement.
TGAGACTCGCAGTCATAGAAAATCATAACGGAACACCGGCCAGCCGGCCGACTTCTCCTTTTTTTACAATCCCTAGCGATAGACAAACTACGGCAGCACTATCGTCCCGGCGTCTCGTATCACTTTCGTGCCGGCGGCGACCGCGCCTTAAATGATAAACGTCCGACGGGCGGACCGTAAAAAAAAAAGGCGCCTCGCCATCTCGCGGCCGCTTTTTACACTCCGGCAGATCGCTTCAGCTGAAAAAGCCGCTGAAAAAAACACCGTCGCGTATAACGAACGCTAGGTGGTGCTACCGGCTAGTAATGAATGGAGAGTTTTTGTCGAAATTCCCCCCCGGGTTTTTTTCTACTCCGGGTCGTCGACTCGAGCCGGCGAATCGGCCATACGGGCTCCGCCGCGGCGGCCATGGGGACGGCCTTGCTCGCCGCCCGACGGACGAAGAAGGTTTTGATAGAACCTGCGTCTCGAATTTTATACCACACCATTGATATACCCCTGATCACTGTAAACGTGTTTCTTGTGCTACGATCGCGAGATATTCTAATGTGCAGTAATTGTATTACTGTTATGGTATGAATTGTATTCTTGTGATGATTATTTAAGAATGTCAATGTTTTTTCGCGGTAGAGTAATTTGTTTTTCACGGATGATGTTGTTGCGAACTAAGCTCATTGAGAAAGTGATGAAAAGTTCAGAATAATTTCCCTGAAAAAATATACGTTAATAGTACCCCGTGCGCCCTATGTATAAAATATACACATTTTTTCAGACTACTGATCCAGGAGAAATATGAGTTTTGAAACTGAAATACTTTTAACTGGAACACTTGAAATGAAAATACTCAGTAGAAACAAATATATATCAGGATTCGAGTGCTGACGAGACAGTTTTGTTTCTACTGAGTATTTTCACTTAAAGTGTTCCAGTTAAAAGTATTTCAGTTTCAATACTCAAAACCTCATTAAGCTCACTTTGTAACACTAAGTCATAGCAATTATGCCGTTTCGTGTCGTTGTGGCAATGGGCGAATTTCTATGTATTTCAAATTTATTTATTTTGATCATTAGTAGTGAGCAATTGTTAGAATATTCTCTAAATTCGATTCAAATAAAACCTATGTGATCCCAAAATACAATAACTGCATTTTATTTATGTGTTTTATATAATATTTTCTCACATTAACAGTTCGAATTATCCATGTATATAACAACAGTAATAAAAGCTTAAAATACATAAAAATTCCTTATAAATGTAACTTGTGAATTTATTTGACTTTATTGTTGTACGTGTTTACGTATAATGTTATTATAAGTGTATTCATATCACTTTAATTTTTTATTCGATTTATATTTTTCCATTCGAGACTTTCCTGATAATCCCACAAATGCGAACAAAAACAAGAAAATCACACACAATTTCCATACACACACCACCATTTCCCCGACATCGCGTTATGAACTGTTTTACCGACACGTCCCTCTAGCAACCCTTTCGTAATTGTCACAAGACAGAATTCAAAATACTCAAACCCGCTTCGCGGCTTCGAGCGAAAACGCTACATTTTAAAACGCCAAGGTTATAATCTGTCAACCCTTTACTGCGCATGTCCGAATAAACACGAGCAGGGTATATAGGGAGAGATGGAAAAAAAAGGCATTTTTATGCCGGGCAAATTTTAAATCTATACTTTTTTTCGGCGCTTTTAGGTACGCCCTCCGGCGTGTGTGCGTGCCGGTTTTAATTACGCATCGACTTTAATTTGCGCCCGCTCTCAACTAGGGTCGGTCATGTTTTTTTTTTCAGTATCGCACTGAAAAATATCCAGTTTTGAAAGTGTAGTTTTTCTGTGTAGTTTTCATTTTCTTTTGCCGGCTATCATATTAGACGATGTACCTTTACGTGATTTGGGTTATGAATTGAAAAAGTACATTTTGAAATGTCGTTTTTGGATATTGTTGAGAATTGATTTTAAACATTGTGCGTGAAGAAAGTTCGTGATAATACAATATGTAGAACGAATGTGTGAGTATATTTATATGTAGCACTAATTATGTTCCATTTTAATTTAATTATTGACATATTTTAAATATTTAAATGTGTTAATACGAATTAATTGGCTGTTATTAAAAGTACTATAAGCTAATTGTTTTGATGTTTACATCTTGTAAATACATATATCAATTATTTTTATACAGTAATACGTCATTAAGGTTTTTGTCTAAAGACCTAGGTCAGCCATAAGTCTAGAATTTTATTGTTAGAAACAAGAAGCGGCGAGATGGCGCTGTGTCTAAAAAGCTTGATTGGATTTTGGTGATTTTGCAACCGTACAAAATTTAACAAACGTTATCATTAACACTAATTAAATAGGATATTTCTTTTGAAATTTTTAAATATTAAAATGTGAGACTCTGGTAATATGGAACTGGATGGAAGTCATTTTCTCATTATGAGATTTTAATCATTTTACATTTAGTATAGATTTCTTATTTAAGCTTTATTTTATAATTTTTTTTATAAATTGCCTGATCATTCTCCTAGATAAATTCTACGAGAATGATTTTCGATAGTTATTAAAAATATAATTTTACCAAACTAATTTGTTTATCATACAAAATATGATCACATTTTTGGAAACTGTTTGTCTGTGTTTGTTAAATGATTTCTTTTCAACTGAATAATTTTATAATTTCTTTTTAACATTCGAAGGAATTTTTTTTCTCATGGAACAAAAGACTGAAGCATTTTTATATACAACTCCCGATTTAAAGACCTCCATAAAATGGAATAAGACATCTGAAATCCGCATAAATTCTATGCATTTCCTTGCAATTTGGTCGCTAGATTTTAAAATAAAATAGTAGTTGCAATGTAAAAGTGTTTCAAATTAATTTTCAATATAAGCACTATAAAAATTCAAAGAATTACATGATGATTAACTTAGGAACATAAATATATGAAAAATCCTTCGTTACAATATACCGCGGACAATAAAAAATACAATATTGCTGTATCCGCCCCCGGAGCTGTCAATAAGACAGTTTGATGAGTCTGGGAGCACGGCGGCGAATGAGCGCGTAGACCTTGAAATCGTCTAGAACTACCATTATTTTTATTCTGTCATTCTCTTATAAAAACAATCAGTTTGTAATTAACCGCTGTCGTGCCGTAGCTGGTACGCGCCACCTTGTGAAAACTTATAGCAGTTATTTCAACGATGTCGACATACATCGACATTATTAAGATTCTAAAATGTAGACAAGGTTATAAAATTAAACAATAATTATAGAAACCATGTACGTAATCAAATTATAAGCATAAATAAATCTTAAATGTGTTTATTAATTCTTTATTATTTATGGTGTAATTGATATAGTTATTTAATTGCACTTTTTTCTCTTTTAGTAAATTTCATGTATCCCTGTTTATTGACCGAATGAATTAATAAATAAATTCTCGGTCCATAGGATCGAGCATATATATATGTATATATATATATATATATATATATATATATATATACATGTATGCATCTACGCTGTACCTTGCTCTGTTATTTTTATTAATAAATCAGCTTAATGATCTATATATTTAATAACTTTTATGTACAATCATTCATAATACAGTGGAATCTCAATAACTCGAATGTCAAGAGAAATACAAAAAAATTCGAGTTAACGAGTTTTCGACAAAACAAGAACTTCGAGATACATATGACTTTGTCGACAAGGAACAAACATGACGTTCACAGCTGTGTTACTTAGAAAGTTTAATGAATGTATTCATTCATTGCACTTGTACAAGACAAAAACAAACAAAAACAAAAAACAAATAAGATTAGAAGCCCCAAACCCGAACATTCATTTTGGAATTTATTGCTATTATTTCGGGGAATTCCAAGTAAGACGTCATTATATTTTATCAACTACGGACTTACGGAGTCTCCTTTTTGAAATTCGAGTTATAGAGTATAAATATGTATTATCAACACTTCGTAGGGAAATAACATTTTGTTCGAGTTACAAAGTCTAAATAATTCGAGATACCGCGTATTTAGGGGTTCATCGGATGGAAATGGCAATTTTTTTCGACTTACTGAGGATTTCGACTTAACGAGTTTCGAGTTATTGAGATTCCACTGTACACGAATATTTAAACTCCAAACCGTCGCGTTATGTTCTAAATGTTACATAAAAAAATGGTAAAAACCTCTCCAACGAATTTCGGTATGTGGTTAACTCGTTGTTTTTTATTTCCAATCTTAATTTAAATTCAATACATTAATTACACTTTAGATTTGTAAAAGGCTCATATATAATAAACCTAATTGAGGCATTAAACGCCATTGAACGCGGCAAGACAAATTGACACTATATGTAAATACCTTTTCTTTTATAGAGAACAAAGTAGCATAAGTAAAATTTATTCTTCTTTCTCTTTGTCACGGTTTTAAACAATCGCAGAAATATCTAAAAAAATAATTACTATTTGTATTTTCTCAATGTGACTTCTATTCTCTAAATCGTATTGGTATTATCTATAAACTCCACATCCAGAACATTCATAACTCTATAGTTTGTACTTACACAAAACCGTACAAGGCGTCATTGGAAATATAATTTTCGCACTAGCATCCTTTCCAACGAAACGAATTTTGATTTACCTTAACCATAAAACTTGGACCGTTTATGTTGCCGTAAAATTTTAACATTTTTCACTGTAAATTTAAACGTAAGAACGTGTAAGGAGACGGGTTAACTGAAACAGTTACAAATTTATTTTATTGCGTCGTTCATCGTCCGTTGTTAGGAAACGCGGTATGCGAACTCGACGAAGCTTATTACACACAGCCGTCAATGAACTCGAAAAACATAATCATGTAAGTCACTTTATGCTTAATGATTTATTTTGATGTGAAATCTGTATAGGCGCGTGCCAGCATGGTGAGTCGGAGTGGTTGATGCGTGATGATTTCGAAGCGTAACTTAAAGGCGTAAGAGAAGCGAACACATAGATACATTGCACACATAAGTATGCTATAGAATATATTATAGAATGGATTTTATCATGCATCTTTTCATAAGTATTCATAATCTCCTCCCCTTACAAAACGATTTTGCCAAAGAAGCCATAGTCGTTGAATTAGCCGTTTCTGAAAAAAAAAATAGCTTAGAATATTTACGTAGAAAGTCGTACTGACAATTTAGAATAACTAACGCGTAAGTACTGTGCAGTAACTCGTCACATGACCGGCCACCCAATCATACCCGCACTTACAGTCTGCCCGAGTATTTATTAGGGTTGTGTCTATATTATTTTATATTATTTATAAGTATATTTTTAATGATACATTTTTGTTGTTACTTTAGCAAAGACATTTTAAAAAAGAAGGGAATTATGAATATTTGCGAACAGATGGATGATACAATCCAATCCAAAATGTTCATATAGTTTTCTATAAATAAATTTATTTTGTTCCTTACATTTTCAATTTGTAATTTAAATTTTATTTTCATAAAAAAAAATGTTTTTTTGTGCATATAATATATACAGAATAGTTTCAATGTTTCATATCCGCTAGGCGTCCCGCGACGGTTACATTTTTTAATACTTTAGCATTAAAATGTGACATTAAAAGAGTTTCGTGTTTTTTTACTTCTCATACGTAGACGAGCTCGCTTCAAAAATTGCGTTCTACCTCACTCCCCATCTACGCTTAAAGTTACGGACACATGACATGAACGAAACCAAAAATGCTTTGGCATCACACCATCCCACTGTGTTATTTCACACTAATCACATCGACATGTGCTTAATGAATAAGCACATGTCAATGTGCTTACACATTAAGCGCATGTCACGCTGTGTATTGAGGGTTGTTATTCGTTAATGCTACCGAACCTTTGGTAACTCGTGTGAGCTACGGGATTGGTGTTTTTTCTGTTCTTAAATAATCCAACTCGTTGGCAAATCACCTATTATCATAGACTGACAGGTCTTTTTAAAGCTGAAAGCGACGCATTGACGACGCTTTGATTTTGTATGTAAAAAAGACAACTAGCGTTCTCCCACCCCCTCCTCTGAGCGTTATGGGTTATGAAAGTAAATTGGAAAAAACTGGTGTACCTAACTAAAAAAAAACCATAGCCTAAAACTATTCCACAAACGATTCCGCGTCGAATAATCAAAGTCCTATACCAATATATTTAATGGTTTTTAATTGATGCCCGGACAAATATATAAACGCTTTCACTTACACGTATAAATAAAATAGAAGTGTCTGTCAGTGATTTAGAAATAGAGGCTGTTTCGTAAACATATATTATTATTTACACGTTACCAAGCCCCCCGACAAATATTTAAAAATAATATAACTGTTGGTCGGAATGTCTGTATGCTTGACCGGGTGAATCTTCGAAAACGGCTAAACCGATTTTGACGGGACTTGCACTGGTAGATATACGATTATTCATATAAGAAAATAGGCTTGTTTTTATGTCCTGTTTATTATGTCTGTCTGTTTGTCTGGGCTGATTTCCATAACGGCTCAACCAATTTTGATGTGAGTTACTGTACTCGCCGGTACAGTCCTGAGGAATGAGTCAGTTTGGGAACTCACCCTTCTGTCCTTCTGAAAAATGGGAATATTTTCTTAAGGCGCTTCATGTTTCTGCTTACCATAAAATATACCGTGGTGATGACGTTGTATCAAAATGTAATCGATATCAAGAAACTTTTCTTCATATCCAGCAATATGTATTATTGTGAACTAGCTTTTCCCCGCGGTTCCGTCCGCGCGGTCATATAATTAATTCTTCATTTTCTATATCCAGTTATTACGATATCATTGATACCAATCCCATCCCGTTTTCGATTTAATGTCCGATTTCACAGATTCTGCGTTTCTCTGTTTCGAATCGCGCTATCGCTCTCAAATACAATATCGATATCGATATCAATTTTATTATCAATTCCGGTTTCTTCTTAATTATTGCACAGAAGCGTACTATTGAGAAGTATAACATATCATGTGGCGTACAATCCAGAAAATACTCTATGTATGTGCTAAATTTCATCTAAATTCCTCCAGAAATTTATGTGTAATTGAGTTACAACCAGTACCGACACAAACTATCAAATTTGTAGTATTTTAACAGGAAAATATAAAATTGAAAAAGGCGCTGTGTAACAACCCTACAGTTAGTTTTAGTGCGGCTTTCTTATTATTAAACAATTATTAATTATTAATCACATAGTTTCGGTCCACTCCGTTCGTTCGTCTGTAACATTCTTAACTGCAAAGGTTTTTTTTTTTTGTTTATTTAATCAGTCCTTTTAATTTTTGTATACAATAAAACGTTAGAAAATGAAAAACCGAACATTAAAGATATTTAAGAAAAACTGGTCTGGGGGATTTTAGGAACGTTGACAGAATACAGAATACGTTTCGAAAGGTTTTTTTGAATTATTGTTTGTCCGTCTGTCGGTGGATTTATTTGCAAGCTCTGCAGATACCAGACGGAATTTGATGAAATTTAGTATTGTAATAGTTTATACAATACTAAATTTCATCAAATTCCATATCGAGACCTGGAAGAAGATCGGGATGATAGTTGGCAACGTGATCGGTAGAGATAAAAGATAGAGGAATTCTCTCTGAGACATAGGTCCTACGACGGACCCATGGGTCCAGGACGTTGGCGTCGCGTCGTTGACAAGGGTTGTTAGTAACCCTCAACCCTGAGAATAGTCTATACAATACAATAATAGAGGATCTTAGCTTCCGAGCCCATTAATCTGAAATAGAAAGATTGAACAACGATTTTTGTCTGCGATGTGATTGAAACTTAACACAAGCACTTTCGATATTATGCTAGCTCTCCGTCCGCGGCTTTGTTCGCATGGACATCGAATGTGTTTCTTCATCCTTTATTTTGAACGACCTTCGCGTATTCAATTACGTTTCCTGATTTCTATCCTAATCCAAGGGCGACTCCAGCCTTCGGACCAGGGGAAGGTCACATACTAGTCGTCCAGTCGGAACAGGTTTCAATTCAATTCAAATAATAAGACAAAATCTCAGCCGAGGGAGGTGATGACCCCCCATAACCCCCCTGGAACCGCTCTTATACTGATCACTTTCTTGATTCTAACCCTGACCTTCCACTTCGTTTTCGACCCCGGTTTCGACCCCGGTCACGTTCTTAATTTCGGCCCCGAATTCTACTTCCTGTCCCACTTTGAATTTCATTACCACTATCGATCACGCTTCCGATTCGTATAAAGCCGGGACAAATACTAGTATCAATACAAAATATAGACTATATTACCCGGGGATAGTGCATTTAAAAATATAAAAATATAGTTTGGGTACGCGTGTGAGAAGTTATATTTCTTTGGCGTAACTAAAAAATTTGATTTCAATTGCATGCAATTAATTAATTACAATAAGATAATATAAGAACCGGAGTGGAATAGTCAATACGGTTGATAAAGATCAATTTAAAAATTTTAAAAATTAAATAATTGTATATTTTCTTGTGCAAAGTTTATCTTCTATTTGAAATTATAACAATTATTAAGTGTAAAATTAGAATATGTTAACGTTATTTCTAAAAGCTTGATTGAATTTGGAAAACCGGCCTTGGCGAAGAATTTCCTCTTCTCATTCAAACGAGTCCAATCGCGAAATCTAGGACCACCCACCGCCAAGATAGGTTGCGGTACCCCAGAGGGAAAATGGGAAAGGATTGGAAATTGTCAAGGCAGAGTGTGGTGAGAGGAGGGTACATACTTTTCCGGGGGGTGTATGATCACCTACTTGGTGACGGGAAACTTAATAAACAGGAAACAAAAAAATAAGGAAAGGATGGAAAGCGAGGGGTCATAAGGACAAAAGAAAGATCATATTATATTGATTTATAAATATCATAAATCAAGAAAGAGTAAAGTAAAAACCTACCCCTTAAAGGGAATAAGTCACCTAATTGGTGACCTAAGGAATGTATATAAGAAAATAAATATAAAGTAAGGGTATAATACTGAAAGTACTATACTAATAATTATATAGATGAGTGAGAGAGGGGCTAGTATTTTAAAAGCACCTAAATGGTAACCTAAGGACAAGTTTTGGAAAAGAGCGGGAAATAGTACCAATCGACCCTACAAATTAATATTTATTTCTATATAATTATAAACGCCACCTAGTGGCAAACTTTTGGTACATTAGTTATTAATGTTCTAAGGTTTCTTGCTAAACCGCTTACGTCATACTATAGTTTTCATGTGACCCCGATAGTTAAAACCCGCCAGTAACCCATAAAAATTCACTCTCATCATTTTTCATGACGCCCCAAATGAAATATAACTTCAAATTTTTTTTTCCAGACGAACGGTACCCTAAATCCTTTTTTGTACCCCTGACATCGTGTACACAAAATTTCATGATGATCGGTTAAGTAGCTAAAGCGTGAAAGCGTATCACACATAGGAGTTGACTTTCGCACTTATAATATTAGTAAGACCGAAAATTAAAAATGAAAACAAAAAAAAATCTGGACGAAGAGTACTCTTTGTGTCATAATATCATTAATTGTATTATTTATTGTTTTTTTTTTCTATTTCTTTGTGATCCAATCGAGGCGTAGGATTGTCACCGCATTGGTGACAACGGTCTCTAACAACTTGCAAAACGCACTGGAAAGACTTGGAACGTTCTTTAGCTTTCCGATTGAAATGAAATATCATGAGAGGGTGACGCCTTTCAATTAACTAACTAACTAACTGACATGCTAATGAAACAAAGTCATTCATGAAAAAGTCATCCTCTTCATTGATCATAATGAAGGAATTACCATTAATGACATGACTGCCGTGCCGAATGTGGAAACACACATTTGTTTTTTTTTTAATAAACATTTAAACATAATAGTGGAACATGCACATATTACTTGTTGGTAAATTGTTATGTTTTACAGGCAACTTCAATTTCTCTAACCTGTATAATTTTAATTAGTTATCCCAACCGACATTTTTTTTCTAGCTAATTAATGAAAAACAAAAATGCGTACGTTATCGATAACGACGGGCCGCATCGATTCTTAAATGTAATAATCTTATGGATTACTTTTACGAAATAAGGTTTCACTTTTTACGCAACGCGCTGCTAGTATCTCAACTGTGACCAACTAATGTTTGATAAGCGCACATAAGATAATTTTAATTTCTTAAGACGAGCTTTAAATAGACATATTTTTTGTAACGCTATACATGGACTGACGATATTTGTTGCAAGGATTATCTTTAGGGGGCGTCACAACATAGAATCGTAAAAAAAACTATTTTACAATACCGTATAGCAATGAACAGCTGACGATATTTATCGCAATTTTTTTGTCGATGGTGTTCTCACATGAAACCGTAACTTGCCATGTTTAAAACATTTGCGAAGTTGAAATAACTCCAAATGCCATGGGTTTACTCTTAGCCGTTGAAGGACTCCATTATCAACTCTCCAGCTCCATCTTAAGATCAGCTCGTTGGTGCTACTTCTGTGTATAATGTACGTCGGTGCATCTGTTATTCATCATTTAACTTCTGAGCAACTTGAACAATTGATGTCATATTTAAGCGATATGTTCTACTTGTTTTTTCGAAAAGATGATTACATATATACCAAGACCTGATGGATGGTGCTGTAGTCAAAGAAACTAAATGGGCTTTTATGAAATGACTCATATTCACTACATGCTTTAGATTAGTGATACAAAGTCTATAGCCAATGAGTTATTAGAAATTGTCTATTTAGGGCTCAAAATGACTTAAATCCCAAAATACGCTTTTAATACAGCCAAAGAAATTTTTAAAATCTGGACTAAATATACACCCAATATATATATAAATCCGTTACCCATCCGTTTCACTGAGTGTACGCTCAGATCACATACTAAATTTTAATAATTAATTATAAATGAATTTTAAATTAAATCAAAATTTAAGCAATAATTTTTTGGTATGACTCAAATATACCCGCATTTCGCGCATAAGAACACACACACATCCATCCTTAACTACCCCCCCTCGTCCACACTAACACTCCCACCATACTATATAGAAACAAACGAATATGTCTACTAAAAAAAATATGAATAATGAATCGTATCGAAATCACTTATAACCTATCATTTGCCTATCACGATTGGTCAAACTGTTTTTTAGTTGCACATTCAAACAAGCAGATTAAATCAAAAAAATAATAGAATTGGGTTTTATGAGTAGTGAAGTGGTTATTTATCAAAAACTCAAGCAAAAAAAAAAAATTAGGTACATACTCGTTTAAGACGTTTCTCCAGAAACCAATGAAGTTTCTCTAAAAAAAAATAAAAACGAAAAATCAACGACATTGATTATGATTTGATTGAATAGTTAAGTCGGTTTTCAAGGAAAAGCATTAACATAGGAAAGCAAACGATACCGTATATTTATATGACTTCGCTTTTGGGCTTCAAAACGGCGTCGAGGGCTGGACGGGCCCTTCTAGATAACCCTTCACCAAAATATCTATATAAGTCTCTGAAGTCCGCGTAATTACGGCACCTTATAAAGCTCTTCAACAGCTATATTCGCCTTAATGCCAACTCGCACACGAAACGGGAACACCTGACAAACAATGACCCTGCACCGTTATTAAGGGTCCGATCCCGACACCGTAACGCGTTTCATAAAATCTCATCACAATCAAACCTTTATTATTAATACAAGTAAAGAGTGTAATAAAGCGGGAGTGGGTGCGGAGGAAGGGGTGGAGGATATGAGGGGCTTAATAAAGTCGCTCCGGTGGCAGCACCCGCGGCAGATATCAAAAAACAAAAACATTAATGACGGAGATTCGTTCCGCGGCCGCCGATCGCTGCTTCCGCCGTTGTTCAGATTCAAATTTAAAGAGTTTTTTTTTTACCCTCCTTCCGCGGTTAATGGTTTTCTCTTTCTTTCTTCTTTTTTTTCCGCCGTCGCGTCGTCGTCGCCGTCGGGTCGCGGCGTCTTCTTTTTCGCCGGTAATGGTTATTTTTTTTCACCGTTTTAACGGTATGGTTTGTCTTTTTTTGTTTTGTATTTAGACGGGTTTTCAGCGAAATCGGGGCGAATTTTGGATTTTTTTTTTCGATTTTCGTCTTTCTACACGGATTCACTACTACCATTTAAAAATAAAAAAACGACTGTTTTAACTATTTGCGATTGATCTTGTAATTTGTTACCCAATAAATAATTATAATTAATAAGCTTTTTCTTTAATTTTTGTAATACTTTGCTTCTCATAAACCTATAAATGGTATTGTTATATAACATTTTTAGAGAACTTAAATATATTCAAAACAGCTTTGATTACAATAACAGTGTGATAAAAATTTAAAATATTTTTGAATAATTTGTCAAATGTAAACAAAACGTTTTAAATTTTGTTTCCTTTTTAAATTTTTCATCTTTACTATCAATATTGTATCGATTTCTTTCTGATTAATGCGTTTTATTTTATTTACACATTACTCTGATAACCAAACAAATTTTGTGTATTATTTGCACATATTTACTAGTTGATATTTTAGCAGAATTAATTGTCTATTTGTTGCAAAGGATTTTTTTTTTATGAAATTTACTACCCATTGTGGTCGTAGGTCATATATAAATGTGAGATGAAATAAACCAAAATTTATTTACTTTTTATTGTCTCAGACAGTGACGAATGATCGTATGTTTTTATGTGTTTGTCTATTTAGAACTTGTTTAGTAATGCAAAGAATTGAAAAACTTAAACTGTGAAGATTTGCTATAATCCTTTAAACACATGTGTCTGTTTGGACCATCAAATATTATTGATTAAATTAATATATTACGTTATAAATTTTTATACGGATGAATTAATAGAATCATATGTGTGCAGTATAATTGAAAAAGTAGATATTAAATAATCTATCATAATTATTCAGGTTTTTCTGAAATTTATATTAAGGTTTTGGTAGAAAAAGGTTTGGTAGAAAAAAGTTTTGGTAGAAAAAGTAGACGACGTAATGTTATTTAGCGACTTATCTTTTATCCCTTTACCAGTCGATCAAGTACTCGCCGGCAAACTAGAGATTGCGCGCTATTAAACGGTTGACTGTTAACCTGATAAGAGACATATAAAATAAATCACCTTAGTAAAATCGATACTCTATTCTAATGTTCTAAACTGGTTTAATTCTAATAACATATCACTAGACGCAAACGAATCATATTGTTTAAAATTAACTTTGTCAAATGTCTGACGAGTTGAGTTAATTTCAAATTAAAGACCTTGCTAGTGAACTTAGAAAATGTATTCTTAGATAATAATTTACAATGAAGTCCAAATATGTGTGGTTAGTAAAATGTTTGAAGATCGATTGCGCCAACGCATTAATGATACACTTGCTATCACTTTCTCGAAGTGTTGAGATATGTGTATACGACACCACTATGTCGGTGCGTCTCTCATTTGATTTGATTTTATTTTGGTTTTGTGTCAGGAAATTCCACTGCAGATGCAATCCAGACCGTAAGAATCCTCGTGTAAAAATATCAGACTAATGAGGAAGACTTGCATCTAGTGTTTGTAGACCTCGAAAGGCCTGTGATAGGTTTCCGTGAACGTCAAAATAGCAGCATATGAGAACACAATATATCCCATAACACATGTCTCCTTAGTACAAAACGGCACAAAAATTTCTGTCTGAATTTAAATTTTATAACTCAGTAGAAGAAGTTAGCATCTCTTTATTGGAACAGGTTTTACTTGACACGCTAACACTTATTTTATGTGCTAAAATTGTAGTACGTTAAAATCAACCGAACCTAAGCATTGTCTTTTTGTGCGTTTCGCATTACAACAGGCTACTCCGACTTGTGCTTAATTCTCCTACGAGTGTAGACCTAGAGGCTTAGAGGCGGTTCGAACAAACTTCGAAACCGGAAAAAAAAAATGTAACCCCAAACTAGATTGTAATTACGAAATGCGGTAGCCATAAACATTTTTTTTTCATTTTAACTCTAGTAACATAACTGTAAAAAATATAACAATCACACGATCATTTGGTAAACCGAGGTCGTTAGGCAGCACCAATCTATAGCCGGATGCTGTGGTGAAACAATCAGAGCAATCTTTCAGATAAGCAAGCTCTCGGGGCTTGATTGCTGCCCTAGAGAAATATACATAACATGTATTTACAGCAGCTATTAAGAAGCCAACAATACGATTGTACCAAAATTATTCAGTGACTTCATCATTATTTGCGTCATAAAAAATTTAAACATAGTTTTCTTCGAAATAGGTCTCTCCTATAATACCTATATATGACACTGCTCCCTACTATAATATCTATGACGCTGTAGTAGGATATCTCTATTGCCGATATTCTGTTTCCAACTTTGGTCTAGGTATTTTCTAGGTATTAAGTACTCAAAGCTATAAATACCTAAGGTGATTACTAGCTACTGCACTGTCCAACGATGGTTATTCATATAGTAGTCAAACCAACAATATAACATCTTTTTGCATTATCTACTTATACATTACCTTGGCTAAAATAAGTAGAATATTCATTTTTGATACTAATGAATTTCATAAGGGTTATTTGCAATGTATGTATTACCAGCTGATTGTCAGAATAAAGTATACATTTATATAATGCGTAGACATGTATCATTACTGTTTATTTATACTTGCTGTATCACGTATTAGTGTGATGCATATCTACTAAGATAGATATATCATATATACTAAAATAACTATATCACCTAAGTATTATTCTACATTTTGCCGCGCAGTCTTGTACTGGTTCTATAGTGACGTGCGCATTCTTTATCATACACATTTACTAGTAGTCAACGGCATACTTAAATTGTGAGATAATTTTTTTAGTATTCCATACTTAAGTATTTTTTTACACGCTAAAAACAAATCTAATGTATAATGTGTAATATACAATGTAATGTGTAAACGCCGGACGAGCTACCTCATCATAACTTTTTTTTTTATTAATACGAAAGGGTGTTGTATCGAAGAACGCATAAACCTTGTTAATAATATAATGAAAATAACGTATTCATATTTATAAAGCCGTAAACTTCTCATCAATCAACAAGTGACTCCTCTGAGGTCGCGGGTGTCCATGGGTGGCCGTGACTATCTGCTTTCCGATTGTCCGTATGTTCGTTTGCTCCTTATGAATCCTATAAAAAAAAACCAAGTGTGTTGTAAACTACTTTTCTATTATAACATATCACCTTTAATTAAATGTCAGTATAATAAGAAAACAAATAAAAAACGTAACGACTAGTCATATTTTACAATACTTATGAAAGCAGAGAAAATGATAAATTTATCATTCCAATTATCTCAAGGAAATCATCGATCAGAAAAATAAGCGTTCATACCATACTAACCTTGCATGCGGTTGCGCATCTAAATGGGCTCGAAATAAATTCCTTCCATCTTTCGTTCACATCGATTTGATACCGAATCCGCAATCAGTCCTGATGCCAGAAAAGCCGTTGACACTAAGTTGTGGTGAGAATTCGTTCATTACAAGTTGCTGGACCAGGTTTCGATCGCTCTCCCAATTATCATCATCATAATATGCGATTACAAAATCCGGAACCGACAGCTTAATGATATTTGTGGTATAGTTTGACTTTGATTAAAAAACTTATAGATTAATTTTCTCGTTATCAGAATCGAAAAAGCTGAACCTCTCGGTACGAGGACAACGCACATCACTATTTAACCACCGAGACAGCGTGTACGTGTGTACAAAAAGCAATCATTTGTTCTCGTGTTAAAATCTTATCACCTCTTTTTTGAGGCCTTCTTCTTTTTTTCTTATTCAAGAACTCGATGTTCCTATCGATTTTCTTAATAACCTCTTTAATAAGAATCTGTATAACTATAATTACTTATGATTACCCTATTTTTTATCTCACTTTGGTGCAAGAATTCGGTAACATATTTTATCTTATATTCTTCCTCCGATTTGAAGTTACCTCTACCTAAAATTTCATCAAAATCGGGAGCTTCTATTGTCACAGCGTTGTTCCTTTTTTTGAAAGCTCTTGAGAGGTATAAATTAATCTGGTAACCTCAAAATTTCATTAAAATGTATCGAATAGTTTAACTGTGAAAAGGTATTAATTCCGTTTCTTACGCATCAGGAATATAAATATCTAGAGGTATTTGTAACTTAAACAATAAATACTTTTTAATGTAAACTAATGCCAAATTATTAATAATGTATTAATAAAGTTGGCATTTTTAACGGATAAATATTTCCACCGCTATATAATAATTAAATTTAATAATTAAATTTGATCTGTATTAAATGAAATTTGGCCTTTAAATAGAAGTTCGTCTTTTTTTAATCCTTCATTATATAAATCACTCAACTGCTTTAAATGGAATTTAATATTGTGGTAAATCAAAACCTGCATAAATTTACTATTAACGTAATTACTGGTATTTTTTTATTTAAATTTTCTTAATTTTTTTTTCTTTTCCTTCTTTTTTTCTTAATTTTAATTTTAAAAATTTATTTAAATTAAATAAATGAAGTCTCAACTGTATAACAGGTATCATTTTATGATATTCCTTAGCTTTAGTGCAAAAGGATCCAATGCATATCTAATTAGACATTAAAGATATGATTTAACTACAAATGCATTAACGGCATACTTGAAAATCGAGGAAAAACATAGGTTGCTGTTAATTGCGACAAAAAAGTTTTCTTAAGTTTTGGAAAACTGACAACCCTTTTATTGTTAGATATCTCGTATTGTATAATACACTATACTACAAAACTGTGACGTAAATATTTTGCGAAGAACCGTTTTATAAAATTCATAATTAATAAAAGCACATTGAAACATGCAAACGTCAAATTTTTGTTGGTTTACAGTTTTAATAAATTTTCATAAACAAACAACGATTGATTAATTTCAATAAATACTTGATACATTTTTACCGCGTAAAACCTTCCGATATTAAAGTAATTTGTAATTTATACAAAATGAGCTTGTAATAACGCGAGACCGTCATTCAAGCTCAATATAAAGGGCATCCGGTATAAGAAATATGTTGAATTTTTTACAAAACTGCAAGAACCTACAGATAATATAAAAATGTCTTCTGCTCAATAATTTTACACACTAAAATGAAAAATTAAAATGTGGCTGCCAAAAATTACTGACTCCGAAAAGAAAACCGATATAGATGTCTGTTTTAATATTGTAAAATATACCACGTAACATTTTTAAATTCTCGGTAAGAAAATAATTGAAAATTTTTGTAAAATTAAAATAGTTATTGTTTTTCCTCCAGTTTCGAAAATAGAGATTTCATTAGATGTCGACATTTATATCTTAGATAGATTTTCTGAACAGTTTTAGACGAATTTCTCTCTCTCTCTCTTTCTGTGTGTGTGTGTGTGTGTGTGTGTGTGTGTTTGTTTGTGTGTGTATGTGTGTGTGTGGTTGTGTACGTATAAAAATTTTTGCAATTTTTCATACATCCCTTATATTGATCGATAGTTTTTGGTCTTTATTCTGAACCCCGTCACGTTCTTAATTATGATCCCTATGCTACACTCGATTTTTACTCCGGATTTTGTTCTGTCCGGTACGGTATATTGAAATCCGAGATAAAAAATGCATATAACATTAATCCATGATAGATATCGGTTATTATCATATTAATTTCCATTCAACTCCATGCAGTAGTTTCAGCGTGACGCACGATAAAATTGCAGATAGAGAGAAAAAATGAAAAAAATAACGCTTATTTGGCTTCCGTATGAGTAAAAATATTACCCCTAATAGAAAATTTTAAAACATGTTTTATTAAATACAGATTTCTATCCGTTACGCTTTCGAATAATTCAATATATTCAAATAATTTAATATGTTTTCTTTTTTTTATAATTTTTGAAGGAGGCGATGAGCTACAATTTGTATTTAATTTTTTCATTTGTAATTCGCGTAAAGTTCACCTTCACATATTTTTCTGTCATTAATAACAAAATTATGTATTTTACTGTTGTTTGTATTATTTAAATCAATAAATCACATGATAATTTTAGTACTGCGTACAAATAACCTTCTTAAAACTGAAAATTTTTGAGTAGTATTGATTCTAGTTCAATAATTTAGAATTACTGGTAGCTTCACGCCATGGTTTCCAATGAGAATTCAAGTCATTATAACAAAACAAACGACACTGATATTTATACCCGGTTGTCTTGACGGAGGGTCTTATGTGAGACTAATTTCATATGTGTGGGTATTTTTGAATAATTTATTACGAAGTAGTTATATGGTTAAACCCTATATAGTGAAAGTGAAATCAAATACTGTACAATATTATCTGATAACAGCGATGGTGGCGAACACTTTGCTTTCAAACCAAAAGATTTGGTACCAGATCATAAGCGAGTCGACTAATAAATTTTTAATTCACGCTAAATCAAACCAATTTTTCCATACCTTGAAGGACACCTTAAACCACAGGACAATTAGTCACCGAATTTGTAATTGTGGTCATCACTAGCCACCAAGTAGCACTGGGCCAATGTGGGGTACTCAATCTCAATTCAACTCTGGACCCCAAGGATCAAGACTTCTGGGCATTCCATAAAACGTATGGAACCCACATACACTCTCTCTCGAATGTCGCACAGAAAAGGCACCTATAGTATTGTGTATTAATTATATAAGGAAAGGTATTGGGATAATTAATTTCAATACATTCAATTGTGTATTTAAAGAGGAGATAAATCAATTTAAAATCCAAATTTATATTGATGAGATATCACTGAGTTTATAATGTGATAAATAATACATATAGATGGTCCACAGAACATAAACGAGATCATGCCATAGAAGTGCCATTCCCGAGATTTATAATTTCAGACACACCTAAGTTATTTTACAAAATTAAGTATTAAAATAGCAAGTTAAAATAATGCATTAATAGGTATATTAAATAATAATACGCATGGAACACAGTTTATTAAAAATAATTTTTGCTGTACTATATTTTCTGTGGATTTCCTTTAAAATTAGAACGCATACTATACAAATACTTAGATAGCCGTATGAATAAAGTAGGAGACAGCAATTTAGGTTTGGCTAAGGCACAAGCTATGGTATCCACTCTGACTATCCTTTTTAGAAGCCTGTATGAATGACATATTTGGCCCATATATCGAAACGAGCGAACCCACAAATCGAAATCATTGCTACATAAAACCCATGGAGTTTTAGTCCCATACAACGCCCATAAAAACTTTCTGATTGTGTTGTGTCAGGTTCTTACCACTTCACCATCGAGACATCCCCTCACAACTCCTACATATTTGATAGTGGTATATGCACATTTTAGTTCAGATAGCGTAAGCGCAAAATGTACCTAGAAAACAGCATTTAGGCTCGCCTGATAATTTTTTCCTTTGAAGCCTTTTGATTTTCATTCGTACAGCCGTAGGTTATACATTAAATGTTCTAAACAGAAACGAACTAAGTGTCGATGAAAACGGCGGGAAATTTTGTAGAACGATTTTCGATTCACAATCATAAAGGCAGAATAGAAGCGGAATAGACAAAGATGAGCCTACCTTTTTTAATAGAGACATAAATTAATATATTGATATAAGAAAATCTAAAACTCAAACAGATCCCGGAGTAATTGGATACATATTCGCACAGAACTAAAATGTCTATGTAGAATCCAGCCATGACTTACGAATGCGTGTTGTTGTCTCGAATCGTGTGCACTCCAAAGCGGAGGCAGGCTCTCTCGCACAATCCCTTTATTTCAGAAGGACACGTGAATCTTAAGCCCTTCCCCGCGCTATCGCAGGGCCGCTGACGACGTTTGTCATCGATACATCGACAACGTCGTGCTGACCGACAGCTAAACAGGGTCTCCGAAGCGCAAAACTAGTGTATTCGTTTCAGTTAAAAAAAACTCGTTTGTAAATTCGCCTGTGGCCGGAATCGAACTCATTACCTTTTATATAGAATAAAAATTTACTTCAACAAAGTAGAAACATTAAAAGATGTTGATTTGAAAATATTTTCTCTGGGTGTTTTGACATAAAATACTTCAGGGTACACTTGACATACAGTTGACTAAAAAAGGAAATATTTTAATAGGACATAATCCTTCTGTTTCGCACTGTCCTGGTGGACGCACGGCATTGTATTTAGCTGCCGGCTGACCATCGGGCAATCGGTATTGTGTTCGGTCAAAGGCGTATACACAGGTAGAGTCTTAGGTAAACAGTGTGAACTGAGCCTAAATCGATTTTGTGATTCCAGGAAAATCTGAATGTTTCAATCAGCCAAAGTGATCAAATATTTGACGGATTTCGATTAACTTTCTTCATAAGACTGTTTATCTAATATCATAAACGCCAAAGTATGGAAGTTGGTTTGTTCTTCTTTCATGTGGCAAAGAAGCAATGCATAGAATTTCGTTAAGAATTACCTCAAGAACCGGAGAGTGACATACGTTTTCTTTGATCCCAGAAAAATACACGGTCCCTATCAATTATAAGCACAAATTGCAAATCGATTTCATTAATCGAATAAAGAGTCCCGCCGGAGTGCATAGTTTCATTGACATTCACACTTAATCCAAATAGGATTCCACTCAGGTGAAACCACAGAGCGCATAATCTATATAATGTATGATCAAAATCAATATCGGGTTCATAATCGGAAGTTGGACCGGAATAGCAACCGACAAGGAAACCATAGAAATCTAGAACAAGACCTGAATCGATGCTATAATTGAAAAAGAAATCGCTTGACATAAAATGTGAATGGATTCATTCTGATAGTTTAAACAAAGCCGTAAGCGATAACTGATATAAGACGTATTTGAAAATTTATCTAAAATTATATTAGCACAAATGTTAAATTCATATACATATCCATACGAGCCGGTTATGGCATTGCTATCATTGACAGCTGAAAACGTTCGTCGTGTTACAATTTAATGGTCTCACTGCCATTCCTCCCACGGTTTTTATATTTTAAATTGTTAAGCCTCCCACGCTGGTCCAGCTCGAGTTAGTTACGTTCCGTTTCATGTAGCTGAATGTTTCTAAGAATAATGTATAAGATATTTTCTATGTTACTAATTAGTAGCATAGACACTATTATATGACTTTAAAAAAAATCTTATACACATGTTTCAGGTTGAGAGTTTCAAATTTAAAGTTAAATTCTTTCTAGCATTATAAATATACTTTGTGTAACTAAGAAAAGTATCATATTCTACGTACAATTGTTTTATTAAATATATTTCGAATTATTGAACCCTGTACACAATACTTAATGCAATTCACGCCATTACAGCAATGCCTGCGGTGTATTGCGGTCGGCTTGGCCAATCAGTAACTGTCTTTCTTCTTAGTGATGTAGATATAATTTTACAGCTTTCTCTTCCGCATGCCCTTTATTTGTTGGATGTGACATACCGAAGTGATAAAAAAATATATTGTAGCGGTTGCTACATATAACGTTTTGCATTTCATAAAGGGACACACTAATTAAAAAATACGTTTTGATAAATCAGCTGTTGTATACAAAATAATAACCTATCCACCAGGCTGCGTAATTTAAAAAAAACTATTTTAATTTTAGAGTAATTATACATTACTATTATTTATGGAAAATTGCAAGCGTAACCTGCCAATGCAACAAACCCGCATGAGGTATTAGAAATTCGTAGCGATTACCTCATTGTTTTAATTATTTATTTATGTACACCCATTAAATACTTCATTATACACACAGATATAACACAAAACTTACGATCGCAGCTCGTGTACAAGATACGTCTCCGTGATGAACGGACAAGCACTGATACTAAATTAGACTCACGAAGGAGTTGTTTTATTGGGTTTATCATAAGGTAAATAGAAACAGTCTTGGGGCGATGCAATTTAAAACTACCAGTATTCCGGGATACACTAGAACTTATCCAATTTAAAGCCATTAGAATTCCAAGGTATACAAGAATTTATCCAATTTAAAACTAATAAGAGTCTTGACATATATTACAACTTATACAATTCAAATCAGTCACGCTTGCTAGCCGTTCTCATGCAACTTAATACTATTAGGGTTCTGGATATACTGAAACATATCTAATTTTAAAACTGCTAGCTTTCGCCTGCGGTTCCGCCTGCGTGGGCATAGAATGCATTGATTCATCTCGTATATCCAGGGTTCATACCTTCACTCATGATGTCAGTCGCTATCCCGCTCTCAATTTCCGTGGATCCTCAGTTCTGACGTAAATCAAATTCACATATAAATAACATAATGAGAAAATAAAATGATCAGGCATCTTATAATCTTCGAGAATTGGGCTACCAAGTACAAAAAGGTTTTTTTTTAATACAACTGTTAATTCAACAACACACAAACGCTTCAACTTTATACATTACTATAGATTATAATTCTTAGGTATACAAAAATATATCAAATTTAATACTATTATGGTTCTGAGGTATACTAGAACTTATCCAACTTAATACTATTCTAATGATTCTAAGATACAAGGATTCTAAGGTACAAATTGTACAATAGCATCTATACAATTTAAAGCAGTGAGGATTCCTATATACATAAGGACTTGTCCAATTAGGGTTTCGTAGTACTACAACGTATCAGAAACCATCTGAAATAAGTTCACGTTACCACGAAACTGTGATAGTTTTAAATTTTCTTACCCAATAGAACCGAGCGCCGTGCACCCAAAACCGGCGAATATCAGGATGGCGTACGTGCGATATGAGTTCGGTTCTTCATAGCGACGGCGCATTCGCGCTTTTTTACTCTCACATGTATGTGTATCTGTGTTTGTATGTGTATGTGTATACATGTGTGTTACACGTACAGCGCGTGCGGTGGAACAGTGAGGATGTTACGAAAGTTTCAGGATTAAGGTGTGCTTTTGTTTGTCTTTTTATAATATTAATATCGATCTAACATTAATAATCGGGCAACCGTAAAATTATCAAAATGAATATGGGTTTTAAACATTTGAATTATATTTATACATATTATTAGTAAGCGGGATCATAATCATAAGTGTGACTGTAATCATAATCGAAAATGATAATTCGATTGTAATTGACATCGATCGATACAAAAAAAATAATAATATTTCTGTGGTCAAGCTTGTGCAGCTGCGAGCATTAACTATACGGGCAAATAACCTACAAGAAAGTGCAGAACAACGTCTGCCAGGCCAGCTTGTATTACATAAATGTATCCAACAATGCATTTAATAAATAATATCCATTCTAATTGATTACATTGAAAGCAAAATACAAGACAAGAATATTATGTTACGGAGCAATATAATATAAGAGTATTTCAATTAAAAAAAAATATTTCAAAATTCAATGTTTACCATATCTATTCTTTTTCAATATACGATAAAATTTGTTTATATAATGTAAAAATGCACTCGGTAACGCAGTTCCGTAATACATTTTAGTTGATTAATTTCATTTCATTGTGGAGAAAAAACTCATCACTTTATTAAACAAGTTGGTAATATACACAGTTTCTCAAAAATTTGAGCTTTTACATCACAGACTATCTACAAAGATCATAGTTAGATCAAATTGAGTAAAAAGTTATGTTAGGCTTCAGGGAGTCTTTTTAGCGTCATAAGTCTAAACTCAACGACATAGTTCCATTTATTTCCTTTGATATAGACAAAGATTCAAAATTAAAATGGATATTTTATGAAATACGCATTTCATATAATCTAATAATAATAATTCAATAATCTAATAATTATTTATATAATTTACGTATGCTATAAATACACGGCACCATTTGTTTGACTTTGGCAAAAACAGCGAGGACGCATTTATTAGTGATTCATAATTATTAGAAGTGTTTACTGCCACTATTTCCCAACTGACGTATGAGTGACACTATTATATATTACATATTTTAATGAAATAAAAGCCTTTCAAATTTCAGTAATGTATTAATATGTTTTGACTGTTTCGAATTATAAAATTATCAGACTGTTACCTCTACTTTTAAGGGCACGTACAAAAGTTTTTATCGGTATCACTTTTGAAATGAGGTGATTGAGCCTTAAGACACCCATGACGAGCTAATGCGGATTAGGGGTTTCTAATGGCCGTTGCCGTCAGTGAAGTGAAAAGTCCGAAATCTGCGGCTTTAGATCTTTCCTGGGAGGTGGAGGATGTGTTTAAAAAAATTCATTGGTCATGCTATTGCCTGTAATCATAATTGAAGCCGGTACCTTCTGACTTTAAAAGGAACGCTCTTGATCACTGAGCGATCACAGCCCCATCTGAAATGAAAAAAAAATATTACACCTCAGCAGAGGTGTAATTTTCACAATGAACCGATTAAGACCTGACATGATAACTTTTGAATTGTACGAAATCCATATAACGCACACAAAAATATGATTTTTGAGCTATAAACGTGAAACAACCAGACACCAATCTCTTTTCGAAAGCGTAACTTAAGTTACTTAATCGTAACTTAAGCCCAATTAAAAACCATCGGTTCCGTGCCTCGGAGAGTAAGTTATGGCCGTTCTCCCGGAAGTAGTCATCGTAATGTGGCAGCGGTCAACAGGAGCCGACCCGCGCTGAGCCATCGTGAAGGATTTTAGGGCCAAAGCCCTATCTGAAATACAGGTGTTATTAAAATTATACCTACGCAGATTTTATAAATTTACTGACGTTTCGTAACGTACAACTTTGGTTTATTATATTAAAATTATTAATTATATTAATAAACATCTATTCTCAAACCTTTCCGTGCGCCCCTCGTTTTCCTAAGCGCGCACCCACACGTACGTGCGCGTACGTCGCCGTCTTAGGAATATAATAATATATTTTTGTTGCACTAATATATTTTTTGTTCTCATATCTTTTATTTTTATGTTTTTTTTTCTTTCTTGTCTTCTCCTTGCGTCTAAGTTAGATTTTATTTTTCTTATGTTTATTGGAAAAACTCACCGACTCTCTGTTCTCCTGTAACACAATTCAGCTGCTTTTCTTTAGGTAATGATGTTTGTCTTACTTTATTCACGACAGAAATCCGTCTAGAAATTACAATCTCGTATTTATTTGTTGCAATAAAAAAAAATCTTCCAAAGGAAATCGTTTGAAAAACGAACCTACCGAGAAGCCTTGAATAATTTATATATACACAAATGTAATACATAATAAATACATAACGGCATTCACCTACACAAATCGGAAGAGCTGCAAGGAGAAAAATAAATGGTATAAAAATATTCATTCGTTTGATCCCCATGAAATAATTTTCAGCGCTTTCTCATGCTGTACGGTATTTTTGCTGTAGTTATGCAAGCCTCAGTAGCGCAGTAGGCAGCGCGTAAGTCTCATAATCTTAAGGTCGTGAGTTCGATCCTCACCTGGGGCAGTTTTTTTTTCTCTATTTTTTTTCAGGTGCACATATTTGTAACTTACCACTAAAGGAAACATTCGACTTTGCTTATTTTCTCTTCGATAGAGCGAAGTCGAATTTTATGCGATTGGGTAAATAAGACATGAAGAATATTTGATATAATTTATGAGTTGATTCGATGAAAGTAAGAAAACACATTATCGTTTTATTACTAATAATTTTATTAATTGACTTGATCAATGTCCTTTTTATGTTATATTTTTTTATTCAAAATAAATATATCTCACTTATTTCTTAATGACATTGACACCTAAAAGAAATTTAATACATCAATTATAAAGATATACAGATTTGCATATAATTTTTGGTCTTACAATACGATTTAATGTACAAAATTAAATCTAACATATTATTCTATATATACAAAATGAAAATAGACTAGATTTATATAACTTAAATATTGTCACAATATCTAGACCACTATGTAATACATTACTTTGAATGAATAATTATTTTAATCATTTGATTTTATCTGAAATTTAAGGCTTTCCTTAGAACAGAAGGCACGTTCTAATAAAGTAGAAAAACTACCTCAGTTTTATGCAGCAGAGGCGCTGTACTAAAATTTTCATTTCCTGCCAACTATTACCCGGACCGGAGCTCCAATAAAAAAAAATAAAATTGTTAAAAATAAAACCATAAAAGCAGCCGTCTCGCGATGCGTTATCATTTTTATATGTGCCACCACTCCCTCCCACTCTATGAACCCTTTCAAGAAAACCCCCCCCTTTCGCACTCCCCGAGTGCATGGCGCGCGCACACAAGCCCCGCACACACGTGCGCGCGTGCATGCACACGTCCCGTATAAACGGGTTAAAGAAAAATGTGTCTACCTGGAAACGTACGATGCATGCGCGCCTGTTTTTATTTTTCTTGTTTCTTTGCCATCCGCGATTCTTATATCGGCAATATAAAACTGAAAGATACATTTTATTTGCTCAAACGAAAATAACCTTTATTCCTTACACGTCAGAGAACGAAACCGAATGTGAACATAGACGAAAACATCTCCCACACACACTAACGCAACTGTCCGAACGCGGCGCGCCAGTAAGAATAAAAACGCTGCACACACGCGAGGCGCATGCAGTTCGAAAGGGATGCACTCAGAGTTATAAAACGCAAACGCGCTCACACCGATATACGGCACACGTCACGTATGCACACACACGACGCACACACAGACACACACACACACAAATCGGAGAAGCGAAGAAAATCTTCTATGTTGTGGAAATGCTTTTCCTTGCAGCAACCGCTCGGCTAGTTTCACAGCGAATACCTCGCGGTAGACATCGCACAATTCTACTCTGATATCTTAGAAAAAAATAGCAATACTCAACCGGTTTATAAATACATACGATTCGGTATCGTAAAAACGTGAAGTATCGTGCGGAGCCGACCCGAAAAAAAAATTAAAACGATAAACTTCAAAAGTAGCCACGAGAAAAAATCCGCCTAAGACGCGACCCGCTTGCCGTTCCCAAATTCCAAACGTTAAAGTGATGCAAATGTGGTTAATGAGCTCGCGCCTGTGTGTTTGTCAAGTTTGTCTGTGTGCGTCGCCGTGTGACACCTGCGTGTGCGTGCGTTATACTGATGAGCGTCCAAACGTGTCTCGTTAATTGAATTATGATTAATTGAATTGATTAAGCTGCATTAAATGTATATATGACAAAGAAGATGTCTGACATACAATGCACTTCTACTGTCAATATTTTTTTATTAGCTCATTTATTTATATTTTTCAAAGACAAGAATCAGTTGAATAGTCTTAATGTGTGATTAAAGATATCCAACTTAATCTCAAATACTTATAGGAGTATGTCAGGTTCTTAAACGGTTTTCATATAAGTAACTTTCGAGTAATAACTTAATTGAAATTAAATTAATTATCCTGTACTATGTGTAACATTATAATATTTTAAAAATAAGCATATATATAAAGGAATTTGCTTCAATAGAACATAACGATATCCTCATGCGAGACCCAAAGCTATCGGTCTAAGTTGAACACAACAAGACTAGCGAGATGTTAGGAGTTCACGGAATATTTTTACTTCTGTGACCTAGATTTTTGATGTAAATAGCTCTCAACGAATAGCTATCGATTTATGTACTGTAACATGACTTATAAAAACGCAAAACCGTAACCAATAATTGAATCTATTTTATGAAACTGATAAATAGATGCCAAAAAAGGAAAAAAATATATTGCTAATAAAATCGAAACTAATACGATTTGCTATGACGATTTGCCCTTCCAAAGAGAACACATTGTTACGGTTTCTTATAAAACCAGATTTTTTTTTGTTTCTAGCTTTGATATTCCCGACCACGTTAGTAAGATATTCTTCAAAACAAAAATATTTTTAATAATGTTTTTACTTTAAAATGAAATGTGAATACAGAACACGTTCGAAACGCCTTATTAAGGAATCGCGTAAATCGTGAGAAGCTTAAAAAAGCTTCTATAAAAATAAATGCGAAACTTGAAAAATAAGAAATGTATAAGGAACGAAAAATCTACACAACTCTTAAAAAAATAAACTGCCAAATTTCGTCCAGATGTGTAACATTCCAATTAGAAAAAAAAATTTTTTCTACAATTCTTTTATAGCCACGGCCCAGCACCTCCTACACCCAACGATAGTTCCTACAAATACCTAAATAATTATAATCTTAAAAAAAAACTATTTTAATATTCTAAATTAGTGTTTATTAGAAATAACGCATATATTAGTGGAAAAAAAAACTATATTTGTGTGACAAAGTGAAACAGTGCTTATAAGAAGACGAAATGAAGGTAACTCTGACTTCTAACTCCGGTATAAATTTTAATGGAAAACAGCAGATGAACGTGCCGATGAAACGAGAGGCGGAGAGTTCGGATTTCGATGATAGCGGAAGGGTTAATGAAGATAAGACGATTAATCTAAGCACCGACAGCGTGCTCTCGAGCGACGAAGTCAGCGACATAGAAGGCGGCGCACACGCAGGCGACTCAACCAATAACCTACCCTTAGACTATACTGAGAATGCTCTGAGCTCGCTGCCGGTAGCGGATCTTATTAAGAAAGAGTTCATACCCGAGTTCGATTTCGGTAATAGTATATTTAATCAAAACATGAGGTTCAAAACGGAAGATTTCAGACGGAACGGCACCCCGTTCTTGCTGTCCAGCGAGTTGTACAAGAACTTTCTGAATAACCTTGGAAAGCGGAACAGCAATAATTCACTGACTGACTGCTACGCTTTGTACCCTAGAAATATACTGTTTTCTAATGGCATAGGAACAGAAGTGTCTGATGATGAAAGCAACGTCGTTAGGGACACTGACTCGCCCGAAGAAGAGGTAATTGATATATCAAATGTTCTAGCGGATTCCGAGTATATATATTTTTTATTCTTTAAAATTTTCCTTGTTTCTTATTAAATAATATTAATTTCCTATTTGAAATAATGAAAGAATCTGAAAAGGTTGATCCTTCAGCGGACTCACAAAGTTTTTCGCTATTATACATACTTATCGATATGTTTTTGTGTTTTTTCAGTAAAAAAAAAAATTAATTATCCATAAGCTTTTGAGCTTTTCCAGTTCAAAACTTCGAAATACGGTCGACCACGTAGGCCCTCTTTGAAGGTTCCAGCCGATTTCGAACTCAGCTTAAGAGATCAATTTTAATGCTTTTTCTTTTAAATTTTAAAGCTTCTTGACCTCAAAAATTAATCTATATTTAATTCTTTTTTTAAGTTTTCAACTACGATGTTATTCTAATTTGTCGTTCCATTTTGGAATGCTTTATGCTATTTAACGGAATTTTTTTTTGAGCCGACAAATTTGACCTGGTACCAAACCTCTATCCAACAAGAACTTTACGAGTTACTTTGAAAAATCTTTTTATTTTACAAATTATTTGTTAATGATATCTCTCAACCGCTCCAACCGATTTTGATTGAATTTGCTATGATGGACGTTACTTTATAAGTAAAAGAGCTTATGAGATTAAAAAATTCATGGATAAAGCAATTTAAAAATTTTTCAAAAAAAAACACTTTTTGAAAAATTTTTCTCCGACAACATTTTTTGAACAAATCAACCGATCTTAATGAGCTTCTCAGCAATCGATGTAACAATTAAAGGAAAAAATCTAATTAGATTATGTTATCGATTGGTGTAATAGTCTAAAATTCATTTGAAATAAACATTTTTTAGAGTATTATGCTTTTTAGACTCCTCAAAATCTACGAAGCCGAATCTGATTAAATTTTCGGGAAACCTAATTTGAGCGAACATCTTCCTTATAAGTACCGCGTGTCTTTTAATCATTTCATTCAAAAGTAATCAGAGGTTTACCTGTAATCACACACGCATACACTCACGTACAAGCTTATAGACATTACTTTGAAAATGGTCAAAGTTAATTTCCAGAACCCTAAAGCGCCAAGTTCTAATAATATTTTTAGTTTCGAAAAACGGACTAGAAACATTAATTTCAACTTTTTTATAATTTTCTTAATTTTCGTAGCAAGAAGTAAAAATTAAATTCAAAAGGAAATACTAAGAACAATCAAAGCGCTTTCTTGCTGTGCATGCTCAAGCAAATTTTGTAATAAACAATGCTTTTGAAAATAAACGTGCAAATCTGATTAGAATTAGTGCAGTTAGAATTATGAACTACCTTTGCACATAAAAAGAAGTTTGACATATTATACGTATTCCGATATAAATTTTACCCTTTATTAGAAAACGTTCTGAGAAACCATTAAATATTAGCAAAATCTGTCTATGGTTGGGGAACGTAATCGAGAAAAGGCAATTTTTTTCAAGCACTTGCTGTAAACTCGCTTTCTTGTCTGTCTGTCTTTTATTTGTTTGCCTGTTTTGTAAAAATTTGGCGCTCGATTATAACTTGACTTACCAACTACAAACTTTAAATATAACTCGGAAAAGGACATCAATACAATATTAACTCGCTTTTTTTGCCTGACTGTTGATTGGTTTGGTACAGATTTTGCTGCTGATTTCGTGTTCAATAAATTTAAGTGTATAAGAAAAGACAAAAGAAGGATAGAATAAATAAAACTGAATAACAGAAATTAGTTATTGAAAAAAATATTATACCATGTATATCACATTTTAATCAGTTTTAAAAATATCGTAAATTGTTATTGTTTAATTAAATATTTTATAATATATCCTACAATCTTGGTTATCATAAAAAAATGTTAAAAAAAAATTATTGCCCTCGGTATATTTCTTTGAGATGTGCTTTAAGGGGTGAGACGAAAAGACAAAAAATTTACTAATCATTTTGAAATCATTTCCTTGCCTATTTGTCTGTCTGTTTTACACAGTCAATTTTTCCTAAACCATTTGCCACAAAAAGTTAAAATTGAGTAAAAAGCATGAAATCTGCAATTCAATCGATCACAATCATGTAGTTTTCAATTAAAATTCTCATTTTGATAGTTCGTATGGGATATTCAGAGCATACATTAATTCGTTTCGAAAACACACCAGATCAATATGCACAAATTTTTATGCAAACTTTTCAGCAATCTTTTATATTGTATATTACATTTTAGTATATTACATTTTTGTAAAAAAAATAAGGTGTAACATAAAACAGATGAAATAATTATGGAACGATACAAATTATACTACATCTATAATTTCAATGTAATCAAAATATTAAAAAATAAGAAAGTATAAGAATTAGTTACGTATGTAATCAGAAATCGTATTAGAATCCTATAAATACATTTAAACCTCGTTAAAATCTCTTTACTGTTTTATTTATAGTTTTCTTGTAAGTGACCTTAAAACAAAATTTACAATTGATTAAAAGTTGTACGATTCGTGTAACTGCATGTAAACGCTGACGGATATTTATTCAAAATATAAAGGTTGCTTTTGTAAAATAGGAAAGTAAAGAAGTTTTTGAATAATAAATAATAATAATATTTTATAGTGTATAATACGTGATGATATCTGTGTGATTATTTAACATGTGCAACTAGAAAAAATAGCGAGAAGACAGAGTGTAATCTAATACAAGAACCTTTGTATTAGATTACACTCTATCGTGTTACTGATTAGAAGTTACTTATACACTTGAAGTTGTGATTTATATCAAGGACGAGTGACTTTTACAATATCTTAGACGTTTGATGTTTAGACTTTTCTAGATGCTCTTTTAAATAATGAGTTGTATTAACAATATCTACACAACTATACGGCTCGCCGAAAGCCAAAAAAAAAATGAAAATAAAATGGATAAACTCTCATTTGGTAAGATGCGATGGTTGAACATACTTCATTGCGTTAGGACAATGGTTTACGGAAATTTGTATCAGCTCTACTGTTGGACACAAGTAATCTATTTATAAAACGTGCCAAGAGACAATTTCAATAATTGACATCTTTACCCCAGTGTGCCTTTACGAGGTAGATTTAGTTGAATTTTTTCATGATGATTCTCAATGTATTTATCCATATTGTGTTGCCTTATTAGTGATTTGCTATATTAATTTTAATAATAAAAAATCAATAATATGATATCTCACGGAGTAGAACATGAAATAAGAAAGCGTCTGTATTTGAAAATAGTATTTATAAAAAAATGGAAGAACATGATTAGAATAAAACTGTATCCGATGAAAAACGTATAGTTGTTGTAACACGATAGTAAAGAATGAAGTTAATACGAGTTTGAGTCTAAGAAGAAGAAAAGTCTGCCCTTAGATAAATAAGCAATAATAACGACCCGGGCAAAAGATAGTTTAGAATGGAAGTCTTTGCAATAATTTTCTGGGTATAGCAGGGTAGTGCGTTAAAATCAATACTTTTAATAATCAGTGAAATTCCAGACGGTCGCACGGCTTCGATTCTACAAGAATCGCCCATTACCACAACATTACCTGATTAACTTTTACCACAACATTACTTGATTAACTTTTACCACGACATAACCTTATTCAATCCACTTATATTTCTTTAACTTATAGCACTTTTCTAGTATCCTACCAATTGCATACCAACGATATAAAGATGAATTTGTAAATTAGGAATTATTGTTTTTCATTTTCTTAGGACTCCGTCTTCAGAGGGCGCTGAAGGAACCCTATTACTAAATTGATGTAGTAGACACATTTTAAGAGTTCTATCTTTTCAATCATAGTAGTTAAACTTTTTATATGTCGTGCTATTATGTATTTGTATGAGGATATCAAAATAATAAAAAATAAAAGAAAGATAGAAAACGGGCCCTGACATAAGAAATGCATTTCTCCAGTTTTTTTTTTGTATTCGTCTAGTGCAAAAATGCTAATACTTGAACTATTTTCACTTAATATTATTACAATAAAACAACAAACAAGAAAAACCGGCCAAGTTGAGGTTGGCTCGGGTTAAGGATCCCGAATTTAATTAAATTTAATATATATATATAATATATATATATATAATATATATATATATAATATATATATATATACATATTGCCAGGTGGTACGGAAACTGTCTCCGAGTACCGAAACTGAAAAAAATGTCATTTGCCCGATTTTACTTTATATTCATAAGAGAATAGCGAACATGGTGTTTGAGGTGTGCCGCGGTATGTTCCAGAAGGCGGGCGCGTCGGCGGCGTTCGTGTGGAGCGGCGGCGGCGCCGGCCCGCCCGCCCAGCCCGCGCCGCAGCCGGCCGACGCGCATCCCGCCGGTGAGTACTCGGCGCCGTTACACGTCACACGCGACTCGCTCTCACGCGCAGCTTCGCCCGCGTGGACATACAATCGATTACTTAACTTTGGATTTCTAGCAGTCTTGCTTTCAATCGTAGTCTCCCGATCCGGGTCCCGTTTCCAATTTGTATGCTGATATTACTAGATTTCTTAATTCCGATCATTCATCATATCGATTGTATGTCCAGCGATATAAAGTACCTATAGAAATCTGTATCTTAAAAAATTACTTAATTTGTTGTCAGTCCACGCGGACAAAGCCGTGGTATGAAAGCTATTGTTAATGTTCATATATAACATGTTGTTATATCATCATTTTATACATACGTGCCTTTAGATATAAGAGGCTCATACGCACAAACATACACACGCGCGCATGCACACACGTATCCAAACATGGAATTTGAAGGGCATCACCACCTTCGCGTAGTGCGTCTGTACTGCACCACTATTCTTCCAATAAGATGCATTAGAATTGTTACTACTGATGCCCTACTTACCCTTATCGATAGATACCTATCGTGACCGAATGTATGCTCAAACTTGACTAGATAACGGATTTCTATACTAAAAAAAAATGATGCAAATCAGACCAGTTGTTTTAGAGCTATTTTTTATTTTAGTATGCAAAAAGGAGCAAACAGCCAAAGTAGCGTTGTATTATATAATAAAATGTGAATGCATGGCTGATTGTACGAAATACATTTAAATTAACTCACTTTTTAAGTAATTATATTAAATCCGATTTCACTGACCAATGTTAAAAATTAACAGACCGTTACAACAAAATTAAGAACTATATATTCTGTATAAAAAAAAGAATAAATTTGATTGAACTACCTGTTAATTTTTAAATGTTTTAGTGAAATTGGTTTTTATTACTTGTTTAAGTTGATATTTTACAAAACAGAAATTAAACAAATACATTTTTTTCGAACTTCTTAGCAAATAACAGTAAGTATTCAAAACAAATATACAATGACCTAAACAGTTTTCAAAGGAAATTTTCCATACTGAACCGCAAACGATGTAACAAACATTAAATTGTAATGAAAATTATGAAACTGTAAACATACATCAAGTACACACTTTTCGTTGTAACGTCACTATTGGAGCTCTGATAGAAAAACGAATTCAAATTCGAAATACGCTTATTTTGGCAGTCAATAAATAACAATTGAAATACATCATAATAATAATACATTGTGAATTTACACTTTGCCATACGTTCGGAAGGCAGTTTTTCCTCGAGAAGAACGAGTGAGAAAATTAAGAATAGCTCCTTTCTAATTTTATCTAATTTATTCTAATATAAAAAAAATATCGAGCCGAATATGCCTATTTTATGAATATTCGATTATACTTGACTTCTAAGTGTTCGGAAATTATGTAATTCGTTTTCTTTACTAATTGTTACTTTAATGAAAATCCTATACTAATATAAAGGTAAATGTTATATATCCATCGTGACCTTATTGAAAATGAGCATACAGTGCCCCTTAAATGGATTCGTGGCTTTTCATAGTCGACTGACATGAAACATAATTTGCTTTTATCCCTAGTACAGAGTTTATGTTGATGATTTTATTCCTTAAATATTTCTAATCATTATTTTCCAGGTATATATTAAATTAACACATATAAATACTTACAACAATACGTTAAGAAGCATTATCCCACAATCTGACCGTTTTCAATTTGTTATCCAAATGAGCGATGCATTCCTTCACTAACGGTTTAGAATCTCGCTTGCAGTCTCTGCAAGAGAAATACTCAATATAAATCCTGCTCGCGTTCGTCAACTTGATTCCCGGAGCTTGCTTGTCCATAAAGCTCTTACGCCGGTACGAGCTTTATGGTGACACTATTAGGGTTCCTTAACTAAAAGCCCTTGTAGTGCGACCATCGTGTCCGCCCAGCTGCTCGTCTGTATGTATGTCAACGCAGTTTTTTTTGCAAACTTTTTTTAGGGTTCCGTGCCGAATTGGCATAAACAGAACCCTTATAGTTTCATCATGTCCGTCCGTCCGAATGTAACAGGCACTTTGTCCAAAAAATAATAGAGGTATATTGATTAAATGTATAGTGCAGGTGTATTGTATAAACCGCTTCTTAGTTTAGTAGTTAAATAATAAAAATAAATATTTCTAATCCATCCTTACGTCACAGGCATTTCATTTAAAAACTAAAGGAAGTATATTGATGAAGTTTATAGTCTAGGTGTGTTGTAGCTTCTTAGTTTATTAGTTGAATAATAAAAATAAATATTTCTAAATCATTCCAAACATGTAACAGTAGCTGAAAACAATTTTTTTCGGTAAATATCAACGTGTGGCACATATTACGACAGTTCTTTTAAAAAAAAAACTTTAAGGTTTCTAAGCATTTTTTTGACTAATTGAATGTTTTCTGAAATAATACTTCCGAAAGCAGCAGAAATTGTGCCCACCCCTCTTTATTTTCTAAACCGTATTTCCAAAAAACATAAAAAAAAAATAACCAAGGTAACGCTTAACAAATACTTTCAACGAAAAATAATTTTGAACATGAATCGGATATTCTGTTTTTGAGTTAACAGCCAAAAAACTGCGTTTCTCAACGAAAGATCGTAAATGCTATGAAGATACGCTGTTTTGCTGATGCGTTTTAGTTTACACTATTTCAAGAGTAATAGTCAACATACCTACTGGTTTTTTAGTCATAGGCAGCTAAAGTGCTTTTAATTATTCTGTGCGAGAAACATGGAAAAAAGTGTAACAACATACTTTTTTTATCAGTAGAGCATTTCTTTGTAATAATGGCTTCGGAACCCTGCAACGAGCATGATCCGACAGGCTCATGGCCAATTTTATGTATTTGTTTTCAGTACAGTTATAACAGTTATTAAGTCATTTTTCCACTCATAATAATAGTGATAGTATTTCCTGTTTATACAAGTATTTTAAAATAATTATGGAAATTACCTATGAGAGAACACAAAAATATTAGTACCAGGAAATATAATTTGTCATGTTAGAAAGACTTATAATAAACCTTATATTACACATATTAAATATGCCGGTTATGCTATATTATAAATGCATCAAATACAGGCACACGAAATCTTTGAATAGAATAAAAAATCGATATTGATTTGTTTTACCCCTATTAATCTTAAAAGTCATATAGACTCGTCCCACATTGTTTTATTAAATATTCCTTGTATGTAACCGTTACACATATAGTGCATGTGTGCGACTCGAATCATTGACCTTTT
Organism: Eumeta japonica; assembly: GCA_005406025.1. Lineage (NCBI taxonomy): Eukaryota > Metazoa > Arthropoda > Insecta > Lepidoptera > Psychidae > Eumeta > Eumeta japonica. Next base: position 861,079 of record BGZK01000050.1, on the reverse strand, counting down.
AATTTGTTTAATCAATACATCATAAGATATTTAATTTTACCGACATATGCTAATGAACACACATACCTACAATTATATGCGTATATTGAATTGAATATGGGGTATTATGATGTGATACAGTGTAACATCATTGCTTGTTTTGAAGACTTTTTTCGAGGTCTTTAAAAAATCATTTTTCTGACATACAACTATATGTAGGGAAAATAGATCGGCAAATCAGTTATCTCTCTCACACCACCAGCCTGTGGTACCTCCCTATTGAACATAGATAAAGATGAGTTCCTGTTATCGTCGCTATATTGACGTGTAGAATCGTCACCAGCTTATTTATGTTGTTTTCGTTTATTCGCAAAGTTTAACCCTTAAACCTTCCACGCTGGCATATGACGGCGTGCTGATTGTGTATCGCCAACGACAGATGTCACCAATGCGACGACAATACGGAACCGAAGGCTTAACATCTTGTATTAACACTTACAGTACAACGTACAAAACTTTGCCGCTGTGAATCGCCTGCAAATGGTGCAACAAGTAAAATGACAACTTTTGTTAACAACCAAATGACTTCATGCGACTCAGGTAGAGTAATCTTCAAAACACAACGTTAGTCGACGATCTAAAACAGAGTTGTGAGAACATTTAATTTGGCTCTTTACACAGAAAATTACGCATGATAGTATACGTTCAATGGTTTTGTCGAAGTTTTAATTCTTATAAAAATACTTCAAAATTTGTTTAATATTTGTTTTCGTTACCAAAAGTCTATATTCTTTCTCAGTCAGATATTATGCCAAAATGTCCGCTTCCCGATCCTCGTATGGGAACCGATTTAGGGCAAAATAAACAAAATATCGTTTTTTTTTTTACCGAAACGATTCAAATGAACTAACCAAAACTATTGTGTGCGTTTGTGTGTGCAGGCGTGGGTGTGGGTGCGGGCGGGGGCGGCGCGCAGGGCCTGGTGCACTGGATGTCGGTGATGGCGGAGCACATGGGCGGCGCGCACCCCGACGCGCCCTACGCGCTGCCGCCCTGGAACAACGGCGCCGTCGACGTTAGTACCTTATTAGTATCGTAGTATTAGTACCTTTTCTTTCATATTACAATTCTAAGAGACGAACGAACGAGTTACCAGAAAGTAGGTAATCATCGCCGCCCATGGACACTCGCAACCTCAAACGAATCACTATTGCATTGCCACCCTTTTAAGAAGGAATAGGACTCCTGACTGAACGAGGCCTGGGCTGATGGAGGGGGGTGAGCGACAGAAACTCTCATTCACTGAATGAAGCGCAACAACGCCAGCTGCTACTTTACGCCTGTATTCCATGAGAATGCGGTGTCTCATCGATCTAGCCAGCCCATGCAGCCGCGCCGTAGCAAAGTCGGCCACAGCTTAACTCTCCCACTATACACATGAACGGTCGAAGTCCCTGTCAGGGTTGCTTTGTATTAAATATCCGAAATAAACGATTCAATACACTGATTAAATTAGTCTTCTGTGCAAAGTCTTTAAATGTTAGACCGCAAATAACTTGCTGTTCGCTTCTATACTAATACAATAATGATAAAAGTGTAAGGAGCAATGGTTAATAATTTACACAGTAATATGTAAAATACGCTTGCAATAAGAACTGGGTAGACCTTCTCCAACATCATGGTCAAATTTCCACATATTAAAGTTTATGAGATTAAATTATGCATTTTTTTTTATTTAGGATGGACGGACAAAGACGTGCACATCCATCCACAAGACTATATGTTGATTGAATACTCGAACAGTGTTAAATAATTTCTAACAAAGTTATCAAAATCAGATCGGTTTATTTCAGGAATAAATTTACGAATGAGACATTACTAGTTATAAACGTTACAAAATGGGCGGAAGGTGTCTCGTAAAATCTCATCAAATCTCTTTTAAACTGAGGGAAGGGGGGGATATAATTCAAAATCTCACTTCAAACTTTAAACATTTACACATAATTTTATAGATAATGAATAAATATCACATTTTTCTTTTACCTAGAACAATTATTAAATTTTTCTTTAACTGCAACAGAATAATGTTTGCTACCATGTATGGAGATTGAATTTTACTAAATTTAAATAAATTCGTGGTATTATTTTTCTGGCATAAAAAAAATAATTTTAGTCCTTTGACAACTATAACGCGAATTTTACGAGAGGGAAAGGGGGATCCCATAAAATCTCATTAAATCTGAGATTTTATGGGATCTGAAAAAAAACAGCTCACACAATTAATGGATGTTGAACTTAGTACAAACCGAACGGTCCATGGGGCGAAGTTACATACATGTTAAACAAAGCAAAGGTAGCTGTCCAGAAGGATATACATGAAAATCTCCCGTATAGGTAGCAATAGCAAGGCTGTGAGCAGTACTAAGTCTAGACAATAGTAAGCCAGTGCTTTGGCCTATGTATCCGATAAGCCGGCGCCACCTTTTGTCATTTTATGTAATTACAATCGGCACAACAATAATCAAAACATTCGACGTCATATATACCGAACGTGTTGTGTATTTAGTGAAAAACGTGAATTCTCAGCGTGTAGTCACCGCAGAGATCGTTATGTCATCATGAGATTTCCCTTCGTTCCGACCGACAGATGGCGCGACAGATTTCAATACTAAATCTATATTTGATAACCGAAAATAATTATTCAAACCGGAGCGGCGATGTCCCACGACGCGTATGCAAAGCGCGCCATTCACGCGGGGCTGAGCGCACCAGTTGCGTGCTCAAGAAAAATAGAAAATAATTAATCAAGATTTTCGCTAAATTCCATCGAGTGTACAGGCCGATTTGCCTAATCTGTCATATTAAAACTAACCAAAATAGCAACCAACGCAAAATCAACCTAATTGTTATTCCCAAAAAGGTGTTATTGGAAATGCAATAGTAATTGGAACAAGTAGCGCTAATTTAAACTCTGACGAGCTTACGATAAAGGTTAAATTTGTTGAATGCGTGCACATTTGATAGATTTGCATACTTTTGCATCGCCGCGGGTGTCGAAATATTCTCGCAAAGTACAACGGAAATTATGTGTACGGAATCGCTAAACAGGTTTTGTCTATTTAGCGACCGGGGGCCTATTCTTTTTTTATACCATAAGATACAAATGACGCTTTACTATTATAATTTCTGTTGAGATAATATGCTAATTGAGGTTCTTCCGTGAGAAAGAAATGCAACGTCTGCGTGAACGAGTCTGGAGCGTATACGTTTGGGTGTTTACAAAATTAATGCATTTTTAAAACCAGCCACAGAAATCTGCAATTTTTGACCGTTTTCCTCGGAAATAAGTGCTAAATCTATGTAACAAAATATATCATAACATACATGTCAATACGTCATAGAAACTCTATATGGTTTTATGATAATTTTTATATAACATTCCGGAATACCGAACATAAATAAAATTCATTGAAAATTTTGGAATGCTACAAGAAAAACCAAAGAGTTGTATAAAAACAACTCGAAATAGTATATCATGTTAATAAGGCGGTTAATTGATAATTAATGCAATTATGTATCGCTGATGAAACTTGAAAATTTTGATGAAAGCCGCTAGATGTGATGACAATATAATGGGAAATTAAAATTAAAATTGCACCTAAAAACACTTGTCAACAATTTAACATGTGTATTTACATACGCGATAAGATTAACCTTGCACTTTACTAGTGCTCACTGTGTAATTAGCAAACTGAACCATTCGTATTTAAGTGTTTTAACGATCTAAAAAGAGAGAGGGTTCCGTAGTATAAACCTTTGCAATATCTACTTTTTTGTTTTTAATATTGCTTCATGGTGAAAAAAAATATTTATACTGCTCCATATTATGTAGATGAACCACTGAATATCTTGTCTATTGTAGATCTTGTAGTATATTCTTGAATAAAATTAATTAAGGCCGTGTGATAGTATTCTAATACTTATATTTCTTTGAATTGCTGTTTTGTATAGATTTTCTTTTTACAAATATCTTCAGTTTTTCTTTAGAATTTAAAAAGTTTTAATTGCTTTGATTTTCTATAAACCATGAGTGGGGGCCTGTATTATTTAATTTTCAGCTTTATAATTTCTGAGTTAAGGAAGGGAACACTCGATTTGCGTGAATATATTTTAATATATCTTAAATTAATTTAATTATTTAAAGAAATGTTTCTCACAACAAACCCTTTCGATATGTCCCATGACATAATTGACAAAATATTCGTCAAGTTAATTTCACCCAATAACTGATCCCCGAAATTAGAAACTATTTATTTACGCCATATTTACGTCATTAATTGGTTCACTTAACTTTGAATGTATACCAAATTTCATGTTTATTTCTTCCAATATATTAGGAGAAAATAGTTTGTGACAGACAGACAAACAGGTCGTACCTCTTTGTTTGTCCTACATACGAGTGATCTTGCAAAGATTGCATTTATTCATCTGATGTACGAAACCCTAACAATTTCACTATACTCTTTCTTGAAAAACGAACCTTTAAATGCAGCAATAATTACGAAATAGTCAACTACCCTACCATATCTCCGGATTAGTTAGGAATAGGAGAAATAAAAAGTATGTATATAAAGAGAATGCATGCGTGCTGCACACGTGGCAAATGCCATCTGCACCAGTAAAGCTATGGTTGATTGACTTTGGGAATTGTCAAAAATCTTAAATATCAATGATTAGCACTTTTATCATTTGTCCTAGAAAAAAATTGTATTTATACGTAAGGAGAAATCTGTGATGGAACTTCAACTTTAGGATAAAATTAAAAGTACGTAGCAACGGATTCAACGATAAAAAAGATAGATTTATTTAATGAAAAGAAAAATTACATTCTAAAAATTAATGGTTTATTCAAGTGAAAATGAAAATATCGATGGAAGAATAGGGCTGTTTGGAGTTCCGTACCTTCGACTGGAAAAACGGTACCTTTATGGGATCACTCATGTATGAGTCTGTCTGTATGACGTAGCCGAATTGCTTTGAATATACTAGACCGATTAAGTTGACATTTGGTACACATGTATGTCTGTGACCTAAACACGGCCGTGTAACTTAAATAAGCGAATTTCAAATATGAGGATCACTTAGGGAGAAAATTTAAAAAAAAGAAGTCTTGCAAACTGGACCATGTGACATAAAATTAAGACCACCTTACGAAAGTCAAGAACAAGCTTTTTTTTTTTCATAATTTTAAAGTAAACAGTTTTAAAGTTATTGTAGAAAATAGATGGAAATTGGCCACCTCCCCACTTCGAAGGTAGTGCGCCTAAATTTTGAAAAAAAAAATGTATAGAAAATAGTTCTTTATTTATGGTTTACGGGAAAACGATAAAAAGTCTATAGTTTGCTTGGCTTCCGTTTGTTTCAATGTCCAGTATAAACTTAAATTCGCTTAGTATATGAGTGTACAGTAAGTGCTATGAATTTATTGTTTTAATGTTTGCTTTGTCTATAAAAATCCGTCAAGCGGTGAGTGAGCTTCGTGCTAGGAACCTAGAAATGAATGAATGAGAATAATTTCCTTTAAGTATTTTACACAAATGTATTGTAATGCGGAACCATACGTGCGCTCGTTCGACTCGCACTAGAATGTTTGTATAGAAACTAACTTCCGATTTTACTGCTACAATGATCCTGTTCCTTTTTCTCGAAATATTTCTAAAACAAAAACTTTCTTCTATATTTTCTATTCTCTCTTGCTTATTTTAGCAAAAGGACGAAGTACTTAAGTCTACTAAGTTCTAACCCAAACACAGCATACATCTAAAATAAAGAAATTTTTCGTGCTTAAAACCCTTACGGCTTTTTAAACCGGAGAAGCAACAACACCCGGTCTACTTTATCCAGTGATATTGAGTTGATTTTCGTAATTTACTAAATTCTTTTAAACGATATTCTTGGTTGTTTTAGCCAGTCAGTCGATTGATTCTTTTTTTTTTCGTCGAATCGATTGACTGCCTAAACCCTTTTACCCTAATCCGTTCACAGGAAAAATCCTATTTACTCCCACAAATAAAATGATGGAACGTAATACTCACCACGCCGTTTATAAAGTATTTTATTCAAAATAAAGATGTTCAAAATGCCTTACATTAGCTATTATTGCCCATAAAAATGACACATTTGATAATGTAGATTAGTTACTATTAACAGATAAATATTAATTCACGATATATATATATTTAAATAAATAAAAATAATATGATTCCCTTCATGCATAAATTTCGTTCGAACAAAAATCCTTTATTTCAAACGCAAAAAATTAACTGAAAATACATTAATTCTTTATAAAATATCTATTTAGAAAAAATAATTATTGTACACCGTTACAACGTAATATTTAGTTTTGACACTTTAATATAAAATAATTATTGGAATTAAAAACGGACAATAATACTACGTCTTTAAAATAAACGAAGAAGCACAAAATATATTCTCTTTGCCACATTAAATTTAAAACCACAAACAAATTCAGAACCTAATTAAGAGATTGTTCTGAACACTCTGCGGATTTTTAATAACTATGATTATATTGACAAGATTAAAAACGAAAAATGCGGACAGATACTTGATGTATCGATGATCAACTAACAATTTTATTGTACCTTAAATAGATATGAGCTAATATGTAAGTTTTGCTTACAGTTGAGTATTGCGTGCGCGCACGTTTCTCGTGTACAAGTATTTTCATAGCCATTAAAAAATTTCGATTACAATTTCTTTTGAAGAATCCGACGAGCTTATTTATGAATTTGTTAGGGTTTTTAATACAAAACTAACGGAATTATTTTATAGTTTTTTTTTTAATCTCAATAATATTATCTAGTTTTAGTGTTTTAGATGTAAAATTTTTAAAATTCATTTGAAAAATAATAAATATTATTTTATATAATATTTAATTTATATAATATACTTATATTATTTTTATAATATTATTTAATTTATATAATATACTATATTCTTCAATCTTATAAACATCTCGTTTACTTACTTTTATACATTCCTCCTCTTCTATATTTCCATTCTCTTGAATTGCCATCACCATTTGAATTGCGATCTGAAAAGTCTCTATCTCATCCAGACTTTAATTTGAAATTAATTACAACATTTCAGTAGTTAATAAGATCTAGTCAAAAACCTTCTTTTTTTCCTAAATTGCATCTTGGAATTATATATGCGTTGAAGCTACGAGTGGTGCCAGGTTACAAATAACTTGGACCGCTTAGCGATGACACTGCAACTAATTGCCCTTTATGTATACAGGCTGTTCTGAAATAAGCTCTCCGAATACATTAAAACCGTCGTAAAACGGTTACTTTGAGCTATTAGCCGCAGACACTTTAGTAAAGTCACATCCCTATATTTTAAACTAGCTATCCTCTGCGACTTCGTCCCCTCTGTGAGGGCGTTTGCATATTTTCCTAATAACCATGTCTTATTTATAATTGAAGTAACGAACGCACTCAACAATAGCCTTAACTTTGTTGTATGTAAAATCTTATCAAAAAATATTCTTGATAAAAGTGAAAAAAAAAAAATGTAGAAATCTTTTCTTGTCATTTCTACATTATATTAATGAAGAAAGAAGCTTAAAAAAAAAAGTTTGATTTTTTGTAAAAATGCAGATTTTCATAACACATGCTAGTTAAAACTAATACAGTGATTTTAATATACTGGCTGTTTTATTAGAAATGTAAGTATTTTCCATCTATTACGCTGTGTACAAATTAAATGAAATAAAAAAAAAACGAGTTTTTAAACTATCTATTTTTAAACTGTTTAATAGACAAACAGACATACAAAGATACTGTAACTCATTATAATGCGATAATAAATTCGACTACAAAATCCAGTAATACAATGAAACGTGCGAAGATAAACAAATAGTGATTTATATTTTATACCACGGTGTGTTCCATCAGCCTACCAAATTTCATGTAATTCCGTTTAACCCGTGCCATACAGACCCACAGAAAAACATACATAAAAAGCAATCGGTTTAATAGCTTTGCCGTGAAAAGGGAACAGGCATACAGGCAGTCACATTAGCATTTATAATATTACTGTAAATTAATCCCCCTATAAGTATAATCTGGAAGAGGCTATGCCTAAAAGAAGTTAAACAAAAATTTTAGAGTAACAACTCCTTTAGAACTTAAGTTGATGTCATAAATATTATCTAGAAACAAATCCTACTGAATGCTCGTACATTTTAATTAACATGTATTTGAGGTAATACTGAAAATTTTTGGGTTTTCATTAATAAAACCACATATAATGTTACCATATATTTTGTATTTGTCCCACTCCACGCGCAGTCGTTTCCGGTGATCTGATTAATCATGCGATACCCATCGAGTGCAAAGCTTCCAAACATTTAGATGCACACGCAAAATCTTTTGCATTTTGCAAACAAATACCTAATACAGTGCAAATGCGCTCACAGGTAATTCTTTTATCAGTTTCAATTCTTTGTGGTACAGTATCAATATGGATGGCGGTGACTGCGGTCGCCGGCCGACCTGCAAGTAAATCGTAAAAGAGGTGATCACGTGCACGTGTTGAATTTACTGAACAAGCGGGCCTGGCATGACGCCCTAGACAAGAGTCTCTTTATAGGACTATCTTTGTCGCACCGATATGATGAGCGAAAGAGTAGTCGTATAGAGAGACTCTTGTCTAGGGCTTCATGCTAATCCTAAAGGTGTATGCTGACTTCCGAGATGCAGCTTCGTCACCAAACGCCAAATTAACTCTCCGGCAATTTTCTTGCTGACTTAAACCACAGCGAAAGCCTTAAAAGATCATGGCGCGTATATTGTCTCAACTTAAATTGATTGTAATTTTGAAGACGATATCGCAGTGAGAAACCAAACGACAATCCATACAAACTAAAATGTGATCTACTCCCGAAGTGATAGGTTTTTAAAAACAGTATCCTTTTTTAATAGACTCATTACAAATGGTTGGTTTCATAAATTTTCAGTACGTCATGGATTAAGGACAGCGGCTACTGTCCTCGCCTCTTGGATGACTCCGTGATAATGCAATTATCCATTGACCTTGAGCTGATAATTCATCCAGGATTGTCTCTTGGCGAAGGAACTGACGGCAACTACTTAAAATTTTATATACGCGTTCAATGTTGATAACAATACGTGATTTCAATTTTTGTGTGATGCTGCAGCTAGGACCACCTTTTCATTAGGAAACTTGAGCGTTCATGTATGGGTTGAAAACAATAAATCAAATATAACAATTATTTTCACTCAGTTTGATCTCTAAGAATATTTTTTATTTTTAAATAATAACTTAATAAATTAGAATGTAGGGCTTTATTAAAATAAATTTATTTGTGTGTTACTGTCAACATATATTTTTGTTGGTATTTTTTTAATTTTAAATCACTTTTGTATAGTAAATGTTGTTTGTATGCGCTTTTTTTAATATATATCTATTATTCTCAATAGAAACCCTAGCATGTAACCTAGAAGTAAAATATAAGAAATTTAGTATACTATATATAATAAGTACGTATAGAATCATAGATATACTATATACATATATCATATGTATGTAATTTTACATACACCTAGGATCAGAGAAAAAGTTTTTTCGTATTTAATACACAAATTCACCATAATTTTTCATCATACTTTATTTACATTTAATTATAATGTGTATGTGCCATTTTATAAAACAACTTGTTGCCTTTTTGTAGATAGCAACATGATCTCATTTCTGTAGAAATTTTGGGATTTCTGATCAAAAACTGTGACAAGTAGTTTTGACCAACCTCTCTTGATGTTGACCTAGGAGTACCTAAAGAATTCTGAAGAGACAGGTGAAAATGTAAGGGTGCTATATGGTGGATACATTAACACTTCCCAACCAAACACTCAATACGAGTATTTGCTGAATGGCTAAAGATGTGTGTGGTCTGGCGTTATTATGGTGAAAACCACACCCTTTCTCTTGATCGATTCCGGCCGTTTTCTTCTCTACTTCTTGCTTGAGTCTCATCAGTGTTGGCAGTAGAGATCCAAATTGATGGTTTTGCCTCGTAGTAAAAGTTCATAATAGATAATGCCCTTCCGATCTCACCATATACATAGTATCAACTTATAGCGAGTTAGTCCGCTCTCCGTCTGTGGAGCTTGGTTGCCTTTTGACCATGATCTTTTTCACACTTTCTTGTCGTAAGTAATACATTTTTCATCGCCTGCAAACAAAATTTTCAAAAACGGTTCGATTTCATTATGTTTCAATAGAGAATCTCAAATGAGTACATTATTCATTAGATTTCTTTCAGTGAGCTCATATTGAACCCAAGTATGGAACTTTTTTATATGTACAACTGTTTTCAAATGGGTCAAAACTGTTTTATGGTCAATCCGCAGCTCCTAATTGTTCCCACGTGATTTTAATTTTAAACGCAATACCCAACTACTGAATAGCGGTCATTGTTAAATTTCACGAAAAAAATAAATTTCCATTTTCAATTTTTTTCTCTATTGCCTAACTTAACAAAATAATAATACTGCATTCAAACCAACAACGACACCGTACACGATCCAAACATTTAACTTTCTTTTATTCACAATGTAACTTATTACACAGTGTGACAGTGCGATTTTTTCCAAACAAAAAAAGAAGCTAACAGAAATGTTGCCAGCCCATACAACACCGCATCCTTGTATCAAAATACAATAAAAATAATTTACGATCGAATAAGGCACATCTCCTTTGACTTACGAGAAAAAAATTGGCGGTAGACACTTTGTGAGTTACCTAACGACACTTTGATGACCGCCCCATCGCTGTACACTGTAATGAAATATAAAAAAAAAACTATTCAATGCTACCGTATACGCGCACAGTGTGTGTGAACGTACAGTTTGAAATGGACAAAAAACGTTCCACCCCACCTGACAAAATAATCAAGTTTGTTTTTTTTTTGTACAAACAGGCATTTGAATGCCGTTTATGATTAAGCGACAGATCGAAAAACTTATATCAGAATTAACACTTATTCCCGAGCAATGAAGTTTAATTATAAAACAGAGATGAGTTGAATACAAAATTTTAAAAAATCGGAAAATTTGTTAAATTAAATCTAAATACGAAAAACTCGTGATTAACATTTAAAACAGATTATTATTTTAGTTCCTATAGTTTTCTCAATTCATTAGCTTTATATTTTATAAACATGTAAATTAGAGTATATTTCTTATGTATTTTCTATGATATCCATATTCCCTATCTAGTTATTCAAAATTGTATTTTTATTTTATTTCAGATAATAACAGTCAAACTAAAATCTCCATGATATAATGCAAATAATTAATAATATCATGTTTGAATGAAAAATGATATTGCAAGATAAGCAGTTATTAAAGATACATATAACTTTAGTCGGTTCCGTCAAAATCAATTATGCAAAGACGAACATTTGAATAAGACATATTAGGGACTATTAATTTATCAAAACCGCCTCGGGTCAAACGGGATATGAGAAAATTTCAAACCTTTCATAGGGTCGCCTGCGCGTATCCATACCTCGTACATTGCTCGTCTTACATGAATGAATGTCGATTAATAGCTAAGAAAAATAACAATGTATGTATGAATAATAAAAACGCGGGGCATTGAGTAGGGGTGAGACACAAAGCTATTTGTCTCAGAAGGATTTTATGCTTGATTTTGCACGAATCCGTGTATTCCTTTGTAGGTTATTAATTACTTGTATAGCCAGGTGTGTCGGATGAGATTGAACACGAACAGAAGGGTTTAACTGCTTAATGCTATTACATTGAATTTGATCTCAAGGAGAAAGCAAAAATTATAAAGAATGGAGATTAAATAGTTTTGCCTCTTTGTAAATGAACGTAACTACAAAGAAATCGTAATTCGTCTAATTTTATTAATTGCACTAATTTAAAATAATAGTAATGTCTTCATTGTATCAGTTTTTAAATATCAATTATTACAAAATTTGGAAATTTAAAATGTAATAGTATGACATTTTTGAGGCATATTATTAATGGAATATATTCTGAACTGTGTGCGATATTTATGAGAAATCAATTAATTTTCTTTTTAAGATATCAAGCGAACTATTTCCTCGCTTCCTCTTGGAAAGAACTTAAATAATAAAAATATGGCCGTAAGATTAAAATCGCCTTAAAAATGAACAATCTTCTTTGTTACGACGACAAAAGACATTGTGAAGAAAACAGCATCAAAAACAAATAATGTGCATGTACCCTTCTTATTTTTAAAGTAGTTTGTGGCAAAATAGTGGATATTCTTATTAAAAGACCAGATTTTTTATGTAATAGAAGTCACAGTTTATTATTAGTAGATTTCTTTAGAAATCTAACTTTCCTATTTGGTCTCATGGCAGAACTTTGCAGAAATTTTGTCATATTATGTTCTCTGTGACCGAGGAGGTTCAGAAAATAGCATCGGTTCAAAAGTTTATATATATAGGATATTACGCGGTTTATCATCACGATAACATCCGCAATTCGCAAGGATCTAAATGAAACTTGGCACACTTATTCTATAGGGAATTACCTTGAACTAGTTCGAAAATGAGTTAAATCGGCTAATTAGTTTAGAAATTGTGATTATTTTAAATTTATGCATTAATAAAGAAGAAACTTTCTTTCCGACACGCTTAGCTTTGAAGCGTGTAATTTTATATAGAAGTTGCTTAAATGTTCAAATGTAAGTGAATGCTAAGATATTTTGAAAATGTATCTCCTAAAGGGGTAAATTAGGGGATAAAAGTTTCTACAAATGATCTTCTACTTTTTTAATCAGAAAAGTGGAAATTAATATTCAGGGTTGTTAGTTACGAATAAAAGTTCAGTATTTCGACATTTTTGAAAACCCAAATTAAACAATTAAGCACCTAAAACATATCTGTGTAAGAAAATTCGATACTTTTGCATTTTATGTAAATTATTTGTTTCGTTCATATTTTTTATAAAAGCATGTTTTTATTTTAAGACTTATAAATATAAAGATGAAAGATATATTCATTAGAAGGAATGATCAGAATGGAGGGCAAAATCGAGATTCGAATTGATAACCAGATAGGAAGCGAGAACGAGCCTGAACCGAAGTTTAAATTAGAACCTAGAGCTGAACCGGGTTTGGAATGTGGAACAACACCTCAATCACAGCAAGACGACGAAACATCGACGTGTGAAACTAGAATAGAAACCGAAATCTATCAATTCGACAGATAGTTTCCTCTATACGTATAAAAGATGAATGAATTCGTTCTATGTCCAGGCGAGAGGAACCGCAGGCGAAAGTTAGTATATGTCTGAATATGGATCTGAAGTAGCGCTAAATAAAATAACAGATTTTGACTTTGTTTATAAAGAAAAAACATCTTTATTGTACAATAATTAAAGTCAAAACATTGCGAATTCTCAAAAGGAGCTTTACATGGTAATAAATACTCATCGAGGCCACAGCCAGTATTGTTCGTTGAGGGCACGAAGAATTTTATTGCGTATGAAAGAAGAGGCAAAAGGGCGTAGTGCGAATGTGTATTGAGTAACAGTGGCGGTACAATTTTGACGGCGCGGCCGGTGCCGTCCCCCGGCAAGATTAATGGTAGGCTCTCCGCTCATCGCGGTAATGACGCCCCCTCCGCCGCGTCTAATGACATCGGCGACGGGGCGACCACGTTTCGGAGGCTCTGTAGGACAGTTTTTGACGTCGGCTGAGAAGAGGGGAATGCAGATGCGTATGAGGAGAAGGGTAGTTTGTAACGTCGGCTGTGAAGAGGGAAATGTAGATATGTGAAGAGGATAGTGTGTGACGTCAGCTGTGAAGAGGGAAATGTTGATACGTGTGAGGAGGATAGTTTGTGGCGTCGGCTGTGAAGAGGGAAATAGAGATACGTGGGAGGAGAATAGTTTGTGGCGTCGGCTGTGAAGAAGGAAATGTAGATACGTGGGAGGAGGATAGTTTGTGGCGTCGGCTGTGAAGAGGGAAATGTTGATACGTGGGAGGAGGATAGTTTGTGGCGTCGGCTGTGAAGAAGGAAATGTTGATGCGTGGGAGAAGAAAAACGACATACGTACAATGGAGTATTTGTATATATATTAATTTTGTTTATATTTTCATAAACTTCATGCTATGTAAAAATTAAGAGTTTCGTTTATAATAACTGCGCTTTCTTCATTTTATTGAAATTTTATAAAATTGTCTTTCATAAAACTGTTTTTTTTTTATTATTATTTTCTCCATGGCTTACTAAAGATAATAACATTACGAAAACGTTTGTCTAATTATGTAACAAAATTATTTATCCAAATATAGATAGATCTTAAATGCAGTGAACTATTAAACTCACGCCTATTTCGCAGAAGGATGGGCAGAAACTACAGATTTACAGACATAAATGGTACGAAGTTTTTATTTCTCACGCTTCACTCGCATCAATCAATCGTTACATGCAAACTCGTCGGTCTCGAGTACTTTTTTAATATATTCCTAAATTGGTCTGCACATAAAATTTTCTATATTGGTCTTTGCCGACTTTTTTATCACATACATTCATAAATCTCAAGCATTAAATTTGATATATGAAATACTACAGAAGAACTCTTTTTTCACAATCGACAATAATTCAAATGAATTCCTGTTATAATAATTTCTCAAATATAATAATAATAAAATAAACCCACATCTATTTACCAGAAGGGTAGGCAGACACTATAGTTTTCACATGACATGATTTTTGCATATCTCTCTTGCCTCATTGGCACTGAAATAAATTAAGGTATATACTAGCTTTCTCAAGTATATCTTAATTTATTTCAATTAAGATAATATTTATCTTACAATCTAATTTTCCATAACAAGCTCGCTATCTTGAAGCTTATGTTAATTCATTTTCCTTTTCTTATTGTAAAGAAACCACTTTTGATTGTAAATGTTTCAAATTTTTAACAGTTTGTGCTAACTGCGCATATAATAGTATTACTTCGACAAAGTAAAATAGCAGAAATGCAGCCAAAAATAGGTTAATAATGATTTAAAATCTCTAATTACAACTTGTAGAGGCCAAAATTGAGTTATTATTAAAATCTAAATGCTTTATCAGTAATGTTATATTAATGTTTATATTCTCAATTACTTAATAATTACGATGCCATTTTTTTTTGTCCGGCGGACAGAGCTTAGCGCAGCATTTTGATGTCAAATCCTAACTTATTTATACGGTAGTATTTTTATAGAATACGAAATTTTATACTACACTCTAAAAGCTTTCCTCCGTCGCTCATAATCGAACAATGTATAAAAAATAATACCAATCCTCAATCAACAATGACGTCCTTATTTTTTAAGTATCCCTTCGCGCTGACGCAAGGACACCCTACTGGCATCCTTGGTTAATGTCTTTGACGAAGTGAAAAAAAAGTCCAGCGCGGCGTGTTTATCTTGCGAGATGCGGCATCGCACGTAGCTTCGCCCGGACCAAATTCGGACTACGCACCCTAATCGATTTTACCGACGGAGACGTCCGAACTAATTTTGTGAATTCATTTGTGCGTGTACGCCTTCGATTCACGGATGAAAAATTTTATTGTCATATACAATCTGCCTCACTTTGTACTGTAAATACGAAACGACGTTTCTTGGTTTGTTAATTTGTCCTTCTATGTCCTTCTATTTGTCTATGAGCGTATGGCAATTTTTTGTCTGGGAAAAACGCAATGCTCATCTTAATTCAAATTTATTAGCACATCGTTGAGTGTCTACTAATAAATTTGTAGTTTTTACATAATTTTTAATGTAGCATAACACAAAGCATTGTAAAATTACTTGAAATGCTTTTACAATGCTTGTAAAATTATAAGCAAATTTACAAGCAGTAAATTTCCTTCCCTCTTATCCTTTGCCTTCCTATTTTTCCTTTTGTTAGAAATCTAGAAATGTCATGTCCTTTGTTAATTTGTTTTGGTTTTTTTGTGAATCTATGACATATTTACCTATATTTAAGATTCCTTAAGTGTAGATCCTTATATTCGTTAAGGTCACGGCATCTATATTTGTTGTATGTCTTATATCTGTTGCTCGTTTTCTGTCTCTCTTCTTATAGCACATTGCTTCTCTCCATTGCTCTTTGACAGGTGATCAGTTTTTAACTCTACAATATAAGATTTAATAGCGACATAGTACGCAGATTTGTACAACTAACTATCAACTAAGAATCTTCAACACATGAAATGCATCTGATTGTTGTAATTACATGAAGTCGTCACCTTAACTAATAGGGCACTGATATTTATATTTGTTGACATGCAATGTAAAGTATTTGTGGGCATAAGTACCTTGTGTTGGTGCTGTTTAATGAACAAAGTATGTGGACAACTGAGCTTTGCTCGGCTCTAGCTAGATCGTGTTCTAGTTCAAGCTTATTAAGTGTCATTGCATTGTTATTCTGACTACTAAGAGCCTGGCTTAATAGCCTCAAATTGATTTTCTAATCCCACAAGCACTCTAATGTACAACAGCTATAGTAAGATTGTTCTAATTTTTGTTCTATCTTCACTACTTCTATATTATTCCATTATAACATCTATCCTTCAACTACATGTATCTTTGTATAGTATAATGTAATTTTTTTTCAACTTTCCGGTATCTGAATGAACTGAAATTCTTCATATACAAGTTACGATAACTGTACCTCCTTCACCTCATTACCTGATGACCATCAGCGCCTCCTGGCGAGAGAGTGCTTCGATGAGTAAAACGTATACATATTCCTTCTCTACAGTAAACTATACAGTTTGAACCACGACCTATTACTACAGTTAAGACCACTGCTTTGGTTAAAACTCTTCAATTTCAGCATTGACGTGAAATTTGGACACTGTTTCAATTTACATAATCTAATGTCATTTTATATTTCATTTGATGTTGCATTAAGAACTATTTTCTCATTAATAAGATTTTTTATTCATCAATAATAATGAATCGGAAATTATTTTGAACTTGTCGGACTCCTGATACGATGAAATTCATTTTAGACTTAATAAAAACAACCATTTAAAAAATTAAAAACTAAAATTGAGAATGTTTAAAACGGATGTATTTTTCGCAAGCAGAGTTAAAAATGATTTCTTTTGAATCTTATAAACGTCACATAGAATTAATTTAAATAACTACGAGGATAATGCATAAGCGTCATCTATTGCCGACTCCTATTCTGAACACAAAAGCCTCGATCCCAGCTCTGATGCCGATACCGATATTGGTCGAAGCCTTCCCAAAACTATTCTAAAACAAGCACAATTTCCAGCGTATTTCGCAACTCTCCGACTCGACGAGGTCAGCCGCAGTCGCAACAGCCTTTCCTTATAAACGCTCAAAATTTCGCCCCTTTCTCCATCCGAAACATTTTAATCGCATCCGGTGTGTTATTCTACGCCGGAAGCGATCATTGGTCTCCATCGATCTGCAGGCATCGCCCCGAGGGTCGTAATAACAAGAAAGTCGCCACGGCAAAACTTCGAGTATTCACAGGGGGCGAAGGCTGCTGGGTCGTATACAACCTGCGCGTCTTTGATTGCCGTCGTAAAACGTCAGCCCGGCGTAGCGTTGATAGGTGTCGAGATCTTCGGATACCTAAGCGAAGAGGAAAGATTGTGCTATGTTGCACTTCGAAACTTTGGATTCTGTAAGTACCCAATTTTTTTTAAAGTTCCGCTCGTGTTAAAAAAATAAGTGACTAAACGAACAAAATGGAATAAATGCATGTCCGAAATTCGGGACAGTTTAACTCCTAAGAAACTAAAAGGAGTCAGATAATTGACATTATGTTAAATATTGAAAATGTCTTTATATCATAAGTTACAAAACAACATTTGAAATATGTCATAACATTTTACGAATTTGCAGTATTTTAATTAATAACCTATTACCAAGTTGATTATCAAATCAATTATCCTTCTATAAGAACAAGCAAGGATCTTGATTGTAGCGCCTTTTAAACTAAACAACACAGAATTACAATCAAATATAAAACTGTTGTAAAATAAAAAAAAAATCTGTAATAAATCTAGCTGGTTTTGTGCATGGACGTTTATTCTTTAAATATTCAGATATTGTGTAACTTGATTTACGGAAAATTTGCTATGTTCTCAGGGATCTTACTATATATACAAGATATAGAAGATTTAACCCTATATAAATTTAAAAGTGTTATTAAACAATCTTTCAGTAAAAAAGGGTATTACACAATTTCAGAATATTTAGAAGACAAATATCCAAGGGCAAAAGCGGCTCGACTTCTCACCGAGCTCTTTCGTTCATCAATGGTTTTGTATTTGTTCTGGCTGTGTGTGATGAAATTAGAAAAGAGCTACCCTTAAGTTTCTTGCTTTTTCTTCTCGAGGGAAAACTGCCTTCCGAACGAGCAGTAAAGTAAAGTGTAAATTCGCAAAAAATGATGACGTATTTCAAGTGTTATTTTGTAACCTACGAAATAAAGATATTTTGAATTTAAATTTGAATTTATCGATCATGTGCACACGAGTTTTGTGAATTAATTTGTGACCTTACATAGTCGACTAACTTGTAAACTGTTTGTTTTTATTTCTTGCATTTTAAACTATTCAGTTAATGAAATTGACTTGTTCACAATTTTCCTTAAGGAATTCAACGTTTTTGGCACATTAAACTTATCTTAAATTTTCTTTTACCTATAAACTAAGATGATCGCATAAAGATTCCATTTTTTTTAAACTTAGTTCTCACAACATACTCCAAGTAAAACTGTTAAATGTTTTTTTTATACGGCATCTTATATTTTATTCTGGACGTATACCGAAAGAAAAAAAAAAACTTAAGTAGAAAAAAAATAAACTCCTGCGAAATCTCAACATACTTTTCACTGAAACGCAAGAAAATTAATATGAAACCCGCATAAACACTCATTATAAAACAATTTATTTTATAAAAGCAAATAATACTGTTGTCCGCACGCGGAACCCTTATCCAAGGATCCCTTCAAGCTTAATACCGACAGAGAAAAAGAAAAGAAAAATTATTGTAGAAACTAAAAACAATAATAAGAAATTTCTACACCGTTCTATATAATACATTAGACATTTAATTATATAATAAATTAGTTAGTGATTTCATGAGATATCGGCGTTTCACGAAACTCCCAGACACATTGTGATATGTCCAATTCTATCATCGATCGCGACATACACAATACAAATATTCCCCTTACTCAACTTTTAAAAGTTGGTAGGAAATTGGTAGAGCATATTTGAAATTGTCTAAAAGATCATGCATCTACATTTATACATACTTAAATTAATTCATGAAATCTTCTCTAAGAGAATTAAGTAGTATACAAGCAAAGTCCAATGAAACGTAATGTAGATGATGTCGTCGAAAAATATATGTCGGCCAAACATGCGATTTGATAAAAAGAAGCATTTATAATCTACGTTGTTGTATGAATGTCCGTGAACGTGGTAGAAGAGGAATGAAGTCGCGGTGCAGGAAAGTACGTAATCTCTGCCTATCCATTTGGGAGTCAAGCGAGGTGGTATATACGTATGTATGTGTGTAGGACAATAATCCACATTATATATGGGAGCACAAAATCATCATAAAATAGATTATTAAGGAATGTAATGAATTTTCTTTTTTGTATACAAAACGAAATAATTCTTAAAGGATACTAAAATATATTAAAAACTTACGATCCCGACAGGCTTCATTCCGACCGACCGTTGGCTTGTCTGCTATTAGCGGATTTATCAAACGATTTTTCAATAAACTGTATGCAGCACAACGCACGAAACTCTTTTTTAGGTAAATTGTATATACAGCAAGCACAACGCTCGAAACTTTGCCGCTCTGAATTAGCTGCGGATGATGTACTGCGCAGGTCATTACGCTCCCCGACCCTTCCTTCTCCTCCGCCGCGTTCTGTTTCACGTCGTTGCGACGCTTTTCAGACAAGCTTAACAACGGCAAAGTTTCACGCGATATGCAGTACTAAATGACATTTGCAGTTGAGTTTGAGATTTTAATATTTTCGTTTCATTATTGCATGATTTGCTGTTGTCCAAAGCAAAATTAAAGAACCGACGCATTCCTTACCGAAGTAGAATATTGAACATTATATACTTTTTTAAAATAATAAATGACAATAAAAATATTGAGATTGATAAAAAGCGGCGAAAAACACATTTCTTGTATGGGACCGCTTTTAATTTTTAATTCATTTTATTTTTATTGTTTTTTTTATAGTCACTATAGTAATAGATACTGTGTGAAAATTTCAATCGTCTTTCTACTGCCATTATTAAAACAGAGCAAGAAACGCCAAAATAACATATTTCTCGTATGGAAGCTCCTTTTAGTATTTAATTTAATTTAATTTTTATTATTTGTTGTTATGGCTACAAAATAAATACATATTCTGTAAAAATTTCAATTGTCTATTAAATTGCGTCTAATGAGATACAGCCCTCTAACAGAAAGACAGACAATAACGCACAGCAGAGGCATTACTAATGATGGGGTCCCATTACATCCTTTGGATACAGAACTCTAAAAATAAGAGCAATTTCTCTACGGCCATTGGTAAATATTATATGTAATATCTATTGAAACATCCCACAGAAATTTAAATGTTAAAACAACGAACTACGACATAATCGCTTGCGCATGTATTTAAGTATGTATGTCTAATGTAACAGAATTCTACACCAGCGCCACCTTGGTACACAAACATACCTGTTACAAACCCAATAACTATGAATCATTCTCAAAACTTCAATTATTCATAAACTTCTCACAAGATTTTAACGGTCACTCATTTTAAAAAATATTGGGGAGTGGTGTGACCTTAAATTTTGACATTATATGTTATCATATGTAAAAAAAAGGATCCTCAAAAAAAATAAAAAAAAAATATGTTTCTAGAACCTAATCGCAGCGCCACCATTTTTAAATATAAACCATCCAAGTATCTAAACACACACAAAAACCTGCATCATAACCGATCCAATCGTTCAAAAGTTCAGTGACTACACACATACAGGAAGAATATACTTACTTTTTCTTTTGAATATTAATTTTTTTTCTCAAATTTCAACAGAATACATAAACTATACATACAACCGAACAAGAAAATACATAAATTGCATTTTATTGAAATAAAAGTATGCCAGTTAAAAAACCCCATCTCCATAAATCTAGTACAAATACAATATTATGATCTTCCCACACAATGTGCTAGGACATGACCCACCGTATTATTGGCACATAAATATCGGTAGTGTCTCAAGACGAAGGATTTTAAAAGGAAAAGGGTTTAAGTCCTTTATGTGATAAAACAAAGTTCGATGAATACCGGGTTATCGTTTGTAACGGGATCGTATGATCTTGAACCAAACTGTTTTGTGACGTTAAATTGTACGTCATTCGATATTAGTATAAAACATGCAAAATCATTTTTTATCATCAGTCGTGTTATGAATGCATATAAATAAGAATATTTTTTTTTTAAAAAAAGCTCATAATTATTAATGTAAGTTGTATAAATGACAAATATGGATATTATACCATTAAACCCTTCAATTTATCTAACTCTAACAAAAGTTTGAGCCAACGTTTTATTTTGAATAGACAAGTTCTGGTTGAATTCCTAGGAGTACTTACTTTGCATTACTTAGCATTTTCTTAGGGTACAGGTGTCAAGTTTGTATTGATTATTTTTGTACCGTTTGATATCTAGAAAAACATTTTAATTTAAACCTAAACTAATTAATGTGTTAGCACAAATACAGATATGTTCTGTGTTTGTAATCACTCGTAATACAAAAGTAATTTGTATATTCTTGTAACTTATTAATAAATATTATATACCTATGTGCTTGTTTGACATGTCAGTTTATATCTAAAGTACATAAATATAACGTAGGAATCGATGCTTGTTCATAAAAATTATTTTCCTGAATGAAATTCTTCTTACCTTTGTATTATTCTCGCTTTTATATTTATTTTCGTTCTTAACAAATGTTCTTAATCTCAGTTATAATTTTTGTACATCACAATCATTATTTTAATTTTTTTCCATTGCAGATGTTTGACTCCGCTCTAAATATATATGGTTACGTTAAATGATATGTTCAAAAATAGTCTATTCACTAAATATTTTGCACAGCTCGAAAAAATATTGAATTACTTTACAGTTTTTAATGGGCATTTATTACAGCTATCAACTATTTTTAAAACATTCCATCTTGAACAAACTACACTTGTTCAAAAATATTAAATTTGAACAAACTATATTTCGTTTTTTAAATAGCTTGCCATTAAAGCTATTTCAAAATGATGCTTATTGTCTTCAAAAGTGTAAATAAAAAACGAATTGTGAATTAATGGGTTAATGTAAAAAATTATTAAGATTTTTTTCCTCTAACAACTTATATACTTATGTATCAAAATCTTAAAGCTCAACTATACCAAAAAATGAATGCTCAAGGTGACAACATAATTTCGCATGCGCCGGGGTCTAACCGCTACACCGCTTTTTTTTTTACACTAAGTGCATTTGTCATCGAGCTATTGTAATTGTCGCATAAAGATGGGGTTAGGTGCATAATGGCTTTTAAGAAGATTTAACTGTAGAGGGTCACAGTAGGATATAGATTTTTTTTAATCCAAAAAATATCTCATTAATTATTTACGAAAATAACAATAATTCTTGCAGAGCTTATTTTCTTAACTCTCTTCGTCGAAACAATATTCATTTCTTAGTGATTTTAATAACAATTCAAGGAACAATTTGACTTATCTCTTGTTCAAGTGAAAAAGCTTAAAAGAAAAAAAATTAGAATATAAAAACATAGAGTGAAAAAAGTTATTCGCCTTAGATCGGTTATTTATTTGAGAGAGTTAAATAAACTTAATCGTTGAAATTATTGAATCGACAGTGACCAACACTATCTAATGACGTCTTATGATAAAAACTTCTCAACCTAGAACATATGTGCCTTTTATTATTAATTTTGATAAAATAAATCTAATATTGAATTTACCGTTAAATAAAATCTGTAATATTTATAACGAATTCAACACTGATCCTGTTGCAGATAATTTTAGTGATAGCCTCAAATAGATTCTAAAAATCTATACTTATGAGACAATTAAAATTTTTAAAACTTGACACTTAGAAAGTGTAAAACAAATAAACATATTTAAATTTTGAAAAGGTAACTCTTTGTCAACCTTATTACGTGTGTTACATTCATCTGCTAATTGTTTTTACCTATTGGAAGAAAGTAGAAAATTTTTTGTCTATCATTAACAGGAATTTGGGGCGAGAAAATTTTTATGCAATATTTTTCTATGACTTGCGTTGCCATTTAAGCCAGCAAGAATATATACATATATAGAATAGTATTTTTAAAGTTAAACTATAAAATGATTACAGAATAAAAATCGATTCGAACTATTTATTCGAAGGATATGCGACTAAATCCGTGTACAATTTACCCATGAGTCATTGTTCAAGTTGTTGTGATCAGACTGAAAGGCTTGGTACACTAACCCTATATATTGGGAGCTGATAATTGACGTTGTCGGTGTAGCGACAATAACGTCCGGCACCGGCGGCCTAACGTAAAAAGAGTCGCGAATTCGACCTAATCCACAAACTCATCGATCAATTCGCCCTCGGCAGAATCGAATCCGGTACCTTCCGGTTCCGAGACAAAGCTCTTGACCACTGAGTCGTCAAAATCATCGAACGATTTCGACAAAACCTCCACACACGAAGGGGAGGCGCGCCCAGAACTCGCACGGTCGCGAAATCGTTATCTTCTCCCCTTGCCGCTTCGCGCGAAGCGAACGGGGACGCAGGATGATGCTGTTAATTACGTCGTGTTCGAGGAAAAACAATAACAAACCAATCGCTTAGAAAAGTATCGCTAATGATTAGCCTTTGCTGTCGACGCGTGACCGCTACCTGCGACGATTTTGTTGTGAAAGTGACGAATTTTCCGATTTAAACGTTTATACTGTAAATACGAATTCTTGTGAAAGTAACGAATTTTGAGATTTAAATGTTTATTTGTGCTGTAAATTTATTTCCATAGCCTAGAAAATGTGATCATTCCAGCATTTGTATTTAGAAAAATAGATATAGACTGCTCAATTTTTTTTGCACGTCTTTAAACATGAAACAAACAAATCTTAATAAGATTTTCGTTGAATTAGAGATTAATATAGTTTTTGTTATAATCGCAAATATTTGATTTTTATTTACATGAATATAATTCATAAAATCAACTCATTTACATAGACCAAAGATGAAATCTGAATGATAATTCACTGGACCATAGATAAAATTGGATGTGAATTTATTTGACTTGCTACTAACAAGTTGCTTTAATTTGGAATTAGTTCTTAACATGTAGTTAAGAACAAATTCTAATTAAAGAAACTTGTTTGAAGAATCATAAAAATAAGTTTTCAACTTACTTCTAGATTTAGTACCCAAAATTATAATAAAACTAAAATACGTTGGTGAAATACATCTGTGAAAGTAGAGTGAAAAACTATTTCGCATACTCGATTGTTATAGTAAAAGCATGTTTTGCAATGTGTCATACACACACATTAGAAATATCATACTATATCACCACGACATTGACCACTAGAATATTGAATTGAATATTAGAATAAATAATATACAATTTCTATCACTTTATAATGTCCTGATATCTAATCCCGTTTTTGTTTCGAAATTCACAATCAAATTAAATTTTATTTGTTTAAAATGGTCCAATATTTCTATCTGTATATCAATGTCTTGATGTTCGTAATGAAACATATCGAATACGAAATATACTTTTTATATGTGATTTAAATGATGCCCTTTTTATTTGTAGTTAACTTAAACTTTTTTATTAGGTCATATAAAAATACTACGCCATATTCACTAACCAAAATTTTAACCATCTAAAACAGTTGCAAACAAACCTTTAAAACATCCAACTAGTTTGAAGAAAAGAAGAAATCGTCGCTGGATTTACTTATGCACGTCGTTTTTGAAAGGTAAAAGATAAAGATATTTGAAAAGACAAACTAATGCGGGCAACCAGAAAGAAAACCAATTCGACGTAGCGAGACCGCACGTAGTTAGGATTAGAGCAGGTCATCCATCTTGCGGCGACACAAACTCATTCTGATAATTTGTCGGTGCCGCCGCGCCGTATATGCATCCTGAACGAATTTATTTTCTGGAGGAATATATCGTGCCGAAGGAAAAGGACCTGTTTTGTTTCATTGCCGACGAATAAATTGCAACAAAAATTATAACGATTAGTTAATCCTGCTTCGATCACATCACGGTTTAGTTGATTGTTTTGGATTTTGGATTTGTAATATTTACGCTTAAATGTGTTGATTAAGCTTACGCAGTTCTCAAATATTACATAATATGCTTAAAAGTGTATGAAATATAACACATACAGTACTAAATACTAAAACCTGTTAAACGTAGGTTAGTTGCTGTTTCATAATTTCATAAAAAGATCAAAATACCGAGGAAAATTTCTCAGTCGTCTAGATTTCGTGAAATTCTAGAATGATACAAATTTACCGAATTGGTACTTGATCACGGACAGCAAAAATAATGAGTACAAAATCAGGATTTGATCCGAACACAAAAAATGTGTTTGCAGAGCAATTGAAACATAGCTTGGTTGAAATCAAATTTAATGAACGTCTAGAACTTGAAGAATTGTTGAAGGTAACGGAGTCTGTTTTAACAGACAAAACAAAAAAAATGTATGGAAAGTGAATAAAAGAATAAAGGTTAATGAAAAGATGATTAATGGTTGATTTTTGAATTAAGGAAAGTAGTTGGATGAAAAGAAGAAAGCATGGCTGAATTTACTGTCAGCAAAAGCCAACCACAGATTGCAGAGAATGGACAGTATGAAAGATAAGCTAAAATAGGCTGAAAGTACACACAAAGATGCACAAATGTTAGCTAAAAATGTGTGAAAACAAGAAAGAATGAAATTTCTGGGCAAACTCAAAAACTTTTCTAGAATATGGTGAAAAAGGCCAGGAATAATTCAAAGACATCGTATGTAATTATGATTAGAGATCCGCGGGTCAATTTGAAAATCCTAAGAAAATTAAAAAGTGAGTAAACTAACCAGTTATTTTTATTATTATTGTTTTTCAAAATAGCATTTGTTGACATCAATATAATGGAACAACTGAGAGAAACATTTTGCCCACTCGCACTTAAGGGTCGTTTGGAAGGCCTTTTCATATGCAACCACAGTTGCCCCGGCGTCCATAAACCGTTTGTAACTAACCCCAAATAGTTAGTTGTTTGTTTGGCGGTATGTAGAGAAGCGTTGTCATGATGAAGGAGAATCCTAATGAGAGGTCTTTTTTCCCGAACTTTTTCCAAGACAAGAGACAAACAATTGTAAGTGTACCAGTCTACAGTGACTGTTTTCTATTCTTCTAAAACAATTGTTGCATAATGACTTGTTTATTGCAAAGAAAGAGGCCACTTCTATTTTCGACACTTCGTTCTCGTTTTACTTTACTAAGCTACTTCTCTAAAGGAAACACCCTCTGAGCTTGTCCGAATCTGATGATAGGTCTCTATTTTGTCCATGAGCCCTACAGCACTTATGTTGACTTCGGTCATTGTAGAAGATCGTCAGTCAGATCAGTGCGATCATGTTTGAACTCGTTAAATCATTTATAAAGAGTGGCAAAGGGTGGAGCATTGGTTATTGGTAACAAAAATGTTAAAGATAAATTCGAGTTTATGAGTTCTTCTAGTATTGAATCAAGAACTGAACCGAAATCGGGATCATAGTCGATGGTCGTTAGTCGATATAAAAAAATTTACGAATTCGATTTATGTGCGCGCGGTCGGAGCCGCGGGCAAAAGCTAGTACTTCATAACTGTTTAATGGGCTACATGAGTGCATTTTTTTCTTAAACATTGTAACTGAATTTGTTATGTTACTCAATACTTCAAAGAAGTAGTCTACCACGGCAAATACTAGTGTTTGACAGGAAAGTCATTGTTTACGTGAACATTACCAGCCGCAACATCGGATGCTTTAACTTTTTTCCTTTGGCAAAAAAAAACAGGTAAAGTCCTAGCAAATGTTAATTCGTAATGCCGCAAAGATCTCTCATTTATACGGAATGTCGCAATAAACGCGTTACGATTAAGGGACTTGTAAACTGACAAAATCGATTTCAATTATTTTAATTGTAATCTACAAATCGATTTTTTTTAAGTTTTCATGAACTCGCTCGTCTCGCAAAGGCTCGCAAAGATATTACTTACTCTAAGTTATCGATTTACCATATTAAAATCAGAAATCGTGCGGTCACATTTATATCGTTTCAGTTTGGCTTCTAATTTTTACATTCTAAATTAATATAACTTTTCTCAGAATTCAAACGAAAAATATGCGATTGTGTTCAGGAATATAATGGAAAACAGATATTTCAGACTTTTACCACATGGGACAGGGAAATAACTGCTGATGCGCTATGTGCAAGTTTTTGAGGGAAAATTGCTCAATTTGTTAAATACCAAAGCAAAACAGCGTGTTTTGTATCTCTAAATACCAAACTTAGGTTAGTTTTGTTTTTCTAAAATAGACATGTTAATTTTCCTAGAAACCTCAAATTACACCATCAAAGTCGTATTTTTAATACTAGTTTAAACACAAAAAATGTAATGATTCTTAAAATTTTGTTAATTAATTTAGAGATGTACTATCTTATATTAGCATTTTTATCCAATTTCTTTAATTGCACTAGCTGTCTGTTGACAAATTGAAGGTTGCTTCAATAGAGGCATTAATAACTTTTTATTCTAATGCTTTTTTCAAGTTGGAAAAGCGTCTTATGAGCGATTAGAAGTGTCAGTAAACTCAATGATAATTTACTTTGATATTTACATTTTATATCTTGATCATGACATATTTTCAAAAAAATATATATTTTTATCTTAATTATGCTAAAAATTGAACCAAATAAACTGTAAAATAACCCTCATTACAATTTAAAGTAGTGCGATCTCTCTTCTTCCCTTACAAATACATATCAAATATTTTTCTAAAATTGCGACCGCTACTGTCTCACATAGCAACTTAATTCCCCCGTAATGAAGGACATGTGACTTTTATAAGGGTCTTTTGTACCTTACCCTCCCCTTTTTTAGCCCCCCTATCGCTTAGTCTTTTAATCCTAAAACCCACATTCGAGAACGGCGCTAAGTAATACAGTATAATCGCCGCAGGGCGCCGCGTGAGCATGTCTCTGACTTTGATTGATCCACTGACGTGAGGGGAGAGCCCTTGGACAGTTTTGTATCCGAGTCACTATTTTATAAGTATTCAAAATTATCAAAGACAATGTTTTTTTCTTAACGAAATTTGAAAAGTTATAAACAATCATGACATTATTGCGTATCGTTTTGTGTCTGTCAATGTTTCAATAACATTAACCTCTACCTTTTACGGAGGCAAATTTAGCGTAAAAAAAAATCACTTTATTTATTAATTAATGAAAGCTAAATATAGGCTTCAAAGGAAAATACCCCTATTAAAAGCGGTTGTACGCGACTGGTATTAAAATGAGCTCACGGTAGTAGCCGATCTTGTTTATTTTAACAAGCTATCAACATTTTGAGATTTATTTAAATAATGCCTTATTTATTATTTTAAATTGAATTAGTACTCCATCAATTCAATATAATATTATAATACAATTTATTATTTAAAATATAGTGTTTTAATATAATTATGGGGAGTGAAATAAAAAATAGTGCGTGGAGTCCCTCCGCGTGGAAAAAGTGAAACTTCGTAATGTGGAAATGAAAATAGGAAGGGGTAGAAATTGCGTTTTTCGTCGCACGTTACAATTACGAAAAATAATTGCGAGACGAAATCTACCGACTCACTCTCTTTCTCTCTCCTACTTTCTACTTTTGTGTATCTTTCTTTCTCTCTACCTTTTGCATTGGAATATTGGACGCTACTCATTGCTAGCGCTCGCGCTGACTTGGAACAGGTATACTACGCGCATGCGTTCGAGTGCCACGCATTCACTCTCGCTCTGTCTCTTTCTATTCCCCCTCCCCAGGAGCGTTGAACGTTTAACGCAACAGTGCTTTCATACCCCCTCCATGGTAGCGTTAAAAGTTTGACCCAACCTTGTTGGAAGTCGCATTAGAAGTTTCATTTCAGAATAACACAAAAGTCATACTACTGGATGATTTAAAAGATAACTTTAGTAGGGGTTGATATTATTATAAAATTGAGCGGACTTGTGTCCCATAGTGAATCGGTCATACTTCATTAAAATTCAATTTTTTTAACAAAAAAAAAGGCTACATATAAATAACAATGCTTTTTGCTTCTCTATTTTTCGTTATACACTGGTATAATTATTCTTGAAATTAGCAACAAATTATTTCCCACATGTAGAAACAAAAAGTCGAATTACACTTCCATATTAGTTCAAAGATCCTATCACCACGCCTCTAAGAGCATGACGTTCACAGATGTTTTGTAGTTTAAAGTGATAGTTAAATTTTTTTAATAGATAGAAGATTTGTCTTCCACAAATATCTACAATTAAATAATGAGAATATGGTAAGAATACAAACAAAAAATAGGCCTGACTAGTTTTGTTTAAATATTTTAATTTCAAAAGTGATAAGCGATAGAAATAAAAATATCGCTATGGGGCCAAATATTTATTGTAGCTTTTTCATATACAATCGCATTAAAAATAATTTTAATAAGCTAAGAATTACATGATAAGTTTTATGGATTTTAGTTTTATTTTAGATATCTAAAATCTTATTAAATAATTTAATACAGATACATTTAATTATGAGCAAATGAGTAACATTTAATAATTTGAAGTAAAAACTGTCATTAAAGCTTTTATGACCACAGTCAACAGACAGAAATACAGTTTTCTGTCATGACAATAGCTTATTTTACTCATTTGACATTTTAATCAACGTTAACATACTAAAAAATAGTAAGTCTGATTCATGCCCTTAATTGGGTTAATAGCATATTTCTCTTAATACATTCTTTATACATCTTAATATAAAACTTGCAGTATTATAAAGCCTCCCATAGAAGGCACGCAATATAGAAAAGGTCATTTTAAGATGTAATGCAAGAGATCAGTGTTTATGGCGCTTATTTGTATGTCATTGTCTTCCATGTTACTATCGAAAATGTAAGTTCGAAGTGCCTTCTTATATGCGGAATCGGATTTAGCCTTTCTTAAGAATGCAATCATTTATCACACCAAAATGATTGGTCGCATCGTCTTTACATTTTTGTCATCTTGTGGAAAGGTTAATGTTCTATTTCCTATGATAAACCTGTTTTTAAAAACTATGGGAGATTGAATTCAACAGCCTTCCAAAAAATTTTCTACTGCTTTAGACAATATTTCTGTTTCTTGCATGAAATTTTCAAAATAGCAATAAAAGTGTGGTCAAGAGATTGACTCTAGTTAGTACGAATTTATTTTATTAAGTAGTATCACTTATGCTATCCCGAAACGATGGTGATAATTTTGTTGGATTGCTGTGTTGAAGTGGTTTGTTCTACCAACTCCTATCTCATTGTCTGAGATTTCTCACAATAAGCATCGGCCGTTATTGACGTATCAGATCTAACAAATTCATAGCGACCACATCGATACAGAATAATCTGTAATTATATGCTCTGTCCGTAATAAGGTACGAGTATAAAGTTATGTCCTTCGGAAAATAAATATTATTCAACTTCCCAACATAGTGTTAGGTGATGCAAGTGTCTCCTGGAAACTACTCCAGAATCTTTACTCACATTTCTAAAATAATGTCGAACCGCAGAGCACGGCTCGTTGCAACGCGTGTGATTAAGTAGACACATTGTGCACTAGAGAGATTTTTATGGATCAAGTCTATTCAACGTTCACGCTGGCGGCTGTACTAGGTCTCGCTTTCAGAATGAATTTACTTTATAGAGATACTTTTGGGTTTGCGACTCATATGTGCAAATTAATGTATTTATCGGACCGGTCCTGAGCATTTTTGTGAGTCGCTTCGCAGGTCAAAATTTCCAGAAAGGGAACTACTAAACCGAATACAAGCAATTTTATCTATTCTTCCCAAACTTATCACTTATGTTAGGTATCAATATTGCGTATCTGTCGAGGACGAACTCCTTTTAGACGTTTCCTAGGATCATTACAAAAATGAATTGAGAAACATATCGACAAATATTGAATTTGAAATATACTTATATGCGTTTTATATAGAAAAAAAAAATCAGTCGCGTACCAATATACCAAAACTGAAAATTCTTGCTAGAACTCTACTCAAAGCGTAACTTCTTACTAAACTATACTTAAACCCATACAACTAGACCTAATTCGAGAATCAATGATAATTCGTCCCACTCCTCTATACCGACCGCGAGCGCGACAGACGTGTGGTGAAATCTCGCCGCGCCATCGCAAATATCGCATCAAGTCCAATAGCGCGCGATGATAAGGCGAGATCTGTCCCCCCTTTACGGGATAGTAAGATTTATAGTCGGCGTGAGCAGAGGCGTGCCCCTGCCGCTGACTGTGACTGATCTCCGCGCGGCGCTCACGGCCCGCGACCGCGTTCGGGGGTGACCAGAGTTTTGACAAAATTCCCCGTCAAACGTACCTACGGAGGTAGACGTATGTAGGTAGGTGTACGTACAGTGTACAGGATGTAGCATAACTTTGAAGGCGTCTACGAAAATCTATGTTTGCATAAAATATATCAGCGTCATACGCTTATAAAATATAATGGCTGCAGTTAATCAAAAACCTAATTTCAAATATGTACGCCGCTTGAAAGAAGGTTTCTCAAGCTGATGACCAGAACGTCAAAAACTGAAAAAGATCCGATGAGGTCATCAGTGTCTCGTATTCTGTTCTTTCTTGAATTCTATTCTGTGACTAAAGCAACTGATAACTTGTTACACACTTCGTAGTAAAATTTTTCCAAAAAAGTGTATGAATGCTTATTCTAAAAATTTTACAATGTCATTTAGTAAATACCAATTTTTAGAATAAGCATATCTTTATTTTGTTATAAAAATCTAAACATTTTATATATCAAAAAAAATCATGTTTTTTTGGATATTTTTGTACACTTAATAAAAAGCAATTTTAAAAAGATATTGAAGAAATTGATTTATTATCAATTTTGTTAGGACATTCTCCATGATGAAATGCATGAAGATCGTCTGTCGACAGCCATCATCGAGAAAAATTACCTACATTGAAATTTTGCAATCAGTATGCGCTCCGTTCAAAAATATTTACACCAAAATTTAAATGTTAATCATTTTTACTGGCTCCGGATCATTTATCACTTCAAAGGGGAAACAAGCTGGAGCTGATTAGCTCAAAAAAAAAGGAATTTTGTCAAAACGGGCATTCAAATTCTGTTTACAACATTGCAAGAAAAAACGAAACATGGAGTTGTTGTGGTAATCTAAATGTAATACAACAATTTTGTGAATAGTTATTTGGAGCCGAGAGCAAACCAACAAAATTAAAGAAGTCGGAAATCGTAGGTGGATCAATTATTGCTTTTTTGTTCTCCAGAACAGTTCTGTGTACCCAAAGAACTCTGAAGATACGATCATCAAGTATTGCCATAATACATCTCCCGCATCACAACAATGCTTATCCCAACTCCGTGAATGAGGCAAAGTCATTTCTGCCTTCTGAAAAGGTGGAGTTCGTGACCGATCCTGCATATAGTCCGGATCTTTGTCTATCGCTAAGAGAAACAATTGGTCATTGCAACCAAAAGTTCTAATAACGTAACGAATTTACATCATGATTCTGAGCTAACCAATATTTTGGTTGTCTTGACTAACCTAAATCGTTCCAACCAACATAAATAACCGAGTTTGATCAAAACGCTTGGTTAAATTATAGGCATTGCTTTCTAATGCAACGAATCACTCGACTTTTGTACTGTAATATATTCAACCAAATTACATTCGAATTTGGTGAGAAATTATAGTGATTATTTTATTGTTCTAAAAATGAAAAATTACATGAAACTTTTGACAACAACGGAGCTAGAAGAAGCTTCAATGGCTTTAAACGAGCTTTAAAAAATATGCCCTCAGATCACTCCCTATCCTTTAAAAAATAGATCGAGCGACTGAATAACTTTATCAAATATAGAGGAGTTGATTATTGCTTATTGTTAATACCATAGAGTTATTTTATTACCGAGTACAGTTTTATACTTACCTCCCAAATATATGTTGCCTAAAGAAACCTTATTGGTCCGTCCACGAAGCTTCAAAATGGCCATAATCCCCACATCAGTTCAAGTATTAGATATTTTTGATGACGTCGGTAAAGTACTGCTTAAAAAGTGTTACTGGGGACTTGCAACAATTTAACGCACCGGCAAAGTCGTGAAAATCGCGTTAGAACTTTCCTCCACTATAATTCAAAAAAAAATCCTCTAAGTTGCAAACGTAGACATTGTTGTGATTTCACATCGTGTACATTTGCGACCACTTTCTGTTACATTGTGACAAACGGAACCCTAAAAATTAACGAAATTTGACTTTTTTTTATATTTCGTAAAAAACACTGTAATATAACTTTAAATTTAAACTTTCGAACAATGTTGAGACCGACAACTCACGACTTTCCTGTCGCTTGCAACGTTTTTGAATACGTTTGACGGGGCAAAAAAGAAACAAAAGAAAAAACTCAAAATCTTTTAAAAATTTTCCATCACAAAAATTACAGAAACCTGTTTTTTCCTTCCGCATGATTATGGCACTGCTATTAAGCTATCCTGTGATTTGCAACACTCCAGCCAAATAATTTAATTAATTTAAGCTGTAGGACTGAGCTCAGAGGACTGCGAGCGGCGCAGAGGCGGGGGGACCGTGCCCGATTCTAATAAAAAATGTTTAAATGAGTTGCGGCCCGCGCTGTCGAACCGATTTCGGATTTAAGTGTATGTGCTACAATATGGTATGAAGTTCGCATTTGTTTGAGAAAATTCCTATGAAGCATATGAAAAAGTAACTGAATATATAAACGCCACAATTTATTTAAAGACGTACCAGGAAAACACGTCATCGTTTATCTTCACCGCGTAAAATAGAAAATTATACATCACAATATGATTTTTCATTATTACTGCTAATTTTGTACAGGCTATGCAGTTTTAAGTATAACGTGTAATTTTGTCTACGGATTCCTCTACCACTAAAAATACGATTTATCTTTTTTTTTTGGACACTGCATTTTTTGAAAGTAAACTGATATGGTTATGCTTCGCATTGAAATGCAAATATTAAACAAACTTATAATGTTTTAGGAAATACGATGGAATCACTACGTAATAAAATTATTGTATAAAACGTAGCGTTCTGTCTATATTCGATTTCTCAGAGTTTTTTTTTTTTTATCTCTTTTTTTTTTTCATGTGTTATAGA
Source organism: Eumeta japonica (assembly GCA_005406025.1). Taxonomy (NCBI): domain Eukaryota; kingdom Metazoa; phylum Arthropoda; class Insecta; order Lepidoptera; family Psychidae; genus Eumeta; species Eumeta japonica. Next base: position 826,439 of record BGZK01000050.1, on the reverse strand, counting down.
GTGCCCAACAGTGTAAATGTACAACTATACATATTTTTAGTACTCTCATAATTTTATGCAATTACTACGTAAAAAATCAAATGTGAAAATCGTATGTTTTTATGACCGAAGAATGGAAGTAACAACTTATATGGCTTTCTAATTGTAATATACATCAATACATGTAAACATCAACATGTAAGCATGTAAATATATATAATTAACATGTAAATACATACAATGTATGTAAATATATGTAATTACATTGATGTTTTATAGTAAAGATTATGTCGGCCTATCAGGAACAAGGCGAGATATTAATTTAAAACACATGTTTATTAATTCTGTAGTAATTAAATTCATTATAAGTTCGTAATTGTAATTGACTTTGTCGAAAAATGCTTTAGGATCAAATCTATTTGATGTCGACTGAAGCCGAGATTATCCGATACAGCGTCACCGACAGTGGCGTGACGGTTCAATTTCGTTTGCTGCCCACAAAAAGGGTGCATATACATCTAAAATAAGTTTTTATTTAAAATAGTATTTTCGTACACGCTGTATATAGGGTTATTTTGACTTTTTATAAAAACTTAAGGCAATTTAAAAACAAAATAGTAGAAATATCGCTTGTCTCGTCTTACTCAAAATCAACGACAGCATATTACGAAGTCGGGCTAGGAAGTGTATTCCAAATTTCGTAATCAAACTATGCGTTTAAGAGATATTATAATTTTTTGGGACCCTTATGGTAACACTTCGTTGTACGTCCGTTCGCTATCTGTCTTTTTGCAGGAACGCATGAACGTACCAAATTAAAATTAATATCATATACTCTGTCTGCAATCCCTTGGACCAGTAAAAAAACTCAAAGTTTGGATTCAATGTAATAAAAAAATATGGTCAAAATACAATCATTTTGCCTTGTTCTTTGAAACTCGCATAGAAATCAGAACCTATAGAGTACTTTCCATTGACATAAAATTGTGAAATTTCGCAAGAAGAAAAGTCTCGCAGCACAAATAAAGAAAAAAAGTCTGATAATCGTTATTCAAATTCAAATTCAAGACATCTTTATTCCATAGATTATAAAATAGCACTTGAAATATATCATGAATTTTTGCTAATATATTTTTACTTCTCGTTCGGAAGGCAGTTTTCTCTCAAAAAGAACGCCCAAGAAACTAAAGCGTAGCTCTTTTCTAATTTCATCGCGCATAGCCAGAACAAATACAAAACCATTGATGAACGAAACAGCCTGGTAAGAAGTCTTTCCTCATGTTAAGAATAAGAAATCTTTGAAGCTAATGCCCATGGATTTTTGTCTTCTAAATATTCGGAAATTGTATAATACCCTGTTTTACACTGACTGATTGTTTAAAAATACTCTTAAATTTATGTAGGAGTAAATCTAATATATCCACAGGAAACCTATTGAACATGCGCACACTGAGCCCTCTAAATGAATTTATGACTGCATAATCGACTACGATGTTAACTTCGTTTAATTTTATTTCTGGTTGTGACTTTATGGTGATTATTTAAACATGACTTTTAAACATTTCTATTTTGACGTGACAACGTCTTATAATTCGATGGAGCCGGCTGCACGCACGAAAAACATGGCTCATGCGGCGTTACCTCGCTCTGAGGCGTTCCATTTAAGGCTTGAAGTGCAAGCGAGAGCGCGGAACGAGCGACAAAGAGGCACAATCGGCCTCCGCGTTCGGCAGCGTTCGACATCTGTCTCTCTCCTACTTGAGTGAGCGATGCGTCCGCGTGGACAGCTGCTATACAATAATCCATTTACATGTTTTCATCAAGTATGAAGTGCAGTGAAAAGTGAATCACAATAACACTAATTATAAGAAGTTAAATATCACACATGTTTAAAAGTCGTAAATGAAAGTTGTAAAACAATTGCTCAAAGCACATTCATACTTGTAAAAACTATGTACATTGTAAAAAAAAAAAAATTGACATAATTCTATTTATGCGTACAAATAAATGTAACTTGATCAATCAATTATGATTTCCATTTACCTCCTTCTCTATATCCATACAAAATATCTATCAAACCAATAAAATTAAAATTTTCTTTTGAAAAATAAAACCTTTCCATCAGTATTTTCTTATGACGTTGTCACGTTCAACTATCTTCAGTAAACCGACTTAACAGACAACGGAATTTTTTTAAATAAACTAAATTTTCATAAATGAATTGAGATGCCAGAGTTAGGAATCCAATTCCCTTAAACTTGTTTCTGTAAGATAAACGAGGTCCGAGCTTGTAAATCGCGCGAACGGCCGGCTTCTGTAACACCAAAATTTTATGAATATCTGCTACATGTCCCCAGAGCGAAATGCCATACGACATCAGGCTGTAGAAACACCAAAACTAAACTAATGTATCAGTTGCGACGTCTGATATTCTTTTTATTTTTTTAACGGTAGAGCTAAGCCTTTTCGCCAACTTACTGATATAAGGACGTCATTGAAGCCTGTTATCTAAAATAATTCACAGGAACACGGTAGAATTGACAAATTCCAATTCTTAATTACATACTGATTGTTCCGGATCCATATCTTACATTCGGAAGTGACAATTTTATACGTTTTGTTTTCATTTCATTAAGAAGTAGGTTATTTACAGTAAACCAATCACGATGTGAATAATGCCATCTCTAAGGTAAAGACCTTAGAGATGGCATTATTCACATCGTCATAAGTAGGCTGTCTTTTAAATTTGAATAACAAAGAAGTATCATCTACTAATAGGACTATCTCATGAACTTCCTTAATATAGAATAAAAAAAGAAAGGGATCAAAAATTGATCCCTGTGGTACACCCATGTGGACTTGCAGATCCATAAGAGCTCACGCTATTGACATCAACGCTTTGAACTCTGTTGCTCAAATACGATTTGAAAAGGTCGAGTGTCCTATCTGTTACTCCATAGTGACGTAGTTATTTTGCGTAGTCGATTTGTAGTTATATGAGAAAATAAAGTTATTGTGATTACAAGCCTACAATGGAATTGGACTATGAACCGTTATATAGACTAATATATGAGAGTCCATTTTTTACTTCGCGCTAATTAAAATTCGACTTTTTTAAAGAAATTTAAAAAGCAAAATTTCAAGATTCCTGAGATCAATGTCTTCCCAGTATCGGCATCGGAAACAGGCAGATAAAAATCGTCAAGACTCTTGACTGATGAAGGTGTGAGCCTTAATCGCTCTTATCCGATTTTTTTTAATTATAATCTCTCCCCTATTTCTCGGAAGGGTAAGCAGAGACTACATATTTAGACACGTTGCGATCCTTACATGTCTCTCTACTTCACTAACATCCATTACTCTTTTCAAATATTAAAATACTCCAATTTATTAGATTTACTTATATGAATACTAAAAAAAAATTGTACTTCGTGTGTGCTTATTTTTTGTTTGTGCCCATGAGCGACGGCTTTTAATTGAAAAACTATTTTTGGTCTTAAAATAGCAAGGTCGCTTGTTAAGATTTCATTTACTCCAGATCCCAGTCTGCATCTTGATAGCTACTAATACCGTTTCCGTACCAATTACCATTGCTTATTGTCACAACGATGATTCTGCAACTACACCCATTCGAATACGGACCCGACTTTATATGTTACAAAATAATTACTAAGATTGTAAGTGCCACTTATTGAATGTATATTATTCAATTACCCTTATGCAAGTAAATGAATTTGGATGTATTTAATATAGAGATTTATGAGTTAATTATGCCCTATAATGGCATAAGTACACTACACACACCCTTCAAACAATTGGTTTTCGAAAGACAAGAAAAGCATTTTCAAGTACAAATTACTAAACCGCATTTGGAATTCCTCATAGGTTTGTAATACGAAAGTTGTAATACGAAATGCTGTCATCAAATTTTTACATCATCATAAATAAAGGGAAAATATCAGAGATAGTAAACTCGTTTGGTTAAATATAAAACCAAAGGAACAGATTTTAATGTTACATTAATGCCGTCACTTCGGAAACGTAACGAGACACGTCAAAGTGAGCAGCGAAATTGAAAGACATCATATTCAAGTTAGAGATGGGATCATTATAATATTTGGAAGAATTCATATTAAATTGCTTTGAAATATTCACTTGGAAACGTTAATGACATTTTATTAATATTTGTCTCTCCGTCTGTCTCTTTCTCTCTTTGTTTGTCTATCTCGCTCGCTCTCTCCATATTTAAGTCATTTTTTTTAATTTCACAATGTAATGGATCATCTCCTGAAATGTCTGAGGTTTCTAATAGTGAAAAATACGAATAAATATTAGAAAAATAGCGGCAATATCCAAGAGAGGACCATAATTGGCTTCGAGTCCAGTATCGGAATAAAGAACAGAACGGGAATCACAATCAAGAACTTGGTTGGGATTGGAAACAAACATTGCTAAAAAATTTAAACTTAGTGCAGCGAAACCGGCGAAAGAATGTTAGTTTATCATAGTTTATCATTAAAGCAATATGACATATCGCTTTAATATTTTGGCAAATCAGCGCTATTTATGAGTGAGATTGTGATGAGTGTTTAAGTTTATCAATATACGGCCATACATCTCCGTTCACTAAATTTTATGCATTCGAACTTGCATGGCGTTGACTTTGCTCGTAACTGAATCTCTGGTGCGCTAGTACTTAATAACGCAAATTAACATCATATCACGGCAGTAAGAAAGCTAAGCCAGAATATGAAACAGCTAGCATTAGCTGTAAAAAGATACTATAGTAATATTTTGCACGCAATATCACCTCAAGGTTGTATTGCCATGGCAACGACAAAAACAACAAGCCAGATTCTGATATCAAACAGATATCGAGATTATTGATAAATACGGCAATCCTTTGTAATCACAATATTTAATTTTGAGCAATAAATAAAGCTATGCAGAGTGATGTAAATTTTAATATATTATAAATCTCTGAAGGGAAAAAACATTGTAATAAACATAAATATTTCGGCCTTTTATATAAATATTATGTCCTTACATATAGCGATTAAGAACTTTAATGTAAATATCACATCCGCTTATATAAACATCCTGGTCTCAAAAGACTTTTGACTAAGGCAAGACAATCCACCGAGGTCAACGGAGTTTTTTATTATGTAGAAAAAAATCTCACATAATGTTCCTCACTCTGAATAGATAAATTTTAAGGATCATCCATTACTCACATGATGTTTTTAGTAACTTATTACCCTTCCCCCCCCCCCTTTCCCTTTCCCTTCCCAATAACCCCTAGCCTCTTTCTTTGTCCCTCCTCGTGGTGATACGTAATGAGGTTTTAGACTAGCCCCCTTGCTACACAAAATCATGTATATTTTTTTGGTACAAAATGCCTTAAAAATATTTCAGAATGTTATCTTTAAATACTGGCGTTCCGAGCGGTTGTCGCGTTGGACGGAGAGATAAATCGTTTCCTGGCAACGGCGAGGCAACAAAAAAAAAATGCACATCATATTTCACTACTGCCCCCTTTTTATTTTATTTAAACCCCCCCTTCGTAGTTCAACAGCGATGCCAGTTCTAGATCTCTTTCATCATCAACTTTTGGTTATCTTCTAACTACATATGTATTCGCCAGTGATGGGATGCTCCGATGGTGTAAGGGCACAGTGAAAGTTTCATAGTCTTGCGTGGCAGTACGGATTAAAAAATCCAGGACTGGCGTTTATCGAATATTAAACGGTATAAAATTCTATGCTTAACAATGCTGTCTTTGAACTTTATTGGTTTTTTTTTTTGTGTTAAGCTCTTCTTTCAATCATCCACTATAGAGCCATAATCTCCTACTATCTTTAATTTATTTTTTAGGGAAATGTACCTTAAGCTCCGCATGCTGGCCAAGTGCGAGTTGAAAGCTACGACTTAACGTATGCCCTTCGAAGCATACGGCGAGTGGTTTGATTTGACTGAAGTCAAAACTCACTGTTCAATTCACCCATGGGTCAGGTTCAACCCCGTTACTTCTGGTTCGAAGCCAAAGCTCTTGGCCGTTGAACGTATATGTGTCTAATTAAGTAATACACTTACCGAACTGCACGTATTTAGCGCCGTCCCAAGCTTTTAAGTTATTGAGCTTAAATTTTAAAAGTTATTGTCTATCTATATAATCTAGCATCGAGCATTGAAAAACGTTTGTTTGTATGTTAATTAAATAAAGTGCTATTCTAAGAGTGTAATTATTGTGTATAAAGCGTTTGACAGTGCCACAAAAGTCCTGCTACCATTGACTTTAACTTGCTAATGAATTATGAATTAAATATTTCTTTTAGATTACTCCACATGTACATGAATTATGCGAATTCCACATCATAGTATATTGCACTATGAACTCATTATTTCATAATGCAATTTACATATAAAAATTACTTAAATCTTAGTATTATTGTTTCAAAATTATAATTATTCATGACGATTCATTGTAATAACAAATTTAAATTGGCACGAGCAGAACAGAAAATATTTACAGCAAGATTTTTTTTTGCACTATTTATATCCCTAAATTCTTAATATCAGAATATTTCTTAGAATTTACATCATAGAATTAATAGATGAAAAAAGGTTTATCTAATTCCGGATCCTCAACTAATAGATGTACAAATGGATATTGTACCATCGACCGATGGTCGATAAACAATTCACACTTCCTTCTATTATTTCTTACAAAGTAAATGACTGCTACTATTCCTAGTGCGGTAATCGAACGAATAAAACCTCCTATGCCTTAAAATAGGAATTAGATTTTTTTTTATTTTCACGTTATTCAGTATTTCAAAACAAGCTCTCTTCCAAAAACAATATAAAAAGTGTACGTGATATATCAAAGTTTCGTTCGGAGTAAATAAAAATTTGTAATTATAATTCGTAAAACAAATGTGAAGTTTTAAAAAACGTTTATTTTTCATTATGTGTTATATTAGAAATATTCCTTAGTATTTTTAATAAACTTCTGTACAAATATCATACCGTTATTTCAAGCCGTTCTATTGTCTTAAAATACGTTGTAAAATTCTAAGAGAAAAATTCTATTGAAAATACGAGTATAAAATGCTCTGTTATTGATTATCTATACAATGTTATTTCAAGACCGACCGGTATAATATTTTACAGCCGAGACGGGCGCACACAGACGCATCCTGTAGCAAGTGTATGTATGCGCGCGCCACACACGCCAATCCGAGCACACATGCAGCGCCTTTAAGAAAAATATCCCTGTTGTGAGTTTTCCTCTAGAACAGCGAATGTCATGGAGACGTACATAATAAAACATTCATTTTAATATTACGAATTGATTTAACATTAGCCAGCCCAAGGATGTTCACAAATACATACTGACGACATACGTAAATTGTATTTAGTGGATGTTGATAACGTGATGGTAACTTACTCTGACTTTGCAAACACTATTAATAGTGTATTGTTATCGACTCCCATAGACATGAAACAAAATTGATTTCCTTAATAGACAAAAATATAGGAGGTTTTGCCTGGATTTCTCTTTGATTATACAAAAAAAAATGAAGAGAAAATCGATATTTCATTGAAATATTTGAAAAATGAAGAGGAAGGCTTATTGCACGACTCATAATGCGAAGCATTAAGAAGTGCTCTACGAACGAATAATTTTTTTTCCTCAATTTCGTAAATTTTTTCATCAATAACACGATTAATAATTCATGTAATTTTATTAACCTGTGCACTATTTGATAGATAATTTAATGAAGATTAATTCTATCACTGGTTCAAATCGATTTAACATAATACAATTAGAAAAACTATCAAAATAGTCAAAGAAATTTCCTGTCAATCAACACTTTTTTCGTTCCGGACACGATAGCGAGCGTATTAATTAACTAATTTGATCCATTTTTTTTTTTAATAGCATGAGATCCACTGTCCGGAGATTGGTATTGAAAATGGTTAACTTGATTTGTGTCGTTTAATAGTTATTAACAAAAAACTAATGAACATTATGAGTCGTGCACTTTTGGATTTTCCAAATATTTAATATCTACTAGCTTTCCACCCGCAGGTTAACCCTCGTGGACATAGAGTGTAGTCATTCATCTTGTTTATAGAAAAGACCTTGTTATTAATTTCCATATTTGTTTTATCTCAAGGTGTTTTGATCCCAGTTACGCTCTTGATTCTAATGCCGATCCGACTCTCGGTTTCGATCCCGATTCTTTTCTCAATTTCGGTGCCGGTCTTGGCTCTCGATTCTGCTCCCCGTCGCGGCTTCGAGTCCGATACCGGGCACGTTCTAATTCGTATGAAGCATGGACAAGTGCTGGTATCAAAATAAAATATTTTATTTAATATTATTATTTATATATTTATCTATTACTCTGGAGTATATTATATGGTCTATATTACTCTGAAATAGAGTAGTATAGAAATGTGAATGAAAGAATTTTTATATTTTATACAATTCCACTACACCTTCTCAGGATAATTTTTTTATTAATATTCAATTTAGAAGAAACAAAGTCCATATTCTGCTTCGAGCCAAATTCTATCTATCTGTGAAAACCGCATCAAAACCCGTTAAGTAATTTCAGAGATTTGTGCGGACAGACAGATAGACAGATCGATAGGCAGAAAGATCAGAAAATTTAAAAGTGTTTATTCTCTTATATTACCTCTCTTTTATCGTCAATTCTCTATATTTCATACACATCTTCAATGTACAGACATACCCGGTTTTACTACTTTATTACATGATTGCTATTATTGTTGATATTAATATTGCGTCATGTTAAATTTTCAAGACTAAATCGCTTGTACTAAAATTATTTTATTATATGAAAGCACTCAATATGAAAAATTTATTTAATACTATTTTCACTGTAATTCTGCAATGTACGATTCATCTCAATACTAAGAAAGGTGTATAAGTAAATTAATACAAAAATACTTGTCCAACAATTAAAAGGCAAAAAATTGTTGAAAATCATCTTTGTTGTTCATTTGTGAGCATAGCGCCAACCGACATAAACAATAATAGTGAGTTGGATTAAAATTTTGTATTACCATCTCATAATTATTGCTTTGTTTAGTAAATATTCTCAATTTACAATCGAGTACAAAAAAAAAAGTGGAAAAGTTAGGCAACTGCTGCACTACTGAACACTCGATCCTTTGTCAAAATATTCATTTAATCTTAATTTTATTTCATCTAACATTTTTTTCCCCTATTGTCAAGGATTTAGCTACTATTACTAGTGTACGCATATTATATAAAAAAGAAATAATTACGCATGCGTACTAACCAAGACCTATACATACTGTATTCACCGATTCTCACACGAAGACCATAACGTAGACCATCATGACTTTCATGTTAATACTAGAGTTTGTACACTTATTATTAAACATATATTCAAAATGAAAACTATCATATACCAATTTTAAGATCTTGAGAACAGTTTCAAATAAGTTTATGTCAATATTTGATATGAGTATATAAGAATTGAGAAGGGTTTTAATGAAATTTTATTACTGTGACAATTTATTTTTGATTTTTGAATTATATATATCGAACATCAAAATCAATACTTCATATTAAAATAACAACAAAGCGGCGTGGAAAAGACTTTTTTAATAGAATTACATGAATGGAAATAAAACCTTTAAAATATTTATATAAAGTTTATTTCATTTATTTATTTCTTGAAAACCTCCTATTTAATAGTTGAGTCATTTTAATATGTAGAGATCTTTAAATAAAGACAATAAAGAAGTCCATTTCGAGTATCTTATTATAGAAATGTACAATATATGTCTACATATTACTGTACTATCTAAATCAATCATATCCTCCATTAATCAACACTAAACCAAGAATATTTTATTTTCTCAAAATATATACTATTATGCCAATAATATTTTTTTCTGCAGTATGAAAACTCTGTTCTTAGAAAAAATTTTAGTGCTCATCGATTTGAAATTCTTTGAAAAAGCGAGATTTCCAGGGAATATTAAAACTCGTTTACAGTAAAGTTGCCAAACGTTTACAAAATTAATGACTAATAATGAGAAAAAACTTACAAGTTAACTTGTTCCTTTAAATATTATGCACATATACGTTTTAATGGTTTATAAAATTCTCGCTGCCCACTTCTTCCTTTCCCTCGTCCATCAACCCGACCCGCTTCCATCAGATATCTTCTTCGCTACTAAGAGACCAGCTATGATCTGATGATTCCTTTAAGATTGCAAATGTCCATGGGCGGCGATTATCATCTACGTTGTGATGGCTTTTATATACATATATAAACTACTATATTCCAAATAGCAATAAAAAGCAGATGCATATACTATTATATATATATGTACGTATACGTATATTCGTATGCTATACATTAGGTTGAGTATAAAGTTACAGTAAAATTTCTTTAGTTGTGCTGTTTGTATCTGACTAGTTTTAAAGCCATTAAATAGATGACATTTAAAAAAAAGTAGAAAGTAAAAACGGTGTCCCGCTATATTTCTAATGATTTTCTGTCCACCAAAATGTGTGAATCTTATTTAGAAATTCGATGCATTTTGAAGTTTTATTATAGAAATGCGATACAAGCCGCGAAAAATATTTGTGACGTTTATAGACCTACTGTAATGTTGGTAAAAGTAGTGAAAAATTGTTCAAGAATTTTCAGTCGTGTAATTTTGATGCCTAAAATGAAACTCTCTCTAATAGACCTATTACAGATAAAATCGATGCCATTTTGGAAAAAGTAAAGTAACATCAATATATTAGTCCTTGAGACATAGCCCAAGTACTGGAGATGGACCATAAAACAATTTTAATCCATTTAAAAAAAGCTGAATATACAAAAAAACTCGATATGTAGGTCCCACACGAACTCACTGAAAGAAATTTAATGAAACATGTTCGCATTTGAGATTCTCCATTGAAACGTAATGACACCGAAGCGTTTTTAAAAAGATTGATCATTGACGATGAAAAATGTATTACTTACGACAAGACCATGCGGAAAATATCATTGTCAAAAGGCAAACGAGCTCCACAGACTATAATGAAACCCCGATTAACTCGCAATAAGTTGATGTATGTGTTGTGGGACCGGAAAGGCATTATTCTTTATGAGCTTTTACCGCCGGGCAAAACCATCAATTCGGACGTCTGATGCCAACAGCTGATGAGACTCGAGCAAGAAGTAGAGAAAAAACGACTGGAATGGATCAACAGACAGGCTGTGGTTTTTCAGTATAATAACGCCAGACCACACACACCTTTAGCCACTCGGCAAATATTAAAAGAATTGGGAAGTGTTGACGCATCCACCATACAGCCCTGACCTTGAACCATCTGTTTCGCCTGTTTCGATCTCTTCAGATTTTTTTGCGTACTGTTAGGTCAACATTAAGAGAGTCTTTAGAAATTACTTGTCGCAGTTTTATGATCAGTAGTCACAAAATTTCTACAGCAATGAAATTATGTCATCACCTACGAAACGTCAACATGTCTGAACAAAATAGCATACATATATTGTAATTAAATATTGAAAAAAATGTGATGAAAAATTATCTTGAATTTATATATAAATTACGAAAAACCTTTTTTTCCGACCTTAAACACACATGGTACCTATTTACAAAAGAGTAATAAATACGACATTAAAAATTATCGCCGCATCCCTAAACTTTGTGTAACCCAAAGCTATTTCAGCTACAACGGTCAAGCGTCTAATGAGACGGTTGACCGTTGTAGCTCAAATAGTAATGACTAAGCAGTAATATTGATTCCTTAATAAAAGTGTATTGAAAACAATTTCTGCGAGCTCTTAGCTCGTATAAGTATTGCACACGACAAAGAATGGAACCCAGATGGATGTCGTATATATTGATTCTTCAAAAGCCTTTGATACATTTCTTGTGACATATAAATTACAGTACAAAAGTATGCACGGTGACGTACTTATGTACTTTGAATCTTATCTTCGGAATAGGAGTCAAGCAGTCACTATAAAGAGGTCTTTACTGTTCCTTTGTTTCTATGAATTTTGGTGTAGCAGAAGGTACTCACCTTGGCCTTCTATTATTCAACATATGTATTAAAGATATCAATACAGCCTTTCAATATGGAAATCTTTTTTGAATTCGTATGACAGTAAAATTTATTAAACAATCTACTCGTTTTTATGGTAGTAGAAGCTTACAATTGTATCTACATATGTTCTGTTATTACTGTTAATATACATTTTTTTATTTTCATATTTAAGATACTTTAATATCATCACTTATACTCGTATCATTCATCGTCTTATTTTAATATAGTTAATTTGAATTGTTAAGTTAAACTCATTCCATTGTTTTAACTTTCAACACCTTACGTAACTTGTGTTACTTTAACCTGTGAAAACTTTGTTGGTCGACGACACTTCAAAAAACATATACTCTGTCTGGTTATTGTATTGTCTGCTTCCTAAATAATAAAAAAAATTACACAAAAATAATATTTAAAATACCGAACCTCTCCACAGTTTCCAAAGAAAGCTAGGAATACACGTGCCGCGCACACGTACGCGATCGCTTACGTCACACATACTATTCTCTCTTTCGCACTGATGAAGAGCGAAAGAGAGGCGGAAAGAGTTTAAGGCTAACATTTTATACGTTGGCCGGGTCATGGATATAAAAATCGTTTTTCCCGTATAACCATACATAGAGCGAGTCACTGTGGGAAAAACGTTAGAAATCTTCAATAATGGAGAATTATGACCATTGTGAGTTTTCATTATACATATTATAATAATATTATGGATATATTTTTATATAAAATAGAATTTAAAAGCTGTTGTAACAAAAGTTGTACGAGATCAATAATTTCAACAATCGTATAATATCAATAGCTTGTAATAAAAAAAATATGAGATTTGTCTGTTACGTACACAATAAAAAAATAAAGTTTAGAATATAATTTATACAAGTCTGAAAAAAAATCATGAACTGTAGGTAATTATGACAATTGCTTTATATAAAAAAGTTTAATTTTTCGAAAAACGTTGCTTTTCCAACCGAAAAAATATTCAATTTAGGTATAAATTTTGGTATAAATTGAATATTTTTAATTGGTATACTTTGTCAAGTGGTTGTGTTCTTATCAAAATGCGTCAAATAAATTTGAAAATTATTAAAACACGGAGAATTAAATTTGCGATTTGTATACGTCTTGTCATTTTTTTACGTTTCTTTTTAACCTTCTTTTTTTTTAACAGTCAAATGACCAATGAACACATCGATTGTTTACATTAAGTAGGAGAAAGCGACAGTGATTCCTTTTAATCGCCCATTATTTAAAAAAGTTTCTGTAAATCTTTATTACTTGATAATTCCAAAAGAAAGAGCCACTTTCGTACATTCCATTAATACGAATAAATTCGTTATACGCATACAAATCTTATAGGTCAAAGGTGTGACAAGTATAAAACCTGTATCGATCCATGTTATATATAATGACCGTTTAAAACACTTGTTGATATGTATAGTTCTGTATTTTCCTAATTGGTGAAGCGTCTGAAGAAAGAGAAATATTAGAGTTTGGATATTAACTACATACAAAAATCAGACCCATATTCTTGTAACTTTTTTCAAAATCAATAAAATAGTTTACAGAAAAAAAAAACGAAGTTTGCTTAGTGTTAGGACACTAGTCTCTCGATCGGTCATAGGTTCGATCTGAAGTATATACCAACGAGTTTTCTCCTAAAGTTTAGTACTTTCGTTTGTTCAGTGATACCACTATATAGAAAAACACGCGTAAACCACGTGAGCTCAGAAAGGAGGGGTCATAATTTCCCCGAATCTCATTTAGGGCTAGGCAGGGTCAATGGAAAATCACATGTCAACTTTGGAATTCGTGGAATGCAGAGGCATAACGTATTGTACTATTATCAATACCGAATATGTTCGATAACAATACAAACTATATAGAACAAATTTTTATTATTTAAAATGTATGAATAAAATCTCGCAAAAAGAAGCCTGCATTTACAAAAAAGGTCAATCGACATTCGGAATGGGCGTAGATTTTTCATCCAAATTTCAGTGAATATAAAAAGTTTAAATAGTTATTTATTTTCCTTTAAAACTTAAATTTTTTTGTTAGCCAAATTTCAAATTTAAAATTAGTACGTCACTTTAAGGTTATAATTAAACATATAAAAGCTTAAGTAAACGTTAAATGAAAATTAACTAATGTAATTAAAAGCTTATTTCATCAGCTATTTTGTAATGACTTTTATAGAAATTAGTTAAATCTCATCGTTCGAAAGTTATTTCTTAACAAAGCCATTGAAATATCGTTTTTTATTGTAATATTTTCGAAATTTTAAATAGCTACCATTTTTAAACTAATTAACCCAATTAGCGCATCTTCGAACTAGTTCAAGATAATCGCCTATAGAATATATAAAATAAGTGTGCCGTTTCATTAAAATATATATATATATTATATATAAACTTTTGAACCGATGCTATTTTCTGAACCTCCTCGGCCACAGAGAACATAATATGACAAAAATTCTGCAAAGTTCCGCCATCAGACCAAATAGAAAAGTTAGATTTCTAAAGAAATCTACTAAAAAACACCTCGGATAATAAATGAACTACTGGTTGTAAAACAAAAGACATAATGAGAACGCACACTTTTAAGTGAAAAATCTCACGTGTGTCGAGTCAAATCCGCACGTCCACGGCGTTGGCCTCGCGAGCTCTCATGGTGATATCGGATGTCTGTGAATAAGGAAGGATGTATATAAAATTTGTCACCCTCTGGCTACCCTTATTCGGTAGAATAACGTGAGGTTATATGTAGAAAATAATGACACAACTAAATGTTAAAACCCGATTGGCGTGATCAGCGTAATCAGTGTAGTTTTTTTCTTCATTTTTATATCAACCAACAAAACCGTCGGTTTCCTGGTTTTATCGATCACCATACGACTGCATTTCAATAGACATTTGGTTAAATCACTTCAATTTCACTTTTAAGTCATACTCGAAGTACCTATAACACCGATACGAGACTGTCTATCTAAACGTTTGTACTTTTAATTAGCAATATAAGAGAAATCCTAACCGATTCTTTCTTCGACAGCATTGTCAGCAAAAAGACACCTTGGAGTACGCGGCGTGGTCGCGGCCCCGGGGCGCCATGACCATCAAGCAAGGCTATGAGGTAGACCAGAAGACCGGATGAGCAGTAGAATGAAATCATAGAATGCGACCTGTTCTGTTCCGTATATTGCGCATGACATTTAGTAGTAGCATCATTTGAGAAAATCGATTGATTTCCGTTAGCATGACAAACAAAAATAAAGCATTGCATGATGCATCCGTTTTCAAACTCTGCCATTGTTGTTTTGTGTTATGCTTTTGTGTAAAAATGAAATAGTAACTAAATATTATTTATAAACATTAATTAGGTATTTAATGTCACACATCAAAGAAAAGTAAATATAGGTGCACATAAATAGTATTAATATTAGTGTTCTACCTTTTAAACTTAATTCTACACTTATAACAAAACTTTAAGATTTCGTTTTTAATTCGCTTATCTCACTGGTTTTTTTTTTTGCACGAGGAATCTACAAACATTTATTCTCTTAAATATATCTTCATAAACAAATATTTCTAATCTGAAAACTTTGAAAATCTTAATGTTCTGAGAGTAGAAACTATTGTCGGTCCAAAAGAAATATGTATAAAAAAAAGTCCTGATCGACCGACACAGTGACTCAACAACACACAGCCCAAACCCTTAAACCTAGAAAGCTGAAATTTTGTATAAAGGTTTTTTTTTTATTGTAGACAAGGAATAAGAAGGGAAATTTCGAAATTCCACCCCTAAATGCGTAAAATAGGGTCTCAAAGTTTCAATATTAAATAGATATTTCCATTCGAAACTTCATAAAATGCTCCTAAAAGCAAATAAGCAAATACTCATCTAGAGATTTTTTTTTAAATCTACCCCTTAGGAGCTGAAAATAAACCTAAAAATCGATACCAATGTCGTAATCGAGGTTTTTACGGGCGTTGATCACGAAAATAGCATTTATTTTGGGTGTGATTTAAGCTTTTTTGTGAATTAGGGCTTAGCTTTAGCTTTGCGCCCACGGCTTTGCTTCTTTAAAGTTTTTTTTTTTTTTGTAAACAGACTTATTAAAAGCATGTAGGGAACAAACCTTTTCTCTATTCAGTTTTCCCTGACAAAAACCAATGATTTTGATGTAATTTGAAAAACAGACAGAATTCATTGTCACATAAAATATTGGTTACTGTTTAATTTTTTTTTTGTTTGCTTATTTATTTGATTCCTTATGGCAAGATTATTCAATTGTTATAAATTTTATTTTATTCTATGGGCCATGTTTATTGATTGATTTTTTTTAGAGAAGGTGCAGTGTTAGAGTGTGCGATGGAAATGACAAGAAAGGGCAGAGGTGTGTGCGAATGTGAGTTAGAGCGAAAGCGAAAGTAAGAGAGGGTCAACAATCCGACTGTAATTATGCTATTAATAGTAGTGATTTAATAATCAGAAACATAAATCAAATTAAAAAGCAACGATAAAGGTTATAACACTGCATCTTTTTTGCGGTGCATTTGCTATTGTTGTAATAAAAAAAAATGACGATACTTAGTATGTGACAAAGTTTGGTTATTTGTAACTCAATCGCGCATTAACAACTGGACGAATTTAGATGAAATTTAGCAAACACATAGAGTATGTTCTGGGTCGTACGCATGATATTTTATATCTCCTTCTAATGCGTTCCTCTCCAATAATTTATAAGAAACTGGATTCGATATGGAAAAAGCAAATTGATACCGAAATAAAGAGCAAAAGCGCGATTGGGAAAAGGAGAGATGCAATATTGGAATGGAAAACAAGACCGAGTCAGAACTAACTGTAAGATCGGAACTTAAATTAAGAACAATGAGAACAAGATTACTCTTTATAGAAAATGAGGAATACTAATTATATGTCCATGCGGGCGGAGCAGCGAGAAAAGGCTAGTATCAAATAAAATACCAAAAACTAAAGTCAAATAAAAAAAAATAAAGTTTGCATCTCTCGCTATATTTTATTATGAGTTTTTTGTGCTTGTAGATATAAAAGAAAAACGTGATTACTTTTGAAATAGAAATGTATCAATAGTGACTTAAAAAATCTACCATTTTGTCTTGATATTCACTTTACTTTCATTGAACATATTCACAGAATGAACGATGTAGAAGGAGACTGCGCTTACGCAAGCATTTTATTGTGTCTGCTGGAGAATTCATAATAAATCTATAAATACTTATTCGCATGTGAAATGCTTATCATAAATAATTTCCGTGCTGATAACTTCCTTCAAAACATCTTAACGGGCTTTATGTTCTGGTTGTTCTAAACTGGGTCAGGAAAATGGAAGTTTTCATTACGTTACCGCTAGCTGACGATAGATGGCGGTAAACATCGCAGAGTATTGAATTCGTACATGTCACGTACACTCAATGTGATACGCTCCCATTAATTGTTTATAATTTCTATAATTACTTGGAAATAATTTAATGATCAATATCGTCAACGTGAGTTTTGTATGTCTCTACTTTGAATCGGTTTTAATATAATAAAAAGGTCAAGCGCGAGGCATATTCACGCACTGAAGGTTCCATGCTACTACACAATATGTCTGTGTTACATATTCATTAAGAAAAGTGTTTTTGTTTTAATTCGGATCGTGGTATTTAACGCAAGCCCGAGGCATATTGGACCGATTTCCTTTATTTGTCGCTTTATTTCAGTCCCACTAAGTTTTATGATGATTTACAGTTTTAACGATGGAGATTTAAAAAAATCAAAAAAAAACCACGTTTCTTGTATGACGATGCCTTTTTAATTTTTTCTACTATCTCTTGAAATATTCACTGAAATAACATGCTTTATGTGAAAATTGTCCAGATACCCATTACAGTTGAAGAGGTACAGCACTTCAAAATGCGATAGATATAAGGTCGGCTGAAGTACAATAAGCTTAGTAATAGATTACCATTTCTATTGTCTGAGTGCGTAATTCTAGTAAACTTCTCCTCGATAACAGTAAAACTTTCCTATTACTTTTCACGACTGACCGCCGAACAACTTTATTGTTCCAGTTTCATAGGAACTGATCAGTTTTCCATCAAAAAAAAATATTCCAAATGTTTATTTGGGCTTAGAAATGTAATCATGTCGAATTTCAATAAAATCCGTTTAGAAATGACGCTGTGAAGTAGTGACCTTTATATTACTATTTTATCTTCTTTTTGGTAATGGCGGATCGCGACCTGAACATCGTCATTCAAAGTGGAAATTAAAAAAAAAAATATATTAAAGTTTATTATTTCATACCGATACAATATCCCTTCCAAAGAAAAAAGATGGCGCGCGTTATGTTACATGCTAAATCTATGGTTACATTTCGTACCATCTCTGTCATACTTACAGATTGCAATACTTATGTTTTCACCATTCTTTGACTACAAAACTGTGAAGTTTACAAATAAGTTGATAATATGCAATGCATGTATTATTAAAAGTTTATACGTAGGTTTCCTTCGTTGAACATCCACTTCTGGAAGTAAATCTTCTTCCTATATTTCGACCACTGGGCCACCAGCAAATAATAGTGGCCTACAACCCTGACCAGGTCGTCAGATCACCCACGTCAGATCGCGGGAGGCTGTCCCACAGTACGACGTACAGTTAGTAGTCGCCACTCTAAAATCCTTTTTCGCCCGGTTTTCCGTTCTACGGCCGATTTGGCCTGCCCATCGCCATTTTAACTTAGTGATTTTGTGAGTTATATCGGCCACTCTGGTTCTTCTGTGAATTTCACGGTTGTGGATTTCATCTAGCAGAGAAACTCCGAACACTGTTATTTTCATCTTTAGGAGAATGGCAATGGCAAATTTTGTTGTATACAAGCCATTATTTTATTATAGCACATATAATTATTTTAGCGTCTGTATGAACTTATTTTAAAATAAATATCAAACCGGATGGAGTTTTGGTCAATAACATACAATATATATGTAATTATTGCAATGTCGTCCATTTCATTTCTGCATCTGTAATAAAAAAAGTTTTAATTAACAGGTATAAAATAGGCAATCTTAAATACTACATCGTTACATTGCTAAGTTAGGAATGTAAGGTTGGACTATTCGCACATCAATCAATATTAATACAAAAAGTATTTAAATCAACAGTCACTTCTAAAATTAATTATTTTTACCAACAATGAGATAATTGAAAATGACCTCATAAGGAAACTGACTTTTAACAGAAATTCAAATTTTCAAATTCGCAAAGCATTTTTACGATTAAAATCGAAATTATACCCTACCGTACATCCATTACGAATCACGACAGAAGGAGAAACTAATCGTATCACACGCGAATCGCATTAGAAAATTTCGTAAACTTGTTAAAATTAATCTAAACAATTCAGAAACCGACGATAAATCTAACAGCGCCGCCGCGGCGGTGCGCGTTCCGGAATTATGTCCGAGCGCGTCGCTCGCAAATTAATTTCGGCCCCGATAACCGACCCGTTTCCGAACACAAGTAGAAATTAAATGTACGTATTAATTTTGTTAGGCCCCACCCTCGAATAGTTTGCGTACCGTTTGGGATGTCAAAATTTCGCGTTTTGGATAAGTACAGGCGCATGCGAGTTTGTTGACTTAGTGTTAGTTAAGTCGTAACTACGGTTGTTTAAGGGTGACGTAGATCGAAAGTTAAGTTTTGTCAATAAATGTTTTACTTCTCATTGTATTTTTATTATTATAAAAATGCTGGCCGTGTCGCCCGCCCGCTTCGCTGCGCGTTACGGGTCACGGAAGTGAATATAAAAACCGGACAAGTGCAAATACGTATCGCACCCTGAAGGTTCCGTACAATATTAGTTATGTATACCTATAGATACATCATCGATGAAGTGGCTCGATGATTTTTATCTGTTCTCTATGCCGGATATGGCGACATGTTGGTGAGCGGAATTCCCAAATTTTTGCTTTTTTTTTTTTAAGTTTTCGATTTTTTTTTAAAATCCAAATGCTTAAAAAACTTAAGGTCACATAGAGGGAAATTAAAAAAATGTTGTTCCATGCATTGGTCCAAATAACGGTCCATACTTCCAATTGCAAACGTAAGTCACGTTAATCACGAAAAAAATCAAAGGATGTAAAACTAAAAATTTGCTGCTTTACTTGTGCGGTGAGAGTTTTCTTCTTCCATATTTCATGATTCTAGGTCAATGAGCAGTGCTCTATAGGTTTTGAATCCCTTACGAGTATCAAAATATGCGGCATAAACGACCGTAAATGTTAATCGCGTTGGCTTATAAGTTTAATTTCGTCGTGGCGCCAAGGTATCGCAGAGTTATGTATTCGATATTAATTTCGACTTAATATTTCTACGGGTTCCTGAGAAAAATGGTCTTAACTGACAGATAAACGGACTGACAACGAAGTGATTCCATGATAATACTTTTTTCGGTTCAAGATACAGAATCCTAAAAAAACAGCGAATGTATATGGAATTCAAAATTTAAGAACCTAAAATTATCTACAGGCAATTCCGCGTCGTATGGTCTAATGATCATACAGATACGTCCACAAGATTCCAACTGATGCCCGGGCAAATATATAAAGGAACATTCAGAAATATTTAACTGATAGACCATTTAGAAGGTTTAATGGGGCAATATGTTATTAAACACACCATCAATGTTACAAAGACGTATAGAGCACATTAAAAGTCTTCGACCACTGGCTGCTGTAATTTTTTTTTTTTTTGAGCTAGATCCTCTTTGTTGATCAATTCTGATGACGGGTAATCAGTGCAATATCAAAGCAACGAATTCTTGAATGCAGTTTGCACGATCACACTTGAAGTACAAGCTATGTAGTTAATTCTGTATGATGCAATACTTGAAGTTCGGAAGAGGCGATATAGGCCTCGTTTCATTTTTACTCGGGTTAATATTTCTCCACGCGCCTTCAAAGGCAAAGTAATTTTTGTGTTCCAAAAAAGGTGAAGCTCGTAACTTATCCTATATACAGTTCGTGGTAGCTTGTGATCTATTTTGTTGCCAAAATTCAAAGATTTAGTAAATAATTCGGCTTTTATCGAGCCCGATGAAGCTGCGTATTCTTCAACCCACATGTGAATGAATAAATATATTCCTAAATTGGTAGGCACTATATTATGAGAGAAATGCGAAATAAAGTTTATTAAATACAAAGGAAAATACTCTAAAATGCAATAACTGGTGAGTAAAACATTTAGTGTGGCCCACGGATTCTTGTCAATGAGTTTGAAAAAATTAAACCATTTAACTCATTTTAATACTTAAATCATTTAAGAATTAAATATTTTTTATTGCGTTTATTACGTTTACATTGCATACACTTTAACAATATCGTATATTCATGACTTAAAGTTGAAATTTTCATTAGCGTGACCTGATTTGAACCTAAATTGAATTGAATTCAATTGAATTCAAGCTAATCTGAACCTAACATCTATATGAATAGATGTCCAATGTTAAAATTGTAAGTATAAAAACAGAGTTTTTTAATTCTAAGAATTTTTCCCTGTTTTTCCACGCGTGGCGCTGTGGTTCCATAATAATTAATCTTATAAAATCGAGTCGCATCTTCTTTTGTTTGAGATATTTTGACGCGATTGGATGCGTTGCTATTATGAAATGAATAGAAAATACGTATTTGTTAATATTTATTTTCATCGAGTGGAATATTTACCCATTTTTTTTTGCTTCGATTCAAGCTATTTACTTGAAGAAGAAAAAATAATAAAGAATATTTATTCGATAGTTATGAACATATTAAAGTAAAAGGCACTTTAAAACATATTCATGCAAAACTCTGATGCATTAAAGAAATGTGGCAAGGAACGGTTGATGGCCTGCATTTCATTATTTTTATAAAGCCTTTAATTTTGTCTTTATTTTTTTTTTTTTGTAATATTTCAATCAGCAATTTAATTTAAAAATTGATGTAGTAAATCACTAAGTGATTTGGCAAATTTTTGGTAAGAATATATTTTATAGAATATTACATTTGATACAGAAAAATATTGTTTACAATCTAAATTACATTGCTTAAACGTATTTTATATTTGAAAACGAATGAATATCGACTAGCTAATAGTTTTAAATAAAGGTGTTTAAACAGCGATGCCTGAACTTTGTGGTCAGAATGAAAGCCAATATTAACTTGTAACAAAATTTGTTGAAAAAATTTAGAAGCAATATTTTTACAAAAAAAAATCATGTTTTTTTTAAGACCACGAAATACTTCATGATGACAAAATTAATTTCAAAAATGTAGGCAATTCCGATCACTGTAATTCAAGTAGAAATATCGTCTTTGCAGTTCAATGTAGTTTTATTTTCATAACAAATAATTGGTATACCAAAAATTGGAAGTCTCAAATAGAATTTTATCTAAATTTAGAAATAAAATTTTACATTTCTATTATATATCTTAATTTACTATTTTCTTCATTATGCTCAAACTAAAAAAATATACATGAACCTCAAACAGGTCCCTAGCCATCCCACAGCGGTATCGATGCTTGAAGATAAAGCCATTACGTACTTCCGAAGCGATTACAGTAAATTCAATAACTTGGCGTAGCGTCCGGCGCGGCACTTGCATTAGCGCCGGTCGATTTGCCGCCTTTGTTCTGGGCCACTCCACCTTGTATGAGTGTTGGTTACGTTTAGTTTAAAATATTACACCGTCGTATGCATCTTAATTTAAATCAACGAGGAATCGTACAGAGCGATTAATACCACCTCATGTCGCCAAAATATGAACAATTTAATAAATAGAAGATGGTGTCGAAATGTTTTTGTAATTTTTTTGAAACGGGTATTGTTCCGGAAAGCTTTTTAATAACAAAAGAAACTTTTTTTTGGTTTTCATGAACACGAACGCCGGAAAAAAATATTTTTAAATTTTATCGTAAATAGAGAACTAAACATTGGACACCAATTTAGTGCTAATTGAGTTTGTGCTTCAACTGACATCAAAGCGTTATTGAAGTCTACAATACTTAAAACCGATATAAAACTATCAAGGAATTAAAATCTTTTCATTCGACTCCATACAATATGAGTTGTTAGTTTCATAATAATTGTACTTACTAAAGTTTACCTACTTCACTGTTTTATTGACAGAAATGGTTTGATTTTAAGTATTGCAATTTATTGTCGAACAAATCCTCTGACTTAATTCTTATCTTTTATTTCGAAACGATTAAGCTATTTATGTACAGTTTCCAGTGCCTTATTTATTTCAAATGAAATTGACCTATATAGTGTTTGTACGCGAAGATGAAAATCCAAAAAAAAAGCATTTGAGTGCTATTTATTATATTTTCGCATTATTTTATAAATGTACTAATCTTGTAACCGTACAAAACTAGCATAGATGCATTTGTAATATTGTAAGAATGATGTACAAAAAGAATAAGGAATGTAGGAGAAAGCAGTATTTTAAATCGATGGATATCAGTCTAATATTTTTATCAAACATTTCAATTTGATCGAAAAGACGAAAACGTGTAGCATTAATGGCTCTATATAGATCCATTAGTTAGTTACAGTAGAGATTGTAGTGACCATTAGCAAGGGGTGGTTTTTGCGAGCTCCTTGGCCGACCTGCCCTGATTTATGCATCCACCCTTATCGGTATAATTCATGCACGAGCAGCCAGTGACAAAATGACCGCTATTCCGAAGTGGCTTTGTCCTGACGCTTTGAGGTATAACTAACGAAGTTTGCCGCCTCGCCTCGTTACGTCGCCCCGCTACAATTTATTTTGCCTAATTACGTTATCGGTCATCTCTATGATATTTCTAAGTAGATGTTGACTATATTTTTTATTACTCGACGCATTATTTTTTCGTTTTACTACTACTTTTTTTTGCATCCATTATATATAGTATACAATTTATTAGTTTCTGTAAATATTTCCACTTTTTTTTCGGAAAACGCTTGATCCAACTGAATTATTTTACTAATCCTCATGCGCTCACTGCATTTGTCAGGACCGATACCCAAAACATCCCAGCTGCAATGGTATTAAAAAATTCAGAGAGCTTACAAAACTCGCCTGGCTGAAGGAAATTCATACAAAACAACTTTGTATGAAATTCCTTCAATAGTATTTGAAGTGTGAAATAAAAGTTTTCATACGCACATTTCATTATAGGCACTAGCCAGTACAGACTTGTGAAGTCTTAGTAGAAGCATTGTCAGACTTGACTGTCATTATTTGAAAATTGATGTGGTACAAAATTCCGGATGCAATATTATGAATACGAAAAAAACAGAATTTTCCATATCTGTCATATTTTCCTTATTTCTTTAAGAATGTACACAAATACTTGCTAGACTTAAAGGGATAACCTGTTGAAAACAATAACAACTCTCTCCACGTTTTCAGGCTAAGATGAGCACAGGAGAAGGGACGGTGGGCGGTCACCAGAAAGCTGACGACAGGCTGAGTCACCATCAGTCCATGAGCCAGATGCTGTACGGGGCCGGCGTGGGCCCTGGCCGATCAGGTGAGGGCGATTTGGAGTAGAATCCGGATGTATGATTGGTTACATTATCGACGCTATGATTTTCAATTTTCACTAAAAATTATGAATCGAATCAATGATTTTCTCATCTTATTTATGATACGCGTCTAAACAGTAAAATAAAAAAAAAATGGAATTTTTGTTAGATGTTATATGTGCGTACATTGAACACAATCTATTGGTACATTTATATGTATTATACACCGCATTATTATAAATTCAATAGTCAATTCAATTTTAATTGTGGAAATTAAAAATTGCTTCAATTTTCAAATTAATATAAAACAATTGAAATTGCAACTGGATATTAAACATTAATACAAAAATTTAGGTAAAACAAAATCGATTTCGCTTGCAATATCTTCCGTATATGTATTTGCCAATGGTGGACAACAGTTTAACATTCGAGGACATCCATAAAGTCGAAGTAGAATGCGAGTTCTGGCTTCGGATCCCAATTATTTTGGTGAAATAAGTTTAACTGAAAAAACGAAAACTTTTATTCTAAGCGTTCTAATTATTATTGGTAGAAATATAACATTGCTACCGGTAGCAAGTATTCGTTCCCTTAAACAGATAATATTAGTAGGCATGTGATGTGCGTATAATTTTTTTTGTGATATCTCTTCAGGATCATCGTCGTCCTCGCCGGTAGGGGGCGCGAACGGCGGCCTGCTGGTCGTCCCCCAGCCGTTGGGGAAAGCGCCCACCAAGCTGCAGCCGTTGCACGCGCACGCGCGGAAGTATCACTGCAAGATGTGTCCACAGGTGACTATATCGATTAGATCATTGCATTACTTTTGACCAAAACTGACCGGAATCGGCGACGGTGTATTACCTCAAGATCGAATCATATCGACAGACGGATTTATCAATATAACGCCCCCATCGAGTAACCTTCAAAACAACTCTCTGATTATGATTATTATAAGTCAATAAATCCTAATTCAATAGTCTATTTAATTCTAGTTCAAAATAATAAAACTTTCGACCGGCAAAGTCAGATGTAAATAAATAGCCAGGCTAAAAATGAAAAAGAGACCGGACTAGAAAAAAAACTCGATACAATCTAAAATAAGCGAAACGTGTTATCACCTAGGTGATTTATTACTAAGAATAAATGGTACTAACCATTTAGCTAGCCACCATAGACGGAAATTTATTTCATGGTCCCAAAAATTAAGGGAATACTATATTAAGCGCGTATATAAAAATTATATCAAATAATATTTCACATTCTACGTATAGTTTTACAACAATGTGTTGTATTGTGGCGCTATTTCTCAAAAAGAAACCTTTATACGATCACTGTCCTCCTGTCTGTCTATCGAGTTCTTTTCTCAGGAATACATGGAGGTATCGAGTTGGAATGAACATCAAATACTAAGACCTACAATTCCTTGAATCAGTAAATGAAATCTGTAAAACAAAAATACGGCTATTTTTGTGGTACATTTCGACACTCGCAAATAAATGAAATACTTATAGAAAGCTTTCCGTTGATCTAGAAATAAGAAATTTAGCAAAAAATAAAACGTCTCAAAACACAAACTAAGAAAAAAAAACTGAAAATTGTTAATTTGTAGTTGTACCATTATTATTTTTGGAATTACAATTTGAAATTTGCAATCGGAGTATGGATCGCAACCTAGGCCTAGATACAAGAAAAATCATTTTTTCACTACCGCTATGAAAATTTAAGATTATCATGAAGGGAAGTTAAAAAATGGTATGAATACCTGTACACAGATGAGAAAATGTCCAATTTTAACAATCATAGCCAATTTTAACAATCACATTTTAACCCTAGACTTATTTTAACAATCACATTTTAGCTCTAGACTTAAACGAATTGAGTGTATGCGATTTTTTGCTACTCTCTTCTCGAATTGTCAAGGTTACGCAATTTTCTGTATTTAAATTACCTCTATTAAATTCATATTGCACTTATAGGTTCATATGAATATGAACTTATGAGTTCATATGAGTAAGAAAAAAAAAACTATTATTAGCATATTTAGTATTTCTAAAAAATATTTATTCTGTTTAATACAAAAGCAATTTAAAAAAAATATCTGTTATTGTCATTATATATGCTGAATGTCATCAAACGCATTTAGATATAAGCGAAACTACAGAATGGGAAGAACATTCACAAACACATTGTTACATGATTAAAAAATTACTCGTCTGAGACGATACGCATCAACCCTGCTTGGTTGTTTGTCGTACTTCTCATTGATATTGCATCGTTTTCATTTGCTCCCCGTATAAATCTGACGTTTCATATTAGAGAGTTGAGACCTTCATCTCTCTACGCTGGCCTAGTACGAGTTGGAGGCTGCAAACGACCGGGACCAACGGCTTAAGTCGCTCTTTGAGCCACGAAGCGGTTGATTTTAAAATGACTCGAGTACCCACTCATAGATTCGCCCGCGTGGTCAGGTTTCCGACTTCAATACCTTTTCCTTCGAAGGCAACAACTCTTAACCAATGAAATGTCATAACTATTCGAACTACAAAAAAAAACTTTAGCGTAAGTAATTGCATTTCAGTATTAGGGTGATGAATTTCTGATCCCCCGCCACCGAGACACGCTTCTGCTAAGAACCGAACAGCGCCGCGTACGAACGCAAAATCGGCAATGCGGCAAATTGAAAAATTACTATGTTACTATAACGCGCGTATATAAAATGTAACGTATCGAAGTCGGTCGGGTATTGCTTTAAGACGCGCCCGCCGAACGGGGACGGGCGCGGCGAGACGTTGATGACCGCGCGCCGACTGACATTCATCAAAATTCAATTCGTCAACCGACTTCTGGTACCGTCGCCAGAAAAATCATCATCGACTAATTCCGTCGTCCGACTTGGTTGCGTCGAAAAAACCTTTTATTTGATTCGCTGTAGGAAATTTTCCTGAGTGAAATAATACAGACTGCATAAATGGAGATGTTCAATGAACTTCTAATATTAAACAAACTCTCTACTATCCCCAATTTCCTAATTGAATTATAAATTTCTAGACAAAAAATATAAAATTCAATCTTTTTACAATTTTCATATTATCTATTTGCATATTAGGTGTATGCAAATAGATAAGTTTATTAAGGTTTATAAAGGTTATTATTAAGGTTTACAATGTGATGTTCTGTCTAAATGACTCTGAAATTAAGTATCTGGACGTCGATTATTATATCACAAACAGACTGAAAGCATAAAAAGTGAACAGACGCTTTGTTTTGTTTGTGTTTAACTATCAAATCACTAATATGACTTTGTTAATTCTTCTGTTATCTTCTATCATTTTATGATAAAAGCTTTATAATTTGTAGTATCGCTTTGGGGTGTGTATTTGTTTTTTACTTGTAGTAAATCACTTCCCCGACATGGGACATACATACAGCTCGTTCGCGCAGTCTAATGAAACGCAAAACTGACCCTTACCCACACATGTACAATTTCTCCAATGGCAATTATACAATACTCAAAATATGTTTTTAATTGTAGCTACATATCGAGTAATATAGTTATTTACCATTTCTATGTAGTTAAATCAAAAAATAACTTTCAAGTTTCTCACGTTTTTATAGAGACAGAGTATCAGAGTGCCTCGGGTCAGAATTATAATTACAAGTAAATTAACCGATGTGCTCATTAACTTAAGTCAAAGTTAAGCCAGTAGTTTCGTATCTCGAAAAGCAAGTTTGGATTATCGGTTCCCGTTTGTTGTTGTGGCGTCGATGACAACAATCATTAACGATTCCTAACTAGTGTTAGATTAGGTTAGGTTAGCCTAGGTTCCACCAGCGTGAAAAGGTACAAGTCACTTAATCTCAATTGAAAATACTGTGACGACTCTTTTTCATGAAGTGGCTTCAGTAGTGGGATGTTAGAATTCGACACAACATGGCTTAACTTTTCTTCCACATGCGATGACGCATCAAACTAAGTTTGTTTGATATCCATAGGAAATAAAAAAATAAATACATATATTTTTTAAATATAATTATCGACAGCTGTCAAACCGTTTTACAATCCTTTTAATCATTGTGAAGTTGTGTGAAATTGCTTCAAGAAAGTCGTCTTTCAAATACGAAATATTTTTATTGCCTACATGCAAATTTTTGAAATACGTCATTAAATTTTAGAACCTCACCACTTCACCAATAGTTCGTAAAGCAGTTTCCCATTGAAAAGAGCGAGCAGATAACTTGTACGCATCTCTTTTCTAATTCCGTCATATACAACAACAGCCGAATATAAAATTAAACAATCCGGTTGGAAGTTGAGCTGCTTATATCCATACATTTCTAAATATTCGGAAAGTTTATTCCAAAAAAACACAAGTATTTGTAAAATAACGAACACAAATTTATATGAGGCTAAATCCTGTACGTCGACAGGAATCTATATATATATATATATATATGTGTATATAGAGTCCCTTAGTGAGTTTGTATATAACGTTATGTGATCGACTGACATTGTTTATTTTTATCTCTAATACTGAATTTATGTCATGTCTATTGAAAACATTTTTTTTTCTTTCTTATAATGAATATTCGTGTACAAACTAAGACACCAGACTCAAGACTCAAATATCCTTAATCTTAGTTTCAAAACATACTTGACGTCCTAGCCCGTAAATCGTTCAAGCGACCCGCTTCCGTATTCGCATACGAACGGGCCGGTCATTATAAAACTACTACTTTTTTTTATGATAAAGCCCTTAGATCGCCCACAGACATTGCAGCGCAATGGTCATTCATTGCCTGTGACTGTTATTTGCCAAAATTGTTAATTATTCACCAAATTTATACAAATTCGATAACAAAAAGAAAGCGCTTGTTATATGTTACATATATTCTGAAAGTGAAGTCGAATTATTTCATATGTTGACGTTTTGTACGGCAAAAGCACGTTATATCCGTGAATTGCAAAGGAGTAACGACATTGAATTATTACACTACTGAGCATTTTGCATGAAAACGGCAACTGACTGCGCACACAAGAATTTGACACAGCACAAAATCGAGTGCCAATGAACGGATGACAATTACCCGCATATGTGATATGATTAATGATTTATTAGTTTTTATTTACTTTTTAATTAAATTTTCATTTTTAATCGCTTTATCGTCACGTTTCTTCACGTTTATCGTTTAATAACATATCGGTGTGTTTCACTGATGTTCGACACCCATCAAAAACGTAATTCTTGAAAACATATGTTCTAATTAAGCCCATAAATACTAAATTTTGCCTGTTTACATGCATAGCATACATTTTTTCATATCGACATTATTTTTTTCATACTCAATATGATTATCCGTCTCGCACTTGACCTGTTTTATCGCTATTGTGATCTGTGACCGCTACGATTCGTGGCGCTGTTGTCGTGGAAGCTTTTCTTCCGTGAACTAAGTTCATATCACGAATTGGTAATGCATAAACACTATTAATACTTATGCACACTTTATCTCTGCATGTCTTCGCAAAAATCTTTTATTTGATTTATGGACATTCAACTCGTGTTTCTGATGACGACTATGCAATAAAATAAATAACATTTACCTAAATGTATGTACAGGCATTTTTTTGCTGTCGCTACGGCGTGCCTGCGTCGTATCTTACAATTAATTCTCTATGGTGTGTTTTTTGCGCGCGCCATGCTGTTGTTTAACGGCCAACTTTTGCAAGCACGTATATTACGAGGCGCTCGTTAAAGAACGCAATCATTGGGTTTTGCGACCCTCAATAAATAATTTGTCACTAAATTATATAACATTTATTTATATGTGCACATATTCTTTCCCCATCCTTTCTCATAATTCTCAATTCACAGTGGACATACGAAGAAAGAAAACAAATTAATAAATACTTTTTAATGTTGGAATTCGGTCCATTCGGTGAGAGAGAGTTCCGGTGGCCCACTCCTCTCTCCCCCACCATCTTCGCAATCTCCCTTCTTTAGATATCTTATTCCGTCTCGAAAAGCAAAAGGCGACGCACAGGTGACTCTTCTTAGGTTGCGAGTGTCATGGGCGGCGGTGACCATCTACTCTCTGATGGCTCGCCTGCTCGTTTGCGCCCTGGAATGTGCTATAATAAAATATTTCGATAACCTGTAGTATTTTCATAACGAGCCAACTTTCATGTATGTACATTTCACAATTAATCATCTTTTTGAAGGGTCATTTGGAGAAATAGACGCTTTGATATTCATGAAAATTTACCTCCGAAAAGAAATCGTCCATTATGTTCGGACACAAATAAATTTTTTCAATACTTAGACCTTCCCAAATGTTTCATTTTTAATCAAAACACTAGGTGCTTTTATCTTCTCCACGTTGGTGGTGGATTTTGGGGTCCTTTTACTTTCTACAAATTGTTTCATGTACATTTTTAGTACAGTACTGGCCGTATTTATGACACCATTTTCATGGATTATAGGAAATGCCTATTTAAGGATCGAATCAAAATAATATCTAACTATTTATCCGTTGATTTACTGTTTTCACTTTTTTAGTGAGCAATTTTCTGGTTTTATGAGTAACGTCTAGATTGTTTGATTTCCAACAAAACATCTAAATACTCGTTTCGTCGTTTCTAACTTGAACATTAACATAAATTTCATAGTAATTATCGAGCTCCATTCAGCGAGTAGTTTATTTTCCAAGCGAAAACGGATAAAAGGACAGACAGAATTTTTCCAAACTGCCGTTTTAAATAAATATTTTATTCATAGGCATGACGCCGTCAAAGATAAATGGAAAGCGACATAAAAATGACCTGCTCGTTCAAGAATAATTACACCCGACGAAAACCACGAAACTTCCACGGGAACGCGATGGCAAAAATTCCAAAACTCCCCTCATACCCGCAACGGGCGAGCGGACAGACAAAAACTGGATTGGAACTAATACTTAAATATCCCGGCGAAATTCCGAAAGTCGAACTCGCCCGCCTTCCGAAACCCGATAATGCTTTTATTTGCACACAATAAATGGGGTGAATAAAAAGTCGCATGTCATATCTTTTGATTGGTCGGAAGACAGCTATTGTTCATAGAAAAAAAAATGTCGACTACTGTCGTTCTTTAACAGGCGACGACAAAAAAAAAACAACTATGAAACACTACGAATTGCAACGCATTACAAAGCGGAAAAATAAATACAAAAAAATATGTTCCTTAAGGTGTAACAAATGGGTTCAGTAGTTACCCCTAAAAGTTTCCACTGTTAATATTTCGGATCCATCACAAGGAGTAAGACACGATTTGAGTCTTAATGAACATCCTAGTGACCATCAAAAGGTTTATTTATAACGTACCTTCCAAAATCTTTATGATAACGGCTCGTTACATAATTATTGGCTACTGTTATAAGAATTGCAATTCATACGATATACTAAACTATGACAATAAAAAAATAATGAAGACCAATATAACACTATACGTTTTTGCAATTCCTTCTACATGAATATAACAATGTAGAATTATGTTGACATAAGTGTAATTTAAATTTCATGTGCCATATAGGCAACTTCTGAAAGTATGCCTCCACGAAATCACGTTATTTTTAGGCTATTTCCATTTAGATAGTCTTCTCCGATCGGCACGCTGGGTAGACATGTGTTGATTACACTGTAACACATCTCACATCTCACTCCGGCCACGAAATTTCATAGGAAGATCATGGTCCTAGGATTACTATTCAAACGTCGATCCGTGGCCAATAGGCCTTGTGATTGCTCTTAATGATATTATTTCAGCGTGGACACGTAAAGATGGAATAGTTTACTTCTACTTATCGTCTTATTTTCAAGACCTGGTCACGTAACAGCCATTACGTCATCAATCAGAGTCGCAAAAGCTTCATCTTATGACAGCCCCTTATACGACAGCGTAGTCACCACTACAGTAAATCAATCTATAGTTTACAGTAATAATAATATAAACTTACGCCTATTTCCCGGAAGGGTAGACAGAGACTATAGATTTCCACATTGTACGATCTTCGCAGATCTCTCTTGCCTCACTGACATCCATCAATCTTTTCATGCAACTTCATCGGTTTCGGGTGCTTAAAATTTGGCCCTTTTTTAATATGCCACCAATATGGTCTGCATAGGAATTTATAGGGCCACTTTTGCCGACCTTTCCGTCACATACATTCGCTCTATAGATTTGTTTTGTCAGTCTACTTCCGTTCATCCTTGCTAGATGGCCAGACGCCCGCAACATACCTCTTTCTACGCTAATCGCTACATTTTCCCTTAGACTACACCGCTCTCTGATATCACTCACAACGATATTATATTTTTTTAATACATAGCTTGCTAGAAAAAGTTGAAGAAAATGAATGAAACCTAGCGAATTTTGAAAATTTAACACTTGATTTTTAATTGTCCAAGTACCCGCCTAAGAAACAACAATCAGTTTTATAATAATCCTAAAACCATGGTTTCATCATATTGTATTGTGTGAGGTGTTAATTCGCGGAAATCCATAGTAGACACTTGCCTGCAACATGCATTAACATGCAGCATGCAACCCACCGCTGACCCTCGAATCTGCCTCTCCACTACGAATCTCTATCCAAATGATTGAACATTGATTCCAGAGGATTGACAGATATCGAACACCTAAGCAAGTGTTATTTATTTTTATAATATCTAATTCCGCTAACTGTTAAATTGTTAATTCTACGTACGTTTCATGCCAACAAGGCACATCCTCAGGAAATTGCCGACAGTCACATCCACCAGGGTGCAAGGAGCGTTAAAACAACCAACACAACCTCGTTAGGCAGGCCGCTGTCATGCAATGGTCAAAGAGCGACGAATACATTCTTAAGGCAGCCACAGACCACCACCGATAGACATGCTTGTCAAATGTCACAGACTAACCATCACCAACATTATGGTTGGTACCATACTTGTTGGTACATACATACCATACCATACATACATACCATACCATACCAACCACCAACAAATGGTTTCATCAGTAATATAGAGGATTTATAAGCGCTAACAAGTCCAGAAAAGGACCCACTTTATAAGTCTCTTTGCATTTATAAGGTACTAGCTGACCCGCCCGCTTCGCTGGGTAATTTTTATTATAAATAAAATGGCGAAGGATTTACGGAATTCGATAAATGAGTAGCCTAGAACCGTCTACAAATCATTCCGCATCGAATGGTCCCAGTCCCATGTCTATACGTTTAGTAGTTTTTTACGTGATTGGCGAACAAAGACAACCTATTTGCATTATATATGTATAGATTTGTAATGCACCTTTGAAGTTCTACTTATGCCAATAATATTCCTATAATACAATAATACGCGCTAAACAATGCTTTTATAAGTTCATTTGTGAGCATGGATGGAACACAATCGATGTGCTAAAGTTAATCGATTGTTTTAATTTTTCTCATGTCTAAATTATAAATTATTATGTGGTGGAATTATTATTTTAATATGGTAAATTCGCATATAATTACTTAAGTAAAAACAGCATTTATATATGCTGTTAAAAGCTCGGTAGCAAATTCTGAAGCCATTATTGGAGCTTTATAAGTCTATATAGCCGTATAAAGTATGGGTTTCAGGATAATTTTGCTTGTTCGGCGAACTCATCAGTCGCACATCAAACGTGGATCATAAACAGATATAAAAAACATATTTTATAAAATCAACGCACATCCTTAGGCGGTGCTGTTAGAACCGATCATTTGCAGCTTTGCAACAAGAATGTCCCCCGCTATTTGTAGCGTCCGAGGTCACATTCCGTCATATTGCGGCCACGTCGGTCGTGGCCGTCCCCGCGGCACGCCCCTTATTGAGGTCCATTTTTCACAAAATGAAAAACGCATCACGCGCTCGGGGACACGTCATTTGGGGGCCTCCGTTTTAGGTGCTCGATGGGCGAGTTTCTCTGAGAAAAATGAGAGACGACCTTTTACTTAGCAAAAAAAGGTTTTTTTTGGTTTCGGTTTTCTGTTAATGTATGCTCAGTTATGGATATTGCGTGGTCTCAATAATTATATAGACTAAGATTTATCAGCGTACGAGTAATATGTTTACAGAAGTTTTGTTCAATATATACTTTGAATAATACATTAAATGAAATAATAGCAATCCACAGACAATTATATTGATAATGTTTTTTTTCTTCGTCCGGGTATTAGTTAAAAACTACTAAAGGTATCTATCTATATATATAAAACGTTGATAATTCGATGAGGAATCGTTTTTGCAAGATTTCATGCTATTTTTAATTTTATATATATGACAATGATTATTTTTGTTTGGATGTTCGTCTTCCAATAACGTGTTAACGGCCAGACAGATTGTAATCAAATTTTGCATAGAGATAGGCTTTTAAAGAGGATATATGATACCATTTATGCAAAAAGAAAAGCAAAAGAAAAGTGTATAAATGCCTATAAAAATAGTAATTCGTTAACGCTAATGTCAATGCCTAAGGGAGAAATAAAATTGGCAACAAGATCGATAGGGAAATTTAAGGCGCAACTGAAATGCATTATAATACTATAATAAACATACCTGGTTTTATAACGATAAGTGTCAAAACAAAATAGAACGCCATTATTACCAAATTTAGGGCTCAGAAATGCAAAAAAAAAAACGACCAAAATTTTTGACCAAAATTGACATCAAAAACAGGACCTTAATCGATATCATAATTGACAGGGATTAGTTCTACATTTACGGGAGTGATGCATCGGGATTACTACAAAATTTAAAAATGAGCATTGTTGAATCTTACTTTGCGATCAGCAAAGTGAACTCGTAACGCTTACTGTAAAATAAAATTGCACTTAAATTCACGAAATAGACAAGATACAAGTTGTAAGGAAATCTATGCATACAAAACCGTCATGTCAATACATAAGACAATATTTACCAAAAACCGGGTTGGGATGGTGTACTAAATGTAACTGAATATAATAATACCATTTTATAACATTTTTTATCAATCTGAACACGCTTATCTCCAAAAGTACTAGACCAATTTTCCTGGCCTTTTTATAGGTAATTTGAGAGTTACTTGGGGCAACACATATTCTACATCCATCTAAATCGGCTCGCTTGTTGGTTTTCAAAAATAAGTTCCACGTCTACGAAATCACGAGCATAAATGGTAACAAATAATATTCGACACGCCACATCGACTTCGCCGACAAAACCAAATTGTCTTCCATATTGACCAATTCCAGTCCCATTCGGTCGAATGAAGTAATCCATAATCAGACAGAACACATCTGATCGCATTATGATGTAGTTCATAGCTGACTAAACGTCCACTCCATCTAACACTTACACGTTTTATAAGACAAATACTCCCATGTTCCAAGACTTCCCTTTTTTTTTGCACTTCCATGGTGGATGTTATTGCATTAGTACCGGCGTACGTTCCTTCCGGTTTTTAGCTGTAGAACTTTCTGGATTTACAGCTATGGCATCTAATAGCTGACTCGCGAAGGGTGTTCCCGTCGAACTTAAGAGTCTCGAAATCGAATTCTGACTGTGGACGAACCGACCGACGAGTCGGTCTCAAGTCTTAAGTTAAACGTAAAGTACGTGCCTCTGCGTGCCTCCGAGGGCACTTTAAGCCGTCGGCCCCGATCTTTGTGACCCATTGACGGTAACGTTCGTTAGTAGCCCCAGCCCTACCCGTTCAACGTGAACCCTTCAACGCGGAATGCATGTATTGTTGGGGAGTATGCTTTTGAAATGAATAGGTAAAACCTGATATAATAAAGTCTGATATCTAATTAAAGTATGTTTAAAATTTCACCGTACACGATTGCAAATCTTTATTCGACTCAACTTCGACGAACCTTTGTATTCAGGCGGTTTTATTAAAACCACAGGAAAGTACTTGCTTTTCATCTAAAATATCACAATTAGCAATATTCACGAATGCAATTTTGGAGCGATTTCTTGAAGAATTCAAACATTCGCTGATTTTTGCGATTCCAAAATGTGCGTGTGACTTTTGTACCAATGCAGTGTGCAGTTTTTAAGCTACCAACCTGAACGTGACTTGTATCCCGAGTATGTATATTTCCCCTTGAAAATCAGTGATGCAAATAATCACTATCCATTGACGTTTTATTTATTTTTGTGACTATAAATGAGTTCCGCTTAATTTCGTGTAATTAAATGAACAATGTAGGCTTCGAGAATAGTGACATAAGCAAATTAAAGATAAATCAAAACACTTTTAGCTTCACCGATTCATTATAGTTAAATATCTGTTAACAGTTGCCTCGATGGTAGTTTTGCCAGGCGGCCCTAATGACGTCATTGGGCATGGAATTGAAAAGTCCCCAACGTACGCCGCACCTTCTGATGGCGTCGCTCGCGGCGCGGCCGTCGTCGTTATCGAGATTGTCTATGGGCCGGCGTGAACTTGAGTTTTTATGGAGTATTTTTATGAAAACGTTTGATGAAATAGTTTTCAAATTTAGATTATCAGAATTATGTATTAATAATGAAATAACGTTAAGAAAATATAGATTAAAACGCCAGAGAGAGAGATAGAGAGAGAGAGTTTATAAACTAAAGCAAAAGTCAAAATTTGTTTTGTGTACATTGTGCAAAGTAACTGAGGTATTTTGACTAAAATGACGTTCCAAATTTTCAGTATTGAAAACAATTCAAGTGTTTTCGGATTATGCTTTTGGCTGTAACTAATAATTTAATGAAATTTTTTTAAGAAATTCAATAATATACATGAAACGAGACAAAAAGAAAAAAAATACATATGTAAACCTTCCAAAACAGATTTTTAGGATGTATCTATCCAAAGTAAGTTTTTCACCAAATCATATTTGAATGAGGCTTATTCTGTCAACCACACTCTGTCAAATTGTTTTGCCAATATTCTGAACTCATTAAAAACAATTTTGTTTAAATGTTAATGATAATATTTTAATACATAATAGGGTAATTATCGTATTGCATATATTTGACGCATATATGCATTATTGTCGTCAAAGTCCTAAATATGTATTTAATAGATAACAAATTTAATTCGCGTGTTTTAACATCACAACAGAGATGCGATTCCTTTTAATTCTTCTTTCATTATATACATAGAAACTGCGGGTTGTATTCAAATTTTGTTATGATATCGTAAAACGTAAATGTAATCGACAAAAAATATATGTTACTTGCATTTTGATAACTTGCGTTGTATCGTAAGTACTTTTGCTATTGATAAATATGTAACGGTAAAATATCTCTGAAAAAGGCATTTTGTTTAATTATTCGCATTTTATTTATTTTTTAATTAATAAAGTAATACTTTCCTAAGCATTTTTATTTGAATTTAATAAAAATCTCTATTTTGGTTAAAGCGCAAACAGAGACTGTGAATAGAAAAATTAAATAGGAATGAAATATAAATGGAAACATATTCAAATAAATTTCTAATTAGTCAATATTTTCTTTGACAGATTATAAATTTTGTTAGACGTAGACCATTATTATGTTTTACCGGGAAATGTAAAGAAATATATGAAATAAAAATTGCGAATCAAATGTTTATTTTCGCATTTGTACAACTTAATAAAACTCTAAAGCCACATGTCAATAGCTTTCAACTCACATATAGATTAGCTAGAGTTCGATAAAAAAATAATTTCACAGTAATTTTCATGAAGTTTGTACATTATCTGCAATGTAATCTTTTGAGTCACAGCACACAGTTCGTTATTATGGCAGTTATAAGACTTAAATCTCGTAAAAAAAATATTCCTTCAATTAGTTTTATAACTAATTAAATACTAATTATAAAACTGCTACATTATATAGTTAAGTGTATAACGCAAGTAATCCTATAGTCCCCTTCAAAAAAATTATAATTTCAAGAAAGTTAATATTTTTCATTATTACAATGATAACTTTTTTATTTATTAAATATTTACACTACATAGCATTTAAATAATTAAATAAGTATTTGACAATAACGAATGGTGGCAGAAGGTAAATAAGTATGAGTGCTTAAATAGTACATATTATAAAATTAAGTGATACTTCGTTTTATAAGAAAAAGGAATTTATTTGGGATATTTATAGATTCCTTGTATTTAACCACTGTTTTTTTTTCTGGTTTCATTATCTAACCGACTCATATACCAAATGAGGTACAGTCACAAACCTTGGTTTCCCATGAATATTGTCAACGATGAAATACAGATCGTCCGTATGAATATCGTTATAGATAATTATGATCAATCGTAAAACTAGAAATAATGATGAACTTTGTCACATGTCAGCCGACTACATTCAGTTAGTCGACAATTATACGTATCTCAAATGAAGCCAAGGGCTCTGTGTGCTCATGTTCAAATGAACATTTCTACAAATTAACAAAACTTACCTTTGTATAATTTTAAAATATTTATTAATTAAAAATAAAATTAATATTTGATACATAAGTACATTTGCAACTTTTCAAATATTTAGAGGACCGACATCCGTGGACGTAAGCAACCTTTTTTTTATGTAGGTTTTTTCTTTCTGTTTCATTTTATATTTTTTTATAATTAAATTTGAAAAAACTGCTCTCTAGTTTCCCGCTCCTTGTTCTTGAAAAAGAATCGGTTTCCGAGCAAAAGGTAAATTTTTCAATTATTATTATATGTTTCAAGTGCTACAACCTAAGTTATCAAAGTATTTTGATTTGAATTACATAATACTTATGCACTCAAGAAAATCGGTTTAATGTTCACAAACTATTTTGTTTTTACACTGATATAAATAAAATGGCCTCTATATATCTACTAAATAAAATAATTATAGTAAACGTTAAATTAAATGAAAAATTTCATTTCTTTCAGTGTCAAAGAAATTGGTAAAAAATTAATGATGCTGTCAAAAACAGTTGCAAAGTAAATAGTAATTTTTAAAACAATGTCATAATGAAATAAAATCTAACTTACTCCTGAAGAATCTCATGTGCGAAAATCATAATTGTTCTTTTTTTAATAATATTCTATTAATTTATTTATTAATATTGTTTAATTTATATCTTTATTTATATAATATTAAAAACACTAAGTTCCAGAAATTGTCAGTATGATATAAAAAATTTCGATAGAATACGAACTTATAAGGAAATTTTTTATTTTGAAATTGTCACAATTAATTGATTTATTATTAACATTATTTAATGCATTAATTATGTCGCACTCGATTGACATAATATTTAATATACCGCCGTTCTATAATTATAACAATTCTAGCAATCATTAACTGTTACCGTGCCCTTCCCCTTCGCCCCCTAATAGCGTTGAAGTAGCGAATAACATTATAATATCTGAATACACTTAAATAATAAAGTGTCTTCGCCCCGCCGGTTTTGCGTCTGACGGTCGAGATTAATCGAGACAGCTGGAAACTACACCCGGACGCCTATGCGTAAGAAATTGTTCACCAGTTGACAGCCGATTATAGTTTCTAATCTGCGATCACAACAATGATTACTTTTTAATGCAATTATTTTTGTTGACTGATAAATATGGAAAGAAATTACTTCAGCCGCTGATTGATTGTTAACTTTTAAAAATGTTAGAGTAGTAAACGTACGTCATGCAAATTATATAAATTCAGTTTTACCTTACTCAAAATTCGTTAAATTAAATATTTACAAAGAATTATATGGCTAATATTGTGAAACAAAAAATGACTTAGAAATTATATTGCTCTTATGCAATTTTAACATTTAAAAATGATTGAAGGTCTAGAATTTTGTCGCCATTTCGAATTGAAGTGCATCGACATATATATAAACAAACCCTTTAATTCTTAGAACGAGTTTTCTAATTTTTCTTCCTCTAAGCACGAATACAGTAACTCCGATGAACAAAAAACAGCGGCTATACTAGACATATTCATTTGTACAACTTATACAAGGCACTACATTTGGATATGAAGCATCTTACAGGTCCTACACGAGGATATTAACAACAATGCCGCTCTGGAACATTACGTATCGTACTTTTAAGGCTTTGTAGATTTAGATGAAACTTTTACGACATTTTGGTTTCGTTGCGATGCTTCTCCATTTACTAATTCCTAACTACTGCTTCACTACTACATTGTAAATACCCGTTAGCGCATCAAAGCAAGTAACAATTGATTATTTTGATACTATAATAAATTTTAGATCGTCGTGTGAAAATCAGTTAGCAGTGATAGCTTATCTTATTTGAAGCGTACTAGCCACACTAAGCTTCTATAATACAAATTATACAAACACGAATAGAACATTGACAGTTTTCATTACAAAGTGCTTTTTATTTTTTAATGTAACTCAAATATTGTTGTTTAAATTCATATCCTCCTACATGGTAAGCAAGTATTCTAATGATTATCCTATCAATGATTACTAATTTTTACATTAGAATGTAAAAGTTATTACACTCTAGTCTATATTTTATGTTTGAATTCCTTCGAAATTTAACACCTTTTAATGAATAATATGTTACTGGTTTTTTTGACGAGCAGTTTTAGATAAATCATTATAACCACGTATTTTCTAAATAACACTAATTTCAGCAGCTGCCGCTAGATGTTGCCACGACCGCTGTCAATTCGTTTGACGTGACTAAACTTTTTTGTCAATATCTTGAATGCAACGAAACGTCACTACAAATATTTTTTTGCCATTACAATTTTTCTACAAGTAAATGTACAAACACAACCTTCGAACACAGAAATTGGTTTGGTAACAGTTGTGCAGCAACATTGTATGCAGCAGTCGGGTTTTAGTCGCGACCCAGTTGGTATCAGTTGGCGGTTACTTACGTAAACGCTTTACGGTCAAGTCGAAACAACCTTAGTCTTAACGAGTTTGTGTGTACGTAGTTATAATTTTGGATTATGTGCTAACGGATATAATTATTGACAAAGAAGTAAAATAAAAAAAATCGTAAGTATTTATTGAATTTTATGAATATGTTTTCGAATGTAACACGGCCACCATTCCAGTAATTTTCTTCATTTACTCAGATTTTAAATATTATTTCTAAAACAAATAAAAATATTTTCCAAACATTTATTACCAAAAACTTAATACTATTTATAGCGCTATGATAAATTTCAAATTAATTTGTTTGTAGATGTATCCCACGAAAATAATCCTTGAAGAATTTAGTACAAGTTCGAATCTCTGGTAGTTCAAAATATTTATAACTGAACTATTCACATGTAATAACCGCTTGACAAAACTACATTATTGACTAAAATTAAATGCATTTGTAAATATAAATGTACTAAACTCGTAACACTTGCACAATATTAAAGCAATGTAAACCGTTATAAAGTTATTATCGGTTTTCACATTACATGCTACAAAATTTTGTTTTAT
This sequence comes from Eumeta japonica, assembly GCA_005406025.1. NCBI lineage: Eukaryota > Metazoa > Arthropoda > Insecta > Lepidoptera > Psychidae > Eumeta > Eumeta japonica. The sequence continues at coordinate 784,315 of BGZK01000050.1, read as the reverse complement.
TTATAATGTATTCATTTCTTGTAGCTAAAAAATAGTATTATTTAAAGCATTTTAAGACAAAATTTATTAGGTCATATTTAACACTTTTTTATTTAAAATATCGTGATTTCACTATATTATACATTAAAACTGTATATTTTAAATTAAATGAATACATATTCAACGGGAATAAAAATGCAAAGTAATGCTGGTAGTTAAAGCGAACTTCCTTTCTGTAGAGCTGTCAAACGAGTGACCTTTGCCACGTTGACGTTTTAATAGTTTAATAGTTGCATAAATTGTCGATGGCTCATAGACCGGAAACCATAGATCGTATAAAAGTATAGACAGACCACCTGGCTTCCATAAATGCATTTCATTACCATTGAATCGATGGTCTTGTGTGGTTCTAATGCAAAGGATAAACGATTCGGCGATTTCGATAGTGAAATAGGAGCCTTTTTAATAGCATAGGTTCTATCACATGACCGAGCTTTTAAGGTCATTATAATAGTCTATAAATTGTTTGTCTTACTAATTTGATTCTGCTTCTTACTAAGAAATTATGCACATTGATCTTGGATCATCCTAAGAACCATAGACATTGCCTAATTTCGATCAGGTGTTTAGAAAATCTATATTATAACACAAGATTAATTTGGATTTTTTTCATAAAGAAAAACACACCTAACAATTACATATAAAACTCACACCTTGATGTTTCCGCACAAACTTAATTATGTAGAAGATATTTCATACATCAAGAGACCCGAAGATTGTGTTTTCGACACCGATATTGGCGATATATTGGTCTCGAAAATTCTCAAACTTATAGTTCGTTTTTTTTATCTAAAACTTTTCGTTTTTTTTTTCAAACATATCCGAATTTGTAGATATGTTATATGCATATTCATGACGAAAAATAAAAGATGTCCCCCGATACTTTAGTTTACAACGCGGTCCATACTTCAACTGCAAGTGTAACTTAATAAAATATTTTTTCATGTGTTATAATTATAAATTAATGATTTTCGGATTTGTTTTTTTCGTTGAACTGTGAAGCTTTTTACCATATTTGGACACGATTCTTGAACAATGGGGAGTAGCTTATAAGGTTTATTTGCGAATATCAAAAATAATTTATAAATGATAGTATTTTTTAATCACATTTACTTAGAAGCTTGACTTTTTTCAAAGTTTCAAATGTTCGATATTGATTTCCATTTAATGCCTCTACGCGTTTCTAAAGATAAGAGTCTTAACAGAAAAACAGGCAGGCAGACAAACGGACAATGAAGTGACCCTAATAGGGATTCTTTTTCTCCTTTTAACATACGGAACTCCAAAAAAAAATATCATTTTTATGGTTCCATACCCAAAATATAAAAATGGAATCGTTATAAAATCTAGATTCCAATGTTTATCTATTCACCCGTATGTATAATGCCTGTTCTGCACAAACATTGATTACGACTTGAAATTCGAGACAATCATAGTGTCAGTTGCCGTGCATGCTACTTCATAAACAAGAAATGTATTCTTAGCTATCAACAAATTTTCTTTAGTCGCTTTTGTTGAAATAAAGGCTGTGTGTTGTCTGAGCTTAATTCAAGTAACTTCTATGTAAGATTTCCATGAAAACTTGTATAGTAGTTTTGAAGATTAAAGTGTTCAAATACTCAGACAGGCAGACAAAGATTTTAGGAATGGTCTTATTCTATTTCCTCCACACTTTCCACATCACTCGCGTTCGATGACCGGTAAATATTTTCAGTGTTAAGACACGACGGGTCCACAGTTCCATTGTATGTATGCATATGGTTATATACATTGCTATGGAATAATTTTGGATTTTTTTTTTTTCGTCGCCTTTGAAATGTAATCCACGAACCTTGTACAGCATCCCCGGAACGAAAGATAAACCGAGAAGTCGATTTGAATTTCACCGTGTCAAACCTGGAACTCTGGCGCAGTGGCCGGGCTTATTACCTATCCCACCGAAATCGGCAAATAAATATAATATTAAATATGGGATTTCATTATATGAAATATATTAAAAGTATGACAATAACTGAATGATGGCGTAGGGAGTTTGATGAATTTATTTGTGTATTTGAAAAAAATTTTCAATATATTTAAAGAAAATTTCTTATGACGTTATTAAAAAGTGAATAATACCATTAGATAACAGGTTGATGCGCAAGAAAGCAATTTCATCACGTTAGCGACTAAATATAGTAACTCTCAAAACAAATCTCTGAATAAATAAAGAAACATAATAGTTTTTTTTTCTATATAATAAAACCAAAAACTCTATCTGGCAACGGTAATAATCATAAAACTAATCGACTACCGCGGACACGCGCCGCTCGTGCCGGGTTCACATGCCGCCGATGAAATTATAGTTCTCTTGGAGCGTTTGTATTTTGTATTTCGAAATAAATGTGATTATAAGGTTGAGTTGGGTTTTTAACCACCACAGCGATGAGACAAGCCCTCGCACATTTCGTTTATTTCAAATTTAGAGGCTAGGTACCTGAAGCCCTCTAGACCGATTCATTACCGCTTGGCGGCTACTAAAGACCTTTGTCAACAATGAGGTGATTACCTATTGCACCGAAGACTTAATACGCTCTCCATGCTACGAAGCGAATGGCTTTACTTTGGTTTAAATTAAAAACTCTGGTCAATAATTCACCCGTAATGAAGATTGACAGCTGTATTATCTACTATCGAGTCAATTAATGCCTTTAATTACTGAGCCACTAAAGCTCCAAATATGTAACATAATCAGAGAAATTTACTATTATAGAGTATTTAATGTATTAAAATTAATAATTATACAATATTAATTATTCGTACTATGCTATTGCGTCATTTACAATACGTTTTTAGTAGAAATAAATAGCAATTTTACTGTACTTGCAATTCTTTTCATTGTACCACACTGTTCCATTTAATGTGCTTTTTTTTTGTTCAACAACAGAATATGACGCATGAAAATTAAATGTTTCATGCAGCACTAAATATGACATAAATTTTTATACACACGTGTAAACACGACATTTTATGTGCTTAACAGATACTTAATTTACACAGTGTATTTTTTTCGTCATTTAGAAATATACCTTAATTAAAATAATCAATGGTGTGTAATACAAAAAAAATGACATGTTTTTATACTATTGCTTTTTATAAATATAAAAGATGACGAATGTATTCAATTTCATTTTTTCGCATAACAACTTACAATACAATAATCCCTTAATATTTTGTCTTTGTTATATTGACGACGACAACGACGACTAATAACGACATTACTTATTTTCAACTCCCATTTTTGAATTTTAGTTTTTAAGGCTCTGAAATATATAAAATGTAATTAGAATTAAAATCTAAGTTGAAAACATTAAGTTAACTTTTGTATATAAAAATCAAAATGATTTAATTAATCAATGAGTTTGTTCTCTATTATGCATTTACGAGTTTTTCCAGTACATTTATTTACTCATCAATACTCGTCGTTCACAATAACGAAAAACATCGTAATAAAACCTACACATAATAAGTTGGTAAGAGCTACAACTATCACATATGAAACCTGTAAACAATGCCGAGTTCTCGACTCTAAACTAAGTGCGGAACTTAAATGTGAACCAAGCACAATATTTAAAAAAGAATATTGCGACATTTTGAAAAAAAATTTTGAAAAGAAAATTCATCATCACAATAAAACCAGGACGAAATCTAGGTTAACAACATTTGAACATAAGTGTTAAAAATATATAAGTACGCAAATTGTCAATTAATTACTTTTTTAACATTCACAAACGTAATAAGTATATTATTAATTCATTAAATACCAAAGCAATCACTGCTAATAGATCTTTAACTCGTTTAAAATTATCTAAATTTATGTAAACAAATAAAAGTTCATGATTTTTCCTGTATCCTGGATCGAGTTTTTTATTTCATACGTTTGTACGAAAAATATTCTTATTTTATATAATCACGACAGAAACATGTTTCTCTTAAAATTTTATCAAAATAATTTATTTCTCCGGTTTTCTTCATTAAAATTGAAACGTCAAGGCATTCATAAAATAAATACTAACAAAGTCAGTCTCAATGTGATAATAAATTATTATACTTTAACTTTTATTTTGCGGAAAGTGTTAAAAAGATTAGACTTCCATTTATTTATTATACTATACAATCAAAGCAAAAAATCAATTTACTTACATTGGCTAAAATTCGAATTATAATATTTAAATAATAAATGAATATTTTTCAGTTGCAATACGTGCTCCCATATAAGCCTGATTTTACAAAACAGCCGCTACCGTATCGCTGGATAAAGTTTTTGTGTTGGCGAGCGCCATCCAGTTTGTTTTTTTGCCCTTTTTTTTTATTTTGTTATGCTTTTTTATGTTGGAATGTCTCTATTGTCTTCAAATAATCATTCAGTTTAATTGCTTTTGATCGTCGCCGACTGCCCTTTTAAGATCGCTCGACACCGCTTCCAAATTAACGGTAAACTTTCTTTCTCCTAATACCTGAGATTTTTATACGTAACAAAAATAACAAAAAATTTATAAGGAATCTGAGTACCGTCCCTATGACTCCTTAGAATCTACAGGACCACCTTAAGAATTTATACTTTACGACTTGTATTTAATTATCTGTTTTTTTATTTATCTGGAGATATATATATATATATATATATATATTATATTATACCAAGAAATATATCAATTTTTTTTTTTTTTTTAGAAGCGTTAATGCCGTTGAAATCCCTCAGTATTCAAATTAAACCGTTAATCAAAATTTGTTTTCATTTTTACGTGTGTCTAAATTTCTATATGCGAAAATAACAATTGTTTAATTGTCTGTATGTTCTTAACTAATTCCTCGGTAATCGATATACATAATCACAACTCTTTCGTTTGTATTATACTTATACGGAACGAGGCATAAAAACAATATCAGAACAAGAAACTTTGTACTGAGCTTTAAACGTCGCTACCTTACATCTCCCGTCTTGATACAGAGCTTTCACCTAGGCCGACCCTCGAGCCGCAATCTTGTGGTATCTTAACGTTGCTTCGGCTCAATTCTGAGATGACGCAAACCGCGAAAAGCTGCATGTGTAGAAAATTCTAAGCACATCACCATCCTGCCCCAAAGGCTACAAAAGGACGGGAATTTGATAACCACATTGTGTGTGGAGTGTAGTGTTTTATATTGAAAAAAAAAAAACGATTTACATATGATAATGCACTGTTACTTTAATATGTTTTGTTTAGTTAATGCGCGCTGTAGAAATTACTAAAAAATATGTTTTAATGCGCATTTATAAGTTACAAGATTTTGGTACAGATAGGATAAAGAATGCACATAAAATATGAAATAGCCGCTGTTCTGGCCTTTATAATCAGAATAATTATTAATTACAGAGTACTAAAGTAAATTTACATTTTGAATTTAAATTAGTTTCAAATTTGTTAGAGAAAAGAAAATGAATGTATTTTTTGAGGGCATTGACTTGGAAACTTGATTATTTTACAACTTCAATTAACAGCACTTTTAATTGATTTCACAACTTCAATGTTCAAGAGTTGGATATTAATTTTAACTTTATACCTCTACCAGAGGAAAAAGGTCTTGAAAAACAGGCAAGTAGACAGACCAACAGACGGACAACGAAATAATACTATAAGGGTTCCTTTTGAGATAAAACCCTAAAATATGAAAATATATATCACGATAATACTTTATTGGGACTGAAACTATTTTGTAGTTATTATTTACATTGAATACAATAATTATAATTATTGCATTCAACTATGCATCGAGAAATCATCCTTAACGTCTACATTTATAATTAAAACTACAATGTCCTATTTTAAAAGGGACTAAACATCGCAGTAAAGCTTGTTTTCGTTTAAAAATAAAGTTAAAATGTTATACCTATTGATATGTCTTCACAAGACTAACGTTTTTCATTTCAATGTTAATTACAATGTTTTCCTATGAAATTCTACGGAATCCCACTACTGCATATAATTATTTTAACACGTGATCGTCTAGTTTTCCCACTAAGTAGTACAGTTTCAACATGGTAGCAAAAACGACAAAGGTATTCGCAAAGATCCCGCCCGGGGGCGCGCGTGCGGTTTCTATTGTACAAGTCAAAGATTGTATAAACAAAACGTATCATTTCCGAGATGGATGCGGTGAACGTAACGAGATCCTAAACCGCATCATCTGTCTTATGTTGCGTATGTACGTTTTGGGGAGATGTTTCGTTTGCATTTATATTTTTTTAGCGCTGCTTATTAAAGGGGAACATTGTCAGAACGATTTCGAATGCTTGTCTGTTTATCACAGACCAATCTTCCGCCTTCTGCTTCGCTCACGCGGACAAACAATGAATTGTTTCATATTTTACTAGCTTTTGCCCGCAGCTCCGCCCGCGTGGACCACGATATTTAGACCGTTTTAGAAGCGTTCGTGGCGTTTATTCATATTTTTCCCACACGATCATTTTAAATGACCTCTCTACTATTTAGAGATTAAACTGTATATCTGGTTCTACACAAACAAATCAGATGATATATAGCTTAGATGTTAAGTGGGATCCCAAACTACGAAACTGTGAAATTTTTATCAAAATCCGTTTAGCGGTTTTTGTTTGATGCGGTAACAAACATACAGACAAACAGACAGACAAAAATTCTGAAAACAAAATCTTTTCCGTGAAAAAATACATATACATACCAATTTTCAGAATGATCGGTCAAATAGTTTCTGAGTGTATCGATTTCATAATATACACATCCTTCTTTTTATATATAGATATGGAGAGAGCTTGTTTTGAATCCCAATTTCGTTCTAGCTTTTAATGCTGGTTCCGGTACTGTTCTCAATTTTGATCTCTTTCACGGTCTTGATTCTAATCCCATCCCGCTTTCAATTTCAATAACGTTCACTCTTTTGATTCGCACGAATCCAAGACAAATGCTAGTATCAGAATAAAATATTGACCATATTACTCTGGGATAATGTAGCTTTCCATGTATGAAAGAATTTTTATAGTCTATTCAACCCCACTTCTTTTCGCTGAGGACAACTTTTCCTGACATCCAATTTAAATACAATATAGCCTACATTCCGCTCCAAGGCAAGCTCTATCTATCTGTGATTGTGAATGCGACAGCATTGAGATATGTTCAGAGATGTGTGCGAACAAACAGACAAATAGATCGACAAACAGATAGAGACAGAAAATTTTAAAATCGTTTTCTTTTATACCACCTTCATCCAATCGTCACCTCTCCATCTTTCATGCGTACCTTTTATATACAGACACATCGGGTTCTACTATTTTATTATGTATATAGATAGGACGTTTGTTTTAGACTGAGTGCGGGACGTTAACTCAGATAACAACAGCTGTCACCAATGGGGTAACTAAATACGGAACCGATGACTTAATAAACATATAAAAATAATATATTTAATTTAATATAAAAGAAATTATAAATAGAACAGTAAATAGGATACTCTGTGAAACATAGAGCGAGTAATTTGACTTAGCTTAGGGTAATTAGTCAGTTTTTTGCCATCATATCATCATAAATATATATATATATTTATGACGATATGATAGATTTCTTTGAACTAATTATATGGAATAAATAGAAAATTTCTTCTCCTATCAGTTTGTACGTTTTTTTTAATATTATCATTTATATTGAATTCTATCATCGTATAATAGGTAGGTACCTACATTTTTAGATTTGTGCTTGCACAAACTTACAAAAGATGTGTATAAAAAAGCAAAAACTAGATTAACATAATCTAGTTTTTGCTTTTTTATACCTCAAGCAACACACATCCAACTTCAATAATAATATGAGTAAGACCTCGAGTCGTGAATCGCTTAAATAGTCGCATCGCGTATTAAATCTTTAAGGGTCCCTCGGACCCACGTAAGTTTAAACGCAAAATTTCAATGACAATGCAGTATTCGCTAATAGGCGTTGCGGTGCCAACTTCCTTTGTACGTGAGGTCCTTAAGGAACGATACTAATCCATCATTATAATCATAGTGCTGTACCCTGCAATTCGTATATCGAGAGTCGATAAATAGTGCCAGTAAAATTATTTCATTTATGTAATGTATTTAATTTTTTGTGTAAATATAAAATATCAAATATTTAATTTTATATATAATGAAAATAAATTCAAACAATACGGAAGTACTTTATTTACTATTTTATTTTTCTTTTTTTAGTATTTTCATTGCCTTATATTCGAACATCAATATTTTTAAATTTTAATTAAAAGTAAGAAATCAATTTTATGTGTGTGTACATAAAATTATTTCTTACTTTTAATTAAAATTTAAAGAATATTGGTAAAATTTTCCATTCATAACAAGTAACACGCCATCAATTTTTCAGAAATATTGCCTTTGTTATTAATAGAAATTCTAATATTTATTCTTTTATGAAAAAAAAAAATATTTTACAATAAAGATCGCTTGTCTTCATTTTCCTTGAATAACTGAATTAATCATCGAGATCGTACTGCCGCTAATTTTTGGACGTAAGTCTTTCTACTGTATACTTTAATTTTACAATTTTTTTTCATTAAAAAGTACGTGTCAATAACTACGCTAGATCGGTGTAATGACTTTAAGACGTCTAATCGCAGAACGCCCAATTTTCCATTTACGAATATTTTTTTAATTTATTATTGGGGTTTTGTAGCGCCACCAAGAATATTTGGCCGTATTAAATGTAAAACGAGAACATTTCAAAATCACCAATAAACAGAGTATTTAACGATGATATGACTCGGTGTGATATTTTATATTATCAATAATACTAATCAACTTGGACGAACTTGGCTTCATTTACTTTTATGGCAGTCTCACTTTTATAACTGCGGTAGGGAATATGTTGATATTACTGAATATGTATGATTATATTGATGTGATAAATAAAAATTGTATTCTAATGTAATATAAAATAATGTACAGAGTACAAAAAAAAAAAGAATTTAGTCCATAGAAATTTTATCGATATCTTTTTTGCGGTAAAGACAACTCTATAAATAAATCAAACATCAGATTGATGGTATTATGTCAACATGCGCCGGCACAATAAAATGGACTTTGCATAACAGTTCAAATGGATGTCAATTACTGAATAAAACATTACTTCCCTGTATCGGCAGATGGTTTCAGTGAATTTTGTATGTGAGAAACACCTTCATAGGCTTTGCGACATTAAAGATGTAATTTGTCATTGCCAAATTTACTAAGTGTGACTCGAGTTTAAATTTTATGGTGATTTCCAGTAATAATAAAGCGTGAGACAGTTTGTATCGATGGTTAGGTGATTTTTAATTTAAATATAATTTAATTTCGATCTTGTTATTCATATAATAACGTTTTAATCAAATTATCATTTAAACATTTTATTTTAATTTTCAATTTAAAAAATGAAATTTATTAATTACCATTTACTATCGGGTGGTTTTATCTGAATTACATTTTTTATTAATGAAGGCATCTTTAGTTTCTCGTAATTAATAGAATGTTTGCTTATTATTCACAAAAAAAAATAAATTATAATTATGGTTTTCGATTAAACAGCTATCAAGATGCTCCAAGGCGTATTTTTATGTCGTGCCGTACAACTGTATCTTGACACACGTGAAGATTCAAATTCAAATATAAATTCAGATTGGTGGTATTGGGATCATATTAATAAACCTCACTCATATAAGGTCGTGTCAAAGTTTTTTCGTATTTGATATACAAATTCAAGATAAATTTTCATCATATTTTATTTCCATTTAATTATAATGTGTACATTCCATTTTGTTCAACAATTTGTTGCCATTTTGTAGTTAGTGACATAATCCCATTTCTGTACAAAATTTGGGGCTTCTGATCATAAAATTGATGATCATATATTGATGATCATATATTGACTGAGTGGCTAAAAATGTGTGTGGTCTGGCGTAGTTATGGTGAAAAACCACATCCTTTCTGTCGATTCCGGCCGTTTTTTTTGTACTTCTTCTCAAGGAAAAAGTACAGAAAAAACGGCCGGAATCGACTGTCGACAGTCGATTGTCGACAGTCTCATCAGCTGTTGGCAGTAGAGATCCGAAGTGATGATTTTGCCCGGTTTCGCTAAAGTCTGTGTAGCTTGCTTACCTATTGACTATGATTTATTTTGCTAGTTCTTGTCGTAGATAATCCATTCTCCATCACCAGTGAAAACGCTTCGGTTTCATTATCGTTTCATCAATAAAGAATTTCAAACGAGCACACGATTCATTAAATTTAATTCAGATAGCTCGTGTGGAACCCAAGTATCGAGCTTTTTTGTGTATCCAATTTTTTTCAAATTGATCAAAACTGTTTTGTTGTTAACCTCCAGCTCTTCAGTTATGTTGTAAGAATTAATATCCTGATCTTGCTTTACTTTTTCCAAAATGGCATCGACTTTATCCATCGACATTCCTCTTTGACATCAAAATTACCGAACTGAAAACGCTTGAACCAGTTTTGTGGTACTCTTACCGGCACTGCCTTAAGAACATAAACGTCACATGGGTTTTCTTAACTTGTGTCGCATTTTTTCCTTTTTTTACTAAACTTTAAAATGTATCGAATTTCTACCTTAGATCACTCATTTTGGTGAACAGAAAAACAATAGAAAAATTGCGGGACACGGTTTTAATTTTTTATTTTTCTTTTTTTAAAATAACATCTCTTTAATTGACTAGCCAGATATAAACAGCACAACCAAAGAGATCTTACTGCAACTTTTTACTTATAAAATACGAGAAAACTTTTTCCCCGACCTAATATGATGCGACATCTCAAAAGTAACGTGCCAGCGGAATATATATAATTTCTTATAGCGTAGCACTGCAACTGTCTTTCTCTTTCCACTCTCAAGATGAAACGCCGCACTTGAGTGTGCTTTTCTAATACCACCACTGACATATTTTAATATGTAAATTAATAAGACCCTGGGATATTTCGTTCTCCGCGCTTGTCCAGTGCGAGTTGAAGGTTGAGAACGTCCGCGACCTATAGCTTGACACAGTCCTCTGAACTCGCCGAACCGTAGAGTGCTCAATTTCCAAATTCTCATGCTAAAATAGCGAAAATATGACAATATTAAATAAATAAATCTATAAAATTCAATGTTCACTTCGTCGTAATAACTTCTACAAATTATCAAATCCTTCAATAAGCCCTTTGGAAATCGAATGCGCTGACAACAATGCATTTCAGGACGACAACAAGGCACTTAGCATTTCGCGCCCTCTATAATGGATCAATACCCTATAATCTCATAATAGGCGCTTACCCTCAACCCTTCAAAGGGGCGTACGAACAGATAGATAACAAGACCTTTTTTTATAAGTATATAAATAAGCCGTAAGATTTGTTAGTCGTTACGCGAAACTAATAATCCGATTTCACTTTTGATACGGGACCCCATTGGAACTTGCCTTTTAGCCACAAATTCTTTTTTACACGACCCATAATAACTAGCTTCAAACTAGAGTCGCCCACAGAAACACAACGAAAATCTAGAACGGGTATTTTTAACCTATCATTAGTTTATATTCAAAATTTTCTGTATGAGAGGAACCACTCTCTAATCCGAGTAGATCTTGTAGTTGGATCAAATATTATGAGTGACACTAATGTATGACGTGAACATCATGTTATTTCTGTTGGACACGATTTTGTTCCACTGACGGAGGATGACTGTGTCAGATGCATGGAGTCCATTGCAGAAACTTTAAACTTCAACGATATTTACCTTGTTTAAGCATTAAAAAAACACATTCTAGACCCTATTGTTTGTGGCGGATCTGTTTATTTGTTTGTTTGTTTGGTTGATCCGGAAAAAGTAACGAAAGAAATATTATCTGCCCAGAAAGGATGAAATATATATACATATATACATGCTGACAAATCATTAGGAGAAGGACGATTGTATAAATAAGTAATATATAATTAGTAAAAATATTTTTTGAGGATGAACGTAATTATTTGCAACTGATTTTATCTCTGAGGATTTTTTTTTATTTTTATTGTATTAACTACTATTTTTATTTATGTGAAAAAACACATCATATAATTCAAAATATAGGCCGTTAAAATTTAAGAGCATCATATGACACTGAGTATTAGAAATAAATATAATACTGAAAAAAGTATTTAGACCACAATAAATTATTATGGCAATAAAAACTTACACATAATTACATGACGATTATAAACGGAGCATTTTAATGTTTTACTTATTTAAAAAATGTATAAAATAAATAGCGATGATTATTCACAATTTTAAAATTACCATTTGTCCCTTAGTGCTCAAATAGTGAACTATAAAAAGGAAGCTACAATTTTCAAGCATTACCAATTATTTTAATATTCACATTTAGTTAGATACGTGACGTTTAATTACAAAACTGTTAATATTTAAATTGATATATTTTCTGAAAAATATTTTTTAACAGTTACCGTTTTGTATACAAAATATACACAGAACAGATTACAGAGATAGATAAATAAGTAAAACATACTGTAGAAGAAAATAAAACGAATACATTTTTCTAATAAAAAAATCGTTTAAAAAATAAAACTATTAGTCGACTATCATAAACAACTACCAAATAACTCACAAGTGTAACTCAGCGTTAAGAATTAATAATATAAACTTGACAGTTTAGAAGCTAGACAGGTCGTGGAGCCAAACCGACTTCAAAAATTTGACTTCACCTAAATTCCTCGTCTATACCGACACAATATTGAAATTATTTCTTTTATAAAACTCAACAATACCAACGGGTCGAATAGGAAATCCGAAGGTTGATTTCTGCGGCACAACAACAACTGATTTCTATCGAAAATGAACATCGAGTTGATATCGAGAAAACGCGGTGTCATTGAATAACACTAAAGAATAAAAATGTGAAACCGTCAAAGCGTGTCCGAGCGTCCGCGGGACGGTCACGGCGGAATAGATCTTGAAGTAAATCGCTCTCATAGATCATTGATCATGCAGCGCACGCGTCAATGTCGACTTTTGTCATCGGACTATAGGAGAAGAGAAAAAAAATATGAATAGCGCACATGCTTCGATTGTTCCGTTGTGATTTTTGTCGTCCTACCCTTCCGAACTCAATATTTGTGAAATACAATATTATTATGATGTCGAAGGGTTATTGATAATTTTATTATAGGTCGATTTAATACGTAGTGTCACCTATATTGTCTATTGGAAAATGATCTGTTTTTTTTTATAAACAATTCCCCACGTTAATACTAAATTAATACTTGACGTCACTTCTTATTTACACAACGATATAAAATAATAAAAAAAATGTGTAACGGTTTTAATAAAAAAAACTCGCTTCGGCTACAATAAAGTCTTTAATTAATGCGGACATCCGCATCCCCGGTGTTCTCACGTTTTTTTTTAATTACGACCCCAGCAGATGTTCTTTTGCGTCCGAAATCATAGTTCGTATATTAAAAAAAAAATCTATTTAAATATTCATCAAACACAAAAAAAGGAAAGAAATAAAAGACGATGACTCGCTCATCCAAACCGGAATACAATTGGGCGTACAAAAGAAATCACTTGCAGGGACAAAGTCCTTGTTCCAACAAACGCTTAAAATTATTCCCAAAGCAGGAACAGATCGTATGGTAGATATAAACTCACACGGAACTAAAGCGTCGCTAATGAAATTTACAATGCGAAATGAGAGGAAGTGGAAAAGAGACCTGACCCCATAAGAATATATGAATGAAATTAACAGCGGCTCGCCTAAAATAAAGGGTTGCGTAAACACGGACGTATTCAAAGGAGACAGTCTTAAACTTTAATATGCAAAATAACTATGAGCATATGCAAAATTTGAAGGAAAGGGGTCACCGGAACTAGCTATGCAAATCTCCGTGCGAAGCGTAGTCTCTTCGATAGGAAGAAGACAAAACTCCAAAAAAAAAACAAACAGCCAAAAACGCCCCTCCGGTAGACTGATAAACAAAAAAACAATTTTCATATTGTTCCTTTCTAGATGCATACGTTAAAAGATGTGGGCCCTAGGCGGGACCCTTGCGGGACGCCGTTCTCATGGGCGAGATTTACTATGCAAATTCCGTATGGTGTGATCCTTTATTTTAATGCTCGCTTTTTGTTGACACTCGGGCGCATCCAGTGTTTTGTGGGGTGAAAGGAAAAAAAAAACTTGTCTAGTAAAATTAACGGCTAGCGATATGCAAAGTGTCGGCGCCGTGGGTACAAATCCTGGGAGCTCTTGTAGACGCTTTTGTCAGACCCTGGAAACCGTTGCACTTTTTTCTAAGGCATTTAGAAAAACTTACTCGGTAAGCTTTCGTGCTTTCAGTTATTTAAAAGAGTGTAATAAAAGGCAATCTAAAAATAAGTAATAATGTAGAAATAGAGTAATAATAGAGAAAAAATTATAGAAAGTTTAAAATTATGTGTTTTCGTCATATAAATATAACTTACTCTAAAACCATATCAATCATAAAGAAAATATACTGACCATTTCAACAATGAAAATGTTGATGTTCATATAAATAATCATATATATATATATGTATCTGTGAGTGTGTTAGATGTGTAATATTTATTCTCTTCTTTATTATGCTAAATCGTCACCGTATATACGAAATAATGAAACAAAAAACTTGTTACATTTTCTTAATTATAATATTTTATTTTCAGGTACGTAACGAGAATATGTTATTACGTAAGTTTGTAATTAATATATAGTCGATAATTTATAATATGTAGATAATAATTATTGTTGGTTAAGGAACATTTCATACTTGTAATTTCTTGAAAGCGACATCTATTGTCGACGGAACACACCGATAAAGTTCTATAGATCTATTACAGGTGTCACTACAAGCCTGCTACGACAACGATAATTTTATTCATAATACATATGCATGTCCTATACACACAAAAAATATGTAACAAATTATGTAAAGAATACACAAGCACATTAATCTTATTGTTTGTCGCTATACTTCTATATTCCAATTTATTACTAAATGCCTGTAATAATTTATTGCTAAATAATTCTGACATTAAATTTGCAGAATGGATCTGTTCAGCCAAATCTGAACGCTGATGATATAATACGACTACGTAACATAAACTAATTTTAGCTTATACAATACATACTGTAGAAGTCTTTATTTTTTCATGAAGTGAATATTATTAAATACAAATAATAAATTATTGTGGAAATAGCAATAAATTTCAAAGTGACAAACATAGTAATTATTTGTATTCTTTTAAGAATTCTAATTAGGGCCGTGTACTAACTTTTAAATATAAACATTTTATACAACAACAAATACAAACAATATATATATATAGGTACTCGGTGGTTAGATACAAATTTTAAATGCAACGGAACAACATTAAGAAACTCCTGCGCAGATGCAAACTCTTCAACGACGCCGCCGACACATGCGGGTGCGAACACACACACGCGCATACACCATGATGAAAAATGAGCGGCGCACCATGTGGCGGCCGGTGCGAGTATTTTGACGAATTCCGAATAGAACCTGCGCGCGTCAGGCTGCTCTATGCTATATCTAACAAACGATTATTACATCCGGTATTATTGTGTAGTCATGTGAATATTGTGTTTGTGAGCGTAGATTTTCTCGATTTATACACAGTGATCTGTTTGTTTTTATCTTATTATATTTCTATCTTACTTATCTTGATAGCAAATTATTCATGCAAATGTTCCTCTTTGAAAAAAAATAGATTTTCTACTTGATTAAAATTAAAGTTACAGTTTGAAATATATAATAATGAGTTCGAGCTTACGCCTATTTAATTTATTCTGAGTATGTAATACTACAAGAGAATTAATAATCTCTCATAAAGTTGAAACTGATTTAATAATAAGTAAATCTTAGCTCTTTTTTCCATACGTTCTTTTAAATTAATAAGGAAATGTAATTATTTCGGAGTAAGATTTTATTTTTGTAATTGTATGTTTTTTTCTATTTTTTCCGTAATATTTTTTATTGCAAAAACATTTAAAAATATTCATCGTCAATCTGCTTTATATGATTTAGATTATTCGTGAAATCAGTAGGAGGGAAAACTCAATTCACCTGCTATAGAAATTAAGGAACATAAATCCTTCCTTCCCTTCTTAAAATGTATAAAAAAAATTTGGTTGCCTGTAAAGTCGGTATACGGGCGAAAGTTTTACGTGACAACGACTTTGAATGGTAAAATCATTTTAATGTGAATATTCATTCGTATAGTAGGAAGAAGGATGAAATAATAGTAACAATTTAAAACATTTATTTATACAAAGAATTATATTTAAAACATTAATTTATACAAAGAATCTCGCACTGAATTTCATATTAACAAAATTTTATTTTTACCTTTACACATACATACGTATTTATATACAAATATACATACAATAACTTGCAATACATTTGCAAGCTATGCACTAATTCTCTAGTGCTGCGCGCGCGGCAGACCGATCATAGTTGAGTGGGAGAGAGACGCAAGGCATTCGGCGGGCCTCTCTCTCGTTCGGTGACTCATCGTTACGTTACCGAGCGTTACACTTTTTCATAAGTGACTCCCAGCCGCAACCTAATTTAAGACGTTGTCACGTCAAAATCAAATATGGTCAATGTAACGTGACGTACGGCGCCTTAGTGACGCTGCGCGCGCGCACACGTTGCGGGCCGCTGCCGACGCGGGCCTCGCGGGCGGAGGGGGACGACCAAAACCTGATTTTCGGTCTAGCCTGACCTTGCTGCAGACACGTATAACGTTACGCTATTGTACAACATCCTATCTACGAAGCACGTTAGATTAAAAACAAATTTTACTGCTACAGCAATAAAATCTATTTTAGATTGATAAAGCAATGGAGATAGAAAAAAAATACGATCTCGCCCAACACGCGTTCGTGACTCTGACGCATGGCCCGTCGCGAAAAGATCGCTACCTACACACGTTCGGGTTTTCCGGTTTCAATTTTCCGTGTTTGTATGTCTACGTGTTAACAATATGGCGTTATGTTTAATATTTCACTCGTTTCATGAGGATTTCGCTGTTGACGCCCGTTGACTTTAACACGGAAATTTATCTACACGTGCATTTGCTGCAAACAAGAGAATGTGTCTTTTCTTCTATTAGAGATCTCTAATGTAACATCTGATAATGAATAGTCATTAATTTAATACGCAGTTCGGAATTTCAAGATTTAACACCCCTAATTTTTCATTTTTTTTTTTTATGACGCACCCTATCTAACGTTTTGACATACCTAAGCACGTGATTGTTTTTCAAATAATACATATGAAAGCCTAACTCTTATACATTTCGCCCCATCGGGCTATGTTTATATTGACAGAATTGATGAGGTGCTTAAAAAATACAAAGTTCGCGTAAAAATAAAATGTGTACCTGCTGACAGTATTTTAAGGGTAGAAAAGGCCAAATTTTAAGCACCCGAAATCGACGAGCTTGCATGAAACGATTGACGGATGTCAGTGAAGCGAGAGAGATATGCTAAAATCGTACCGTGTGGAAATTTGTGATCTCTGCCTACCCTTCTGGGAAATAGGCGTGAATTTTGTTAACAAAAAAGAGGGCCTAAAAGCTTGCATTGATGCCATTAGTAAAGATACCAATCTTAAAATTATAAAAAACTTAATTATGTGCAATTAGCCAACAATATTTCTCCAAAAATGAAAGCTGTTATTTTTTTACTTAGAAGCGATCTTCTCGCAACAAAAATTTTATTGATAGATAAAGACAATACTGAGTAAAATTACTTCCTAGCGAGTATTTCTAAGTGAATCCGTAAAGAATGACTTGTCGTATAATGTAAAATTTATTTAAATATCGCAAGCAATAGGTATGTATTGTCCAAATATTATTTTGTTTGGTATTAGAATATGAAAAATACAGTAAACATTATAAAGCCACTTTTTTACGTCAAAACGTCAAAACACATACGTAAATACCATAACGTTTATGCGCGTTACGCATATATTTCATTCAATATCTACTGAAAGCATAAAAATCCGAACATAGCAAAAATAAATATACAATTGACGCAATGATTGTATTACACTATTATCGACACTGACAAGATAAGCGTCGATTACTGAATTTTAAATTGACGTTATGATAATCTATAAATTATATAAATGTTAATTACTATTTTTACAGCCATTTTCTAACGGTTTGATTGATATATATTGTTTATAAAATAAACAATAATTGCCTCGATCTCAGACCAGCCTCTGTCCCACGAAGATGAGAGTAATTTTGTAACAAATACCACAATCCTGAAGCGGATTGCGTACGGTTAACAGACACATTGAAATTGCGATCAAGCAATTTAATTTCCGATTTCTATGTCGTTTTTTGCTATCCATCCCCTGATGAAGGAATTTTCATGTCTTCTAACTCCATTAAGCGTTGTCGATGTTGGGACAGCCCTAAAGATGCCGGATCTCAAAAATGAATCGGACTAGTGACGGATGAAGTGCGTTGTATTTATGATATAGGTAGGCCGACCGTACACCGATTATGATGGTCCCTCATAAAAGATAATAGTATCTAGCAGTACTTCTGAGACACCAGTTTGTTTATTTAGTGACACAATCATCAAATCGGTTGTTCATTTAAACCGAAACCTAAGTCTAATATGTTTTTGATTTCCGTTTAAATGAACAATAGTTGTTCACTATGATATGTGTATATAAATTGACATATGATATAATAAATGATAGTAATAAAACAGAAAATATTTATGTGGTAGAGCTATTTTGTTTCCAACTTTTCTACATCACAGAAATGGGTCGGTACAACCGGTGAAGCATCACACTCTCACAGAATACGGACATAAAGTAACAGCTTCCACTGTTGCATCTCGTCCAATCAGTGAAAGCTCCGGTGGCTCACTTATTCCATCATCATCGTCATCACCGCTCCATCGGTCCGATCCCCTCCGTTAGATATCCTATTCCCTCCCAAGAGGACAGAAAAGGAATGGTGACTGTCTCTGATGTATCCATCTACTGGTGACCGTACTCTCTGATGTCTCGCTTGCTCGTTTACTTCTCGAATATGGAACAAAAAAAAGAAGCGAGACCAAGGTCAGGGCTTAATCTATGACCACACAGATAGCGCTGTAATTAAAAGCCAGTATACTTATTGTATAAATACTATATTTATTAATAGTCGTTACTATTAATAAATATACAAATAATTTCTAATCTTTAATATGTATCCAAGTACAAACAATGTGTAGTATAAATTTCCACGAACTTACTAAGTTCTTGAAGGTTAATAAAATTATGACATTAAACCTACCCTTTTCAGTATCACATATTGGAATCACACAACTGTGACTGTAACTTATGCAACAAGAGTCTCAAATGAAGGCAAAGGAGTTTCTTTTAAGCAACATGATAATTCTTGACACAATGAATTTAGGACCATGTTAGCCAGATTAAACATGAGGTCTTAAAAGATTTTTTTTTTTGTTATAACAATAGATTAACAGCATATTATTCGACAAAAGCCGACAGTTTAATCACACCTAATAGACACGTGTAAAATTTATTTGAACCGACGCCGTAACCGTAGACGAATATTAATATTGTTGCTAAGCAGAGGACAAAAAAAAAGCGATTGCGAAAATCTCGCGGCCTTCACGGCGCGGCGGGCTGTGGAGCCTTCAACACGGGAGGCTTTGAATTTGATTTCTATGTGGTAAAACATTGAAAAACGAAACTTGCTAGACGTACCTGGTTTATTTTATCACGTAGATACATATTTTCACAGCTCCGTGGCATTGCTAGACTTAGTAGCATATAATACGAGAGATTTTGCGTTCGATTCTTAGTTAAATATCTCAGATTTTTAACAAAATATTTGTAAACGGGTTCCGCCAACTCCCTACCTTAAGTATAATTTAAGTGACGTTACGCTAAACAATAAAAATGTCCTATAAACTTTAAGGTGATTCTATTGCTTAACTTATTTTATTGTACGTAATTGTTTATGACGTTAACAAATAAGTAAATTATTTTATTAACAATTTATTAACAAATACAACCTCCGCTAATGTTTACAATTTTTATTTGACCTTTCAATCACGCCAATGCTGAGGCACACCTTTTCACAAAGACTTTATTGAATATTGCACCAATGCAGTGACACCAACCGCCGTCGGCTATATGTGCCTCCTGAGACACAGCAAGTTTTTTTAATTTGATTTCAGTTAAAAATTTTATTACTAATTAACCAACGAGAATTTTAACTCAGGAAATTTGCTCTGGATCGAACTGCCCTTAACCACTGAACTATCATCGAACTTATCTTTATAGAATTAAACATTTTTAAGTAAATAATTATTTTTAAACTATATTTACATGAATCATTGAAGTGGCATAATGTAAGAGAAATATATGGTTTTATAACAAATCGTTACATATTTTTGGAGTGATACTAAATTTGGATTAAATATATAGTAATTTAATTTCGATTGATATGTTTCAGTAACGTTACAAAATAAAAAAAAATATGCATTCAGTTACTGGTAATTTATTACCTATATTGAATTTTCGATGTTAAAATGTGCTTTTTTTAAAGTTCAAAGCTCTAGAATATTCTCCTTAATTACAGAGAATCTATCGGCTTAAGTACTTCATTAATGATAATAAACAATAACAATCTATAAGTGTTCATTCTTATTAACGATAACTCTTTCGTCGTGCCGGAACATCAAAGCCGACAAAACAAAGAATATTAAAATGATTTTGCTACTGTCGGCGAAAAGTTCTCTTTCAAATCGTCCTAGATTTTATAAATTTTTTTGTAATTGAGAACGATTTTGATGTATATAGTTTTTAAAATTAGCAAAATAATTGATTACATGAGGGATCAGTATTAGGCCAAGCAAACATTTTATATATAAACATTACATAATCTTATTATGCATAAATCATATCCTGTGAAGATCTGTGGTCTCTATTTACCCTTTTGGGAAATAGGCGTTAGCCTATAAAAAAAATTAAAAACTATCGTATAAAAATGCACTTAAAATTAAAAGAAACAAAGATTAAGATATTACAAAAAGATCCGGTGAATAATTACACTACTAAATTAAAAATAAGCAAAGTCTCGATACAATCTGTGAAAGTAATTAGATACATGCAATGGCGTAGCTAGCATGGGTGGCACCTAAGCGGATATCGTAGAGTCACCCCAAAAATACCAATAGCAGTTATGCAATCTACCACAGTTCTATTAATTTTTATGAGTGGAAGAACTTCATATATGGTTAAAATTCTTCTATTGTGTATTTTCTGTGAATCCACAATTCACGATAGGGTGAACTCCGCCGGGGCGGGCCGCCCCCGCCGTCACCCCCTAGGTACGCCACTGGATACCTGTATTAGAGTCTAAGAGAAGAGTCGAGACAGAAAAGTAAGATAAGGTCAAAATTAAAAATGCTAATGCATAAGTTACGATTCCTTAGATTAATAACACTAGAACCCACTTTAAATGGCCAAGTTAATTCATATAGTTAGAGAAATTGAATAGGATTAAATAAAACTTGGCAAATTTCATGGATTTCGGCATACGGCATGAATATTATACCATTAACCGAGCATTATAAAGTAAAACTGAAACGAGAAACGACACGGATCTTAAAAATATGTTGAAATTACAAAAGTCTAATTAGAGTGATAGTGCAAGAAATTTTTCTACAATGAATTATTATCAGAATCATCGTGTCAAAAAATATGCTAATATGGCCATTATTTAAAAAAGAGTTCGACTCTTTTTACGCAATTTCGCTTTGGAGTTTACTGAAAGAGAACGAAAAGTTCGACTCCCTATTGATGAGAGTGATAGGAATTGGTAGTGAGCAATGAACGATATTGGTATAGAGAAAAATAGAATGAGGTAGGTTGTTAATAAACTATAAGAACTTTCAGAAAATGATCCTGATTCTGAAAGTTCTACGCTAAAGGAACGAATACAAAGAATGGAACAGTAGCAATCACGAGGAGAAGAATTAAATTAACGGATGATTTACAAGAGTAAATGCCATATTGCGGTGAAGACACCGCAATATGGCATATGATATATTTATAGCTTATCGCGCTTCTGGTTTCTGGCTAAATATAACAAGAATATGGACCGGTTCTATATTCCCCTCCATCCTAATTAAATTACAATCCACACCCGTGAATTTACATTGCTTTTAGTGCATCGGGACTTGTTTTTAGTCAATGGTCGGTATTGACTAAATTTTATGAAGAATAAAATGATGGTGATGGTCTGAACTTTAATTGAATTTGTAAATTAGCGATGGACAAGTTTGTCTAATACGTGATGTTGAAAATATTGTAAAGTAATAAGCGCTTAAGAAAATTTAATAAACGATAATACATTGAAAATTAATAATTATATTAAGGAAATAGATGTCATAATTACTTACTATACACACAATGAATAATCATCCACTGATGGAGGGACGACTGACCAAGAAATCCAGATTAAGCGTTCAATGAAGTTGGTTTAGAAACTTGAATTGGTGACATCAAACCTCAACAATTGTCACCATTAGTTAAAAATAGGAGTGTTATTAGCAATCATTCATCGGTCGAAGCAGAAAGTCTACGATTTTTAGTGTCTTCAGCAATTGGACCGATGTGAAGAGACGAGCAGATTTACTGAAAAGACATGGCTTCAAAAACTCGAACGTCGGTTCTGTCAGATTTCTATTTCAAACTATCGTCAGTTGTCGATGCTAATAAAAAACTGTTTGTTATCTTCATACAGTGAATAGCAATCAATACTAAGGAACTTCCAGAGCTATCTTCGCTTGTCAAGATTTATTCTCCTACGAGCAAAGAGGCAATATCAATTCTAAATGAGGCATTTTACACAAAATGCAATCAACATAACGACTAGTAGCCATGATGATAATATTTATTGTGTAATTTTAAAAAACATTCATAGTATGCCAGATTTTTTTATGTCAAAAGTAACACGGATCTACAACATAACGACAATAATTTAACAGAGTTTGCTACGGCCAAGAAATTCTACAATTTCATATGAAATACTCTAATATGAATTCGTCGACATGGTGTGCTGTTTATTGCCTATTTAGTGAAAAAAGTGGAACTTTTTAGCATTTTACGGAATGTCGTGTTCTAAAAGAAGTAAAATATGATTAGAAATGCGCTTGTGCTCTTTTGATTTTGCTCAGGACGAAGGGTCGCTGGTGAAAGTATTATAAATCGATTTGGCCCATTCGATTTTTTAACTTTAAGTCAAACTATCCTGATTACTTCGTGACTCGGAAACTTAAGCCGTCAGTCCTGGATATTATCACCGCACTGGTCACAACCTTTTTCTTTCCTTCATGGTCTTTCATAATACACTAATAGAAATTTATTTAAGATTTAAAGACTATGATACAAATGACCAAATGACATTGTGGTATACAAATTCGGTATACTCTATTTCATTAAATGTTTAGCTGTTTCTAAAAGCAAAAGAATATCCAAAAAAAAAACCTGATATCGACAAATATTTTGCCGGCACGAAATATAAGAAAATAAGAAAAAGCAATAAAACAAGGCCTAACCACAGCACAGTAAAGATCGGTAGCCGCATTTTTTATACGATTTTATTAGAGAATTAAAACTTTTTGCCCCGGAGCTCGTTTACAATCGCATCAGAAAAAAAGACGCAACTTTCGTTATCATCCCGTACTAGCGCGGGGCAAAAACAAAAGCGTTACATGGCATGCGCGCACATTTTTTTTTTTTCATTTCTATATATATAACAATACCGACTTGTTCTAATCCGTTTTTATGAGTCGAGGTCGATTCAAAAAAGCGTCGGTTGTTTTTTCGTAGAACGAAAAGGAAAAAAAAAACGAAACGGAACGGTGTCGGGTCGTTTTTGCCGGGCGACTCGGTTTTTCTGTGGAAATACTAGGTCAGTGTGCCTTTTTTTTTCCGTCTCCGCCTGTCCTTTGCTAGTTTAGGTGACAATATTACTACGTTGTGAGTCACGGCTAACGGGTGTCGTTCGCGCGGCCGTTCCGAATTTTTTCTCCTTCTCTTAATTTATGCAAGAATTTACATTATCCGATCGTTGAGGGCAGAGGTCGACAACTGGCGGCACTTATCCACATAATGTTCGAGAATATCGCACCGGAAAACTAGTTTTTTGCGCATTTTCCGATTGGAATATTAGGAATTATCGGTTGAATCGATTGTAATGGATTGGATGAATATACAATCAAATTTTTCGATTTATCAGTTTATATAAGTCAACATAACCATATCAAAAATAAGATCATGATTAAACTTAAAAACTTTACGGCTGTGAAGCTGTGGAATTGCCGGCACGAGCGCGGTCTGATTGGAAAAGTGTAAACGTAAAATTGTGTAAGGATATCCCGAAAACAATAAAGCTAACATAGTGCAAAAAAAAGCTAATCTCGATAATTACTGAAAAGTGTTAACCAAAATCGAAATTATTAATTGAAATAATTTTAAAGTGCATTGAAAAGGGGCACACGTCGAAAAAATCTGGACTTTCAGTAGTCTGAATTTACCAAAGATAAAAAAAAAAACAGATTCCTATTTGTATCATTGAACATGACAAAGTTAATTAACAGAATGAATAAAATTTGTATCCGATCTGATTAAGAAGAACGTGAAATCTGATATTTTCAAATGTGACTAAAAAACCGCAACCATATTTCATGTCCAATAGATAATTTTCGAAATCAGCAAATGGTTGACAACTTCTGTATCATGGAAACCAAATGAAATAACATCTGATCGCTATTTTAATTTTAACAGCAACCGTTATAGTTTTTTATAAGAATGTTTACTAAAATAATGTATTTTAACCACCTTAAGGACGCTGATTAAAATACAACGGTTGTTTACAAAAAAAAAACAGTAATGAGAATCTTATCGTTACAAAGAAATCCGGTTTTTTATGTTTACCGAGTAAAAATAACGTCACCTATACGACGCTTAAAAAAATCGGTTAAATTTATAACATTGACAAATATGTTATAGAACTTTAAGACGTTGAATATACAGCGTAGATCAAGAGCGGGAAAACCTTAGCCGCGCACTACCATGCATATAATTACACGTAGTTGTTAATTATATAATAAAGAGTATCCAATAAGTAAATTTTATGTGGTGACTGGCCATATAGAATTATATTTTATAAAAAAAAATACATCAAGTATAAACGTCCAACAGTCTGTTGTTTGCAATATTCTTTTTGATTGTTGCTGTTGCATTTCTATATTAAAGCTACAAGGGCAGAAAATATTCTCGGATCGTGTAATTCAGTTTTATAAATTGAGTGGCAAATCTGCCAATGCTGCTCATTATTCTCAAGAAAATATTCAACAAACGAGCTTATCGAATAATTAAGAGATATGAGTATATAGGATATACGTGCTGAAAGGCTACTCCAAGCAATATCAAACGAATTAAGTGTCCTTTCAGATAAGATCCATCTATGTCGATCCGAAATAAAGCCCATACACGCCAACTGAAGAAGTCTACTGTATCAAGAATATAGTTACGAGATTCTAAGTATAAAAGCATATTCAAAATTATTTAGCACCAAAGTATTATTGAAACCAAGAAGCGAGAGCAAAGAAGGGGCGTAGTAAAGCTTATGGAAAGTTTTGAGAAAAGTTCTTGATCGACGACGAGACAAAAGTGTCATTAGATCCAATATGTTCTAGATAACACTTTTTTCATGTACTTAATCGGCAAAATGTTAATTATAAAGACCGAGCCATTGATAAAAGCAAAATTGTTCAAAAAACATATGATTTGGTAAGTTCTGGGTTTAAAATGCAATATTTCAATACATTTATCTCTGAAGGTTAATTAAATAAACTCTGAAAAAATATCTAAATGAATGTACTAATAGAAGTTTAATTTCCTTCATTAATAAATATACACAGCACAGATAGTGTCATCTCCTGGCCAAAAATGGCAACTTGCCATTATACACCTTAAATTACAAAATGTCTTTATAGAGAAATGTGCCCCAAGCTCGTGAGATTGGAAGATTTGGGGTATTTTACAACAAAAAGCATATAAGAAGGCATCGCATAAACTAAAAAATATAAATTCTTTCAGAAATCCCTAGACAAGAATTGGTAAAAAAGTAGCCTAGGAATCTATAATTGCCATTATTAATCGCTCTGTCTTAAATCTCTGGAAAATTGGACTCAGGGGTGTTTTAAACATTTAAAATAATTCATTTTATATACACAATTAACGAAGTAAGTAGACTAACATTGACTGTCGCTGTATGAAAGTATGGGGATATTTGTGCAACAAAACTATTTTGTTCCATCGATTACAAATCAAAGATACTACAACCATATTGAAAGAATGTGTGAGTTAGAAAACACATCATAAAAAAGCCATTTATTTCTTGCATCACATTTGTATACAAGACTTATTTCTAAAGTATGTTATATTAAGTATCTTAGCTATATTAAAAAAAAAAACAATTAAATTGGTTTTTCTTCTGTAAGGACCACAGGTTGGGTGAAAGTCTCCTCCAAAGATTGGACCCCCCCCATCCCCATTGGATCCCCATTGGACTCTATATTGTGCTACTTAACTCCAATTTGGGTCGGCGGTTCTTTTCAGCTCGTCTTCCCATCGTATCAGAGGTCTGCCTCCGAGTCTTATACCCTGTAGACCTTTCCACTAAGTCACTTTTATAGTCCATCTCTGTTTCGTCTATTAGCCTTGCTATGTGGTCTACTCGTTTCCATTTCAGCTTTCGTACGTAGCTCAAGGTATTTGTTGCTTTTGTTATACATCTTATTTTCTGTGTTTTCTATTCTTTCTATTTTCTTTATCTTGAGCGTGCTTTCCTCCAGCCTTCGCTGGCAGGTTATGGTTTTATGCATAACTTTGACCGTTAACTTCCACATCTGATATCTGTATGGATTATAATTCATGACCCCAGTTTTTGTGTTTGTTGCCATGTTACTCATAAAAATTTCTTTTAGACTTCAATATTTGTCCTACATTTGCTGGACTTTTCCATCTATTTCTATTTCGTTGTTTTTTCTGCCTACGCTGATTCTTTTTTCCAAGTATATATATTTTTCTGTATATTCTAGAGGGTTTCCTTTAACTTTTATTAGTATTTTACTATTGTTAATCATTGTTATGGACTTAGTAAAATTGATTTCAAGGCCTGCATTTGTACAAATTACATCTAAGGATTCGATCATGAGCTGTAGGTGTGAGCTTGTCTCGAAGGGTATCACTATGTCATCTGCGAAACTCAGATGACTCAGGAAGATACCTTCTATATTTGTTCCTAGTTTGCTCCAGTCTAGCTTGTTTTAGTATGACTATAAATATTTTTGGACACAGCGGGTCACCCTGTCCTTAATAAAAAAACTTCGACCTAGGACTTCTAGCTTTATTCTTTCCATAATGTTTTTGTATGTCCTTCTGATAATATTTATACAGACTTCATTAACTTCTCATTTTTTCAAATTTTCCCATATGCTTTCGCGTGTTACTGTATCTAAATCCTTTTGGTAGCCCATAAGCGCAAGATGAAGGGTTCCCTGAGGTTCTCAATATTTCTCTATTATCAACCCAAGGGCGTGGATATGATCTACTGTACAGAATCCCTTCCTGAACCCCGCCTGTAGGTACAGGTTGTTTCGTTTCGATTGCAGGGCTAATTCATGTTAATGATGGCGGAGAATAGCTTGTATAGACTTATTAATAAACTTATCAGTCTATAGTTCCTAATATCTTTTGGATCTACCCTTTTATAAATAAGAATAACGTTAGATTCGGACCACTGTAGAGGTATTTCAAATTTTTGTAGGATCAGCTTCTATAGCTCCGCTAGAGGTGTGATAAAGATCTCCCGCGCCATCTTTCACGCTTCTTCACGCCAATGAAGCTCTCTATATCGCTTATATGTTTTTTTATTTATATAAAGCCTACTCCGTGTTTGCTGGTGTGCTGCCTACGTAGCATAATATGAAGTTCTCGTGTTATCCTATGTTGGTACCTAATCATCTCACTTCTGAGATTCGTATTACGCCATATTTGATTTTCCTTTTTGATTATTCCAGTTCTAATAAACGGTCGTATGATGATATAAACCTGGCCTTATATCTCGCAATCTTTATTTGTTGATTTATTTTTTGGTGTTATTTTTAGTTTCAGCCCAATACTTATACCATAGTTATATATATTGCAAACGTTTATCAATCATTATACCGAAATTTCAATACGTGCACCATTCTAAGTCGCATTTATTACATTAATATTAAGTTTATTCTTACATTCCCAACCGGTGACTTGGCATTTGCACTTCTCGTCTTAATAGAAGGTAGTTCGAAGAATTTCTAACCTCGAGAAATAATATTTCTCGTTTCAGACCCTCGTCTTAGTGACGTTTCACAGGATTTCATACCCAAAAAGCACAAAATGCAACCAAATATTTTTTTTAGTTATTCTATATTGTCGTATTATGGATAAAGAAAAAGGAAAAGAAAACAAAACCTACAACTTAATTTGAAGAGGTTCTCATTCATCATTAACAACCAGGCGCAATACGCCCCGATTCGATGTCAGTCATGAAATTTCTGTTAGATGGCACTAGTAGACATTATATCCTATGGTATAAAATTTAAACGACTTACTCCTATATCTGAATATAAAGTTTAGCAACAACAGTTTAATTATTACAATACGTTATTGGTATTTATATTCACAATAACAGAACACAATTATAACATCACAGCAGATAATCTTGTATTAAAATTTAAATGCCAAACTTCTCGCGCTATGTGTATATTGTCAGTTTTTTACATAATTAAATAATTGCTTTTTTTGCATTGTCGCTGTACCGTAACTTAGTCTAAGTACGCGAGTTCAGTACATCGGATTTTTATTTATTTATATTACTACTAGCTGTACCCGCCAGACGTTTTTCTGCCAGTCTATATAATGTTTGTATAAATTAATTGAATTTTATTCATATTTTCAATAATGCATTCAGTCTTTGTTTTATGTAATATATTAACATAAAAATAATATTTACAATGTTAATTTAAAATATTATTACATTCATTCATAGTTATCATACGTTATCACGCTCATTTTCAATACTCCAATATTTCCAATATTAATTATAAAAATATATATTCATGTCAATTTTCGTGATGATCAGTTGAACGGTATAGAAGTTGATAACTATAGCCACAGCGCCACCTAGTGGAGAGCCACAAAGCGGACAGCACAAGCAAATCACCACAAAAAAATACATATACGTGCCAAATTTCATGATGATTGGTTGAATGGTGTAGAAATCGTTATGCTGAAGCGCCACCTGGTGAGGTATTACAAAAAAGGGGATGGTACAAAAAACTATTTCCATTGAAATATAGATTTACATACCAATTTTCAGGATTATCGGACAAACGGTGTTGAAGTTTAGCGATAACGTATATACAAACATTATTCTTTTCTATAATATAACTGTAGATACACAAAACAATTTCTGATTTAATGTAACTAATTGAATCGTCAGAGTTGCTTATACATAATACATATTTATCGTAACTAATGACATAATAGAGATATTTACCATTTTGTTGTTGACGATGTAATATATTATTATTCGCATTAATGCATTTATAATGTATATGTTAAATGTCTATTAAAAAAAATACGCTATTCAATTAATAAATTTATATGTTTTTATTATGTGTAGGTGATAATTTCTGGAATTATTGAATGTATTTAAAAAATATATTTCGTTAATAAATAAGTCTTAACTATAGTCTGAAAAAAGTCGAATTACAAAAGAGCGAAGTCGGAATCGACACAGATACCCAGTGGAAAGGGAATCGAAATCGAGGATAGGACTAGGATGGGAATCATTGTTAATATAGATGGATAAATATAACGTTCGTTACATTTATCCATCTATATTAGTTATTACAATACGTTATTACAAACGATAAATACAAACGTCGTTGGTTAAAACGATAATTACTTGATATTAAACACATTACAAAGCACGAAATTCTGCCGCTGTGACGTGAGTCACGAATGCGTCGCAATGGCGTGCAACAGGACCGCGGTGGTGAATATGGAAGGATCGGGATGTCTTGAATCTGCGCAGTACATCATTCGCACGCAATTCAGAGCGGTAGAGTTTCGTGCGTTGTACTGTAAGGAGAAATTCGTTTCATGCCCATTTACGAAAAGCCATTTTTTGATTTGATTTAAATTTTTGAGTTTCGAAAAGAAGAACGTAATGACATTTATACGTATCGTACTCTTATAGATACAATACTACTTTATTTACTTGATTTAAAAATAGTCTTATATTCTTTATTTAAAACAAGTAAATAAAGTTGCACGTTTCCTTATTTTTAACTAGCTGTGTTCGCGACTTACTCGCTCGCATACCGCGCTTCGTAGGCGAATTTATTTTTAAACATCAACTAATATTCCGTCAACCGATTTTGATGAAATGAAAACTATTATTCCTCCTGAGTTACGCTCAAATTAGATGCATTAAAATTCATTCTAAAATAGTACTAAAAATCATTGTCTCCCTACTTCGTAGAAGAGCTAGGCTTTACAGCCTCGATCTATCTAAGCGAGGCATACACGCTCGGACGCACAGGGAAAAGCATAAAAATCTGGCCACGAATCGGTGTGTCCAGACCAGTGGAATAATAATCCAGATGCGATGTCTAGTTCGCTGCACGTCCATCGCATCTCATTTTTTCGGGCCCACGGCTATTAATAAACGGCCACGTATGCGGGTCGCGAGCAAGTCCGTAGTCGGGTTTGTCTGGATAGGATATCTTTCTAAGGTTCCGTAGTCAACAAGAGATCCTTGTAGTTTCGAAGTCCTTATACTTAAAATTCATACAATGATGTATCCAAGGCAATCAAAAAGGAAGCTATCACAACTAAGTAGGTGTTACAAATTAACAACTAATAGTCGGGTAATAGTAATAAAAATGCACTTGGAGAAGTATTGTTAAATTTCGTACCAATTCCATTAAAAATGACTTATATGACGTTGATAATTATATGAAATACGCAGTAAATATGAGTTTATGGAACATTTAAAATTATGGAAACATAAAATTATAACATGCTTAACATATATCCTGTGTGGGTCCGTGTTTAGAAGTTATTAGCTATCAAACCATGAACTCGATTAATGGATGCATAGTACCAAACAAAAAGCCCTTTTTTTATATTCGCTTAGTGCAACGGTCAACTGCGGATCCCTACATTGTGCGTGCTCGACACGCACTTCACCAGTTTTTTTTTAGTCAAAATGGCGAAGAACCATAAATTCTGACGATCATCGAAAAGCTAAGAGAGAGTATATTCCTTTCATTCACTAACCTGAAGTGTGTGTTATCCTATTTAATACCCTTTATTGCACGATCACAACCGGACGCTTGTTTTTTGGTCTCACCTGTCTTCGTCCGGTTGATCTGGCCATGGATTAACCAGCACATGGCAGGCGGTCATCCGTGGACACGACCCCAATGTAAATACTAGTACACGTAGTTCTCAATCATAAAAATATACATTCTCTTGTGTTTGGAGCTTTTATGAATGCTCAAAGGTTTATGAAAAGTTTATTAACAATTCATTAAAAAAATTAAAATTATTAGAAATAACAGAAAAATTATAATATCCTTAAGGATTGAATATTTAACATGAAAGCATTGCTTTTCATGTTTTTTTTTTCTTAATGATACGATTGATGGATGTCGGTAAAGCAAAAGACGTATGTAAAAATTATACTACTCAAAGAGGTATGGAGAGATCACAGTTCTCCCTGTGGTCTCTACTCACCCCTCTGCGGATCAATCATAAGCTTCAGTTGTACCATAATCGTACTGTATTATGTGATGATGAAATAAAAGATGATAAGATGTTTGAAATGGATTATAAAATTGAACTTATGTGCCATCGTAGTTAATATCAGGTGTATAATGCATTGGTGTTTAGAAACTAATATTTAAAAATGGTATTTAAAAATATTACATATCAAATAGCAGTATTAAAATATGGCAACTATAATTTATTCTCATATCTAAACCTCTATTTTATTATAAACACAAAAACAGCATGTGATCAATAATATTTTTTTTGCGTGCTCAATAATAAATATATGATTATTGATTTTTTTTCTCTTCGGGGAAGTCGTTGCGTGTCGGTGCGCTGTAACATTACTGTTTATTTTTCTATCCATAATTCAGCTAAAAATAAAGTCGTGACCATTACGTCTTTTTATTTTGAGTTAATCGCGTTAAGTGTATGATTTTTTTTTTATAGCCGGGGACTCGAAAACAGTTACCTACACTCAATAAATTATCATCATGGAAGAACTTAATTCTCACAGTTGAAGATTCCGCCATTCGTGTGTGGATACAGGAAGAGTTTTCGAAGATCGTGAGGTCACTCGTCTGTTGAGACGTAGGTACTTAGACGAAACCTGTTGGCGGTGGGGTGACCATGTGTCTGAAAATAATTTGGAGGACTCGTCACATTTAGACACATTTCGTTACATGAGAGAAAAGAAATATACAAAGTAGGGAGAAGGAGAAAGACAGGTATACATTCCGACGTAGTGGGAGTGTAGAAAAAAAGAACGGCAAATACACAAAGGTACAAAACGACGGAATAAGATTACCTCGCGCATGCGCGCATTATAGATGTACGCGAACAGATCTTATATATGAACAGTTGAAGTATTACACATTGTTTAATCAATATTTATAATTGTCTTGTGTGATTATTAACTTTTTTTGTCCTGCGATTGTTTGATTACGTCTGTGAAGAGTGATGCAAATATATTTAAACCATTAAAATTGTATCAATTATAATTTTTCTGAGTTTAAGAAGTTTCTCTTTTCACAAGTGTTCACAATCGCATACACATCGCCATATTTATAAAATTTGCAAAATTTTTCTTCTGTCATCTTGATGACAAGACAAGATTTGTCAAGACATATCCATTGTCTTTGGCTCGATTGGCCGAGAATAGCTTAATTTTCAATTCAGATTCATCAGGTACAATAGAACGTTGTCTATGGATGTGTTAATCCATTCGTCTCCATTATGCACTTGCACTGCCATCTGTCCGCATCCTAACACACCAATTGACCCGCCGTTACCGACTGTGACTATCTTTTGAGTTATTTGTAAAACGCGTAAATAATGATTAATCACAACACATATGTTTATCTGCACCATAGTCTACGAGCCACTCATATTCTTAATACTGTCCATGCACTAAGTTAAACAACACGAAGGCATTAATCTTCTTATTACTATCACGATGTTCTTTTTTTTGAACCCACACTGTGATTAAAAATGTACCACTTTACCGCGCTTGAAACAATTTTCCCACACTTCATTTTTTACCACAAAAACAGACGACGAAAATGAGTTTTGCTATGATTCTTCGTTTTAACCCCTTAACCTTTCCTCTTCCATTAACAATCTCGCCACTATTTCATCCAAAGTTTGCTTATCATCAGGAGCTGATTCCAATGCTGCTATGAAATATTTGTATTCTTCAAGGACCGACATAGTATTTTTGTAATTATAAATTTTTCTCAAATATCTTCGCCCATCTGTTTCACCTAGCACTACATTTCCTGATAATGACAATGACAGGAATACGGACATATCGGTACCCTTATCATATTTGTACTAAAAGAATTTTTGTTGCACAAAATGAAAAGGAAGTGTTTGTCCATACATTAGGTTAACTTTAGTTTGGACATTAAAAAAAAAACATGAAAAAAAACGAAACGTAATTAAATACATTGCAATGGTCACCCTATTTCATACAACAAGTATTAAAGCTAATGCTTACGCGTCAATCACTTTGATTGGTCCGACAAAAACTAAATTCATATTCATATTTCTATGCTCTGCGCTGCTGGGTACTATAAAAATTTCATAAACTTGTTTTATGTTTTAAATCAAACAAAACGCTTATCAATTACTAGACTACTCGTATATTACAACAACTTCTTCAGTAAGCTCGGAAATCGGCAATTTAATTGATCGGAATAGCTAGTAATGTCGTCGTATTGACCAAACTCGATTTTTTTTAATTCTATTTAGGGTTCCACGCGTCAAAAAGAACCCTCGTAGAATCACTTCGTCGTACGTCTGCTTGTCTGTCAAGGCCCTTTTTCTTGGGAATTTGTGGAGGCAGAAATTAACATCAAATACTAAGTGTAGATCCCTCGAAAGGATAAAAAATCAAGCTTCTAAGTCAGAGCAACCAAAAACAGGACCATTTAGCCGCATACTTTGATTCTCGCAAATAAATCAAAACCGATCGTGTACGTTTGGTTGATCTATAATAATGAGATTTGGAAAAAAGTAAGTCTCACAACAAAAATATAAGTAAAAATTTGAAAATCATTTATTCGCAGTCATATCATAAAAAAAAGCTTTTTTATGCTATGACTGCAAATTGACTTTTGAAGTTAGACTATAAATCATAATGTAGACTGATGTCTAGAAGAATATTTTTAAAAATTCCACTATATTCGTTAAGTCATCCAAAAATTATGATACTTAAATTCACTTTTCGAGATATTAAAAAAAAATGGAAATATCGAAATTCCCGGAACCGATATATGAAGTCCGAAAACGGATAAACCTTGATTTTATCAACAGATGAAATATTTACATACATAACTAAGTTTGTACGGAACCTTCAGGGTGCGTCTCCTATTCGCACTTGACTTTTTACTATTGTTCCCTCCACTCCATTTCATTCGGCGTTCTTTCCAAGGATTTATTTTCCACTCTCAGGTTCGTCTTTTCTGGTTACATGTGCAGAGCAATGAGAAATACGATACGTTTTACGGCCGGTTACCACCTAACGTCAAAGCTGCTGCAGTAATTCATAAGGACAGGCGTGAATAGAAGATTTGGTAAGGGCGAGTGAGGGAGGGGAATATAGTTAGTGATAAGTTAATAATAGATCTTTAAAGCAGACGGTGATATGACGATTCCGAAACTTAGATTGATAACATTTCGCTCATGACTTATTAGATACTTAAATGTAAATTCACTAGCGGTTTTCAAATATCATGTTTCTGGTGTTAATAAGTAAAACAGCGCTCGTGTACTATTATAGGACTTAATTCACTAAGCGTCGTGGATTGTGAAAGAAAACAAAAAAAATGGTGAATAAAAAATAAATGATTCCGTTTGCAATAGTCTAAAAATCCCATGCCTGTGGTAGGCATGGGATTTCATCCCAGACAAAGAAAAATAATCTTTTTCTTTATTTAGATTTCATGTTTTATATAATTTACGTCATGCCTACTTTTCAAGTAATGTTATTTGACAACTTATATTGACACTTACCGTTAAGAAAAACTACTGGATCCCGTTTATCCCGAAACACGGTAAAAGAAAAGCTTATGGAATCAATTTCCCAACTCGACTGAAGAGATTTACCCCTCGCGCAGATCACTACCTACAGCCACGCGCATAAATTTATTTATTTTTTTATTACGCGTAAGGTTTAGGGTCGAAGGCAGGAGGATCTAGACCTCTCGCATTTATACGCATGTGTACCCATCACGCATATAAGTAGCCTCTCATTTGAAACATTTATTCGAAATTTTCACATTTTAATACCCAGAGCGTTAGAACAGACGCCCTCTTCATGTTGCACACCGAAAACGAAAACACAACCGAAAACCAAAATACGAAAATAATTTGAGAGCACGCATCATAGCGTCGACCGTGAAATCGCAATGTAATGCAAAGCCCAATTCTCGCAACTCGCAAACAGAGAACGCTAAGAGCGGTCTCCCCGCGAGTGGAGGAGTTCGCTTTGGCAACGAAGGAACCGGCCGAAAACAATGTACACCTCGACACACCACAGATGTAGGGCAATATTATACGAGTTAGTCGGAACGGATGTGGGCTAGACAAGTGTGCGACATGTGCGAGGCGCTGCCCCCCTCCTCCCGCCCCTCTCGACCGTCCCGAAATTTCTTAGTAAACACCTGTACCGGCTTCGCTCGTGATCCGCGCGTCGGCCAAATTTGGAATATCACGTATTCGTGATGAGATTGATCACACTTTAGTTGATCTGTTAGGCATTTTCGACCTTATCATTAAGAAGATCAATACCTATGGTGATGAAAAAGTGATACGTTTCTCATTGGACTCATTGTATTCGAAATCAATTCAACATAGACACCTATCTACCTATGAATTGAATATGTATCCAAAATCAATGCTTTTTGCGTAATTTTCGTTTTACCCGAGTACTTTCAAAGCGTGGGTAAATAAATGCTATTGGTTATTTGCATATGCGAGCGATTTCATTACATAATCAGACTTATTTTTACTTAAACTTTGCATTTTGGAAACGTGAGTTCACAATCAATATTATATATGTATATATAATGTTTGTGATTAATATTTTCTTGATCATAAGCAACGAAAGGAATTATTGCTTCACTTCATATCGATGTTCACATTATTTCAACCTTTCACGCTACTTTAAAATACAAATAAAGACACGTCTCTGCTTTATTTTAGGGTATTTCACATAATAACGACGACTGTCTGCAACCAGGTATTTAATATTTAGGTCCAAAGACAATATTTGGACCTTTAAGTTAGTAAGACTGAACTAAGTAAATACCGATATACAAGAGACATACTTGCATACTCTGTGAGCCTATATTATGTGTCTTATGTATACAATCCAAAACGTCGCTATGATAAAAACACGAATTTTAAATATACCAATGTTTCATTTTTAAACAAAATAAATGTTTAATCAAAAATGCGTAGTAAGCACGCCGAACGAAGCGTTTTTTAATTCTTCCTGTTAATAGTTTTTTTTTTAATATATACCCAAATTCACGCAATCTGTGAAACAATAGGTAGGTATTTAATTATCATAACGTTTAAATTGTTTCAACTATTGTGTGCAAAATCGCTGAAAAACCTTGAAGCTCGATTCAGTCAAACGCTTAACACCGAATTCCTTGTGCAAAAACTTTGTACATGGTTGTGGCAATAAAAAAATAATTCACCAAAATAAAAACCGTATCACCGACCGGGATGTCACGTACGAAAAAAAAATATTTAAAATCTCACACACCTGTTACACGCCATAAGCGACCTGACGCCATCTTGACTTCAAAATGGCGTCCTACCATCTGTCAAAATTAACATTTCGTCGTAATGAGTTATGGCGGTAAAAACTCGATTAGCGATTCGCGTCTAATTCGCGTTGAGAAAAAAAAAGACTGTTATTAAGTTGGCTAATTAACGATTCCGACTATACGACTGCAGTTTATTATTTAAGACGTTGAATTAACGCTGACGTAAACGCGATTTTGGGACGTCCAAATAATTATTACGGTTGTGATTATTTTTAATCATTATTTATTATATTTTTAGCGGTTTTTCCCAAGTCATACAAATGGCACTGAATGAGTATCAAGCTTTGGCATCCGCGATGAATGACGGTATACTTCTATATGATTTCGTCTTACCCTGATCAGTACTTCAGTGATGAAAGAAAGAACTTCAATATTTTCCAAAAATTGAAACAGCTCACTACCAAAGTTTATTTTGAAACAATTTTCGCTAGTCAACTTATCGAACGATGGTGAAACAAAAGTGGGATGTTCTGCTGTGGTTACAGTATATAAAAAAAAAAACATTGAATTAATAGAAATCAGTCAACATGGATCCGAACTGTTTCATAATTACTACCTACAGGCGATCTAGATGCGTTGAAATGAAATTACAAGTTTAAATGAAACTTATTATTTACCTATTAAGGAGACAATCGAAGTCGATTTTGTAAGGAAAGTCCTTCGTATTTCAATTCTTCGTGGAAATGGTAAAATGGATATTTGGAGTTAAGTTCCAGAAAATAAAATATTAAGATGTAAAAAAACAGTTGTCAATAACGACACGGAAAATGATAAAATATATAATAAATAAAAACAGCTAATTTGTATTATTATCAATTGAATATTACAAGTTATATATTTTTGTTTCTCAGTCATAAGAATAATTTATACGTTCCTTAGAATAAAAATGGATGTAACATGGACGTGAAATAATATTTGAAATAAAAAAAATAATGTGCTATGTTTTTAAAACAAACTAAAAAATTAATTATTTACTGAAAAATGGTAACCGTTGCTTTGGCAACCATTGCCATGGTAACTGTTGCTATCATAACCCGTTTTATCGTTTCTGTCTAAAATTTTATTATGATAAGGGTATGTTATGTCGCCAAGAAGTTCAGTAACAAAATCAAACATTAAATAATTCTCTTCGCATGGCGATACGCCATCCACTTAGACGTACGCGGCCTATCACCGTGAAGCGCTTCGGTTCTTGCTAAGGGATACTGCGTCCGTCTATTTTTAAGTTTAAGGTTTGAAATAGTCAAACCTAATGACGGTGAACCGCTACCAAGGAAGCGGTATACGAGACGGTCGCATTTCCTCGTCTCCCATCGAATGAACCTTTCATAGTTAATGTACGAAAGCACTGACGAGGATATCCATCTAACAGTATGACGGAATTAAATTAAAATTATCACAGCGAGTGTGGGACTGCCCAGGTGTAAAAATGCTCTAAAATATTAACTAATTCATAAATACTTAAGCATCATAAAGTACGTAACCTTATACTGAGCGTGATCCGACACGCACTTGACGTTTGGTTTTTACATATGCCACTGTCCTGTCTTATTCCACATCTACCTAGCGAGAAATTTTTCTCTTTATCTCAAATTCTTCTTTCTGAAAATCGCTCTTTTTTTAACTTTGACGGCGTATTCCTCTTCTCTTAAATAGATGACTTATGATGCATAAATGTTTCAAAATACATAATTTATTTATATCAATTTCTATACATAGGTACATTTTCTCTCACTTCTGATATTTTTTTACAATTATTGTGAAATTATTTTATCTTATTACTATGTCAGACGTTGTTCAAGGCAACGGTAATATTGGTTAAATAAATTATAAATCGTTTGTGGCTATAAAAGTATTGTCGGAAAACGATGACAACGAATGTCAACGGAAAGAGATCCTTTATAATTATAGTATCTTCTTATAAAAAATATAATATTATATGTATTTGATGCAATGGAAAATATCATCAAAAATTTAAAATTGATAATTTACTTTGTCTTAAAAATATTTATACGCATTAAAACTATTTTTACACTTGTACACATCTCGATGCGCTCGGTTGTCTAACGCGCACGACAACTGCAGACTCTGAACTTAAAACGACTCAGTCGAGATCATTATGACGTCAGAATTACGTCAGAACTTGTAAGATTGCCTTCGCGCACTCTCGGTGGCATGATTTTTGTCGTCATAACCATATCGACCGATTAGTTTTATGTTTAGAGACTTGTGCGCTGGCGTCTCATTTGCTAAACCACGAAGCGAGCGCAACGTCGCCTGATGCTCCTTCACGTCGGATGGATTTTGATAGTTCGTATGCCAGCGTAGGACAAACGTACTACGAAGAATACGCGTATATTTAGCGAGGCAACGCCTCCGTGAATGGTGGACCTTTAGGGTTTAGAATATTTGCCTAAGAACACTGCAACGTCTATGTCAATAACCACTTAGATGTTTATATCACATTCAAGGAAACGTAAATAACACTATAAATTTAATTCAATTTTATATGATAACAGCGGTATCACGGGCGAATTAGAATATAAGATCCGGCAGCATATAACCCACCAAGCGATATAATCAGGCGCAATATATCTAAAATCATTGAGGAAGAGAGGAGTGTTTATTCTGTGCTTATGTTTGCGCTGTAACAGCTGGCAATGAGGGTCTGGAGTATCTCGCCAAGACCTCAGCCCTGGTCAAGGAAATGACAACAGATTAACAAGAAAAAGGTCATCAAGAGAGACAGCTTCGAGGGGTTAAAAATTTTATATGACAAACCACAAAGCATCCATAATGCTAACAGCGTCTTTATTTTGTTGTTGCATTGTTAATTTGTTAATTTTTTTTAATCAAAATTTTGTATTAAATTCGCATAGCTAAAAATTGGGAATGCAATATTAAATTATTTACCCAGAGAAAAGTGCCAAAGCAACGCGAAAGTCATGTATTTTTTAAAAAAACAGTGTGCAATAAAAATAACAAATTAATTATATAAATAAATTAAGTTTTTTAGTGGTTAGAGTTAAAAAAATATATATATTAGCAAAATCTCAGCTGTAAAATAGCATAATATAGATTCGTTTCTAGCAAAATGTGGCAGCAAGAGGATGCAATAAATTTGACCGTATAATGCGTTCGCCTGTGTGTGCGTAAAGCGGCTAATATGCACCGAAGTGCAGTTTACGCCGCTGCACCCCCGCTCCGCCTAAGATTGTGTTTGTATAGTTTAACTGGGAGGTTTTGATAATATGTCCAGACTTTTATTAAATAAAAAGTTTGGCAACCCTCTCACAACTGCTATCGTCATTCGACCTCATTCAAAATGTAATAACAAACTAACAAACAGTCATATCCATTATGGCAATTTAATCAGAAACTTATAATCAATGATTATACTTACTAATTCGATCATTTTAAATTATGAAGCGTTATATGCATTTTTGAAACTGTTCATTATTAGACACAATATACGATGGCTGTACAGAAACTTCGAGAATTTACTTTGAAATGAAATACCGTCTCTCCAGACGAAACTTGCTACGTGCCTAACGATTATGTAAAAATTATGTAAAAATTGTGTCATTGAAATTTTTAAAATTTCAAAGGCATTAAAACTAAAAGGGTGTTTAAAAATGTTCAGTCATTCCAATTGTGTAAGGATCGTTTAAAATTTTACATGACGTTTCGAAGTCGATAGTACTGTAGTAGCCATATTGTCTAACATGTATAATTAAGGTTTATCTTAATTTTTCTAATTTGAAAACAGGGTATTTTAAAAATTTTGTATGGCTCCTTTGGGAAAATATCGAAATGTTGCATACGCGAGCGCATTGGCATTAGCCGCGTATTTATTCTTAATTTATCAAAAATCCAAAATGAAAACCTATTTGAGACGAAATCTTCTCTCCATTTAAATAAACAATTGTAATATACATTAAATCTGATTAAAAGAAATAGTTAAATCTTGGTGAAACTATAGTTAGTTATAATGCTTAAAGTTTAATGATAAGTAATGTAATATTAACAGTAAATTTTTTGCTATTTCTATTCAGATTTCAAAAAAGCAAACACCATAGCGCACGTTTATTTTTATCATTTAATGTTTTTTAATCAAACGTGATTATAAAAACGGACTGTTCGGATGAAAACTGGTTATTTAGCATACCGGAACCTAAAATAGTCTTCATAAATATCTGTATACTAATATGTATATGCATGCAAACACATAACTATTTGATTAAAGAAATGTATAGGATATTAAAAACTTAAATATTATACATTCACGTAAATACAATACAATAATTGTTATTTAATATTATTAAACCAGAGTGCAATTTACCCTTCACCCTGAAGGTATAAAGTTCATATCAGACAATTTAAAATAAAAAGATAAATCAACAATAATAAGATATCATTCAAATATGAGCTTTGACGTTAATTTATTTTTCAATTTTATTTTAGGTATAAGCCTTTTTATAATACATCGCGAACGAACTAATATTGCCTTCATTGAGTTCTATTTACCTTGACATATATTATTCAAACAAAATTGCGTATTGTGTGATAATTAAAATCCTGTCAATCGATTTGAATACTATGTCAATAAATTTAAATACATAATTTAGATTTGCTAATTCAACGGTTTTTTAAAATAAAACGTGACAAATAGTTGGATATTTCATTACTAAGTTCTTTTCTGGTTCTATAAATAATTTTAGTAATAATAATAATAATCACTATAAAAATATAGTT
Organism: Eumeta japonica; assembly: GCA_005406025.1. Taxonomy (NCBI): domain Eukaryota; kingdom Metazoa; phylum Arthropoda; class Insecta; order Lepidoptera; family Psychidae; genus Eumeta; species Eumeta japonica. The sequence goes on along the minus strand of BGZK01000050.1, from coordinate 742,126 downwards.
GTATTTTTCTCTACTTGATTGGTCGTACGTTTGCTTTATAGATCACCAAAAACTCAATAATTATGTAATTGAAAACGATAATATGTCTTACCAGATATTTTGATTGTTTGACATTTGATACGTCCTTTCTTTCTGAAATTGTAATCTGAAAGAGATTGCTTCAACAGTGAAATGATAAAAACCTGACTGAAGAAGAAATAAGGTTTTGTATAAATTATTACGAAACCAAATGCTAATCTGAGTTTTCTGAAAGTCATAAAAAGCAACGAAAATTTATATAAAATGATTATGCATCGTGTGATGCAATGAACCTATTTGATTAAGCGTTTGGTCGACCTCAAAGAAGAAGTCTTAGAATAATGTGATATAACAGTTGCAATTCAATTATGTAGGCCGATAAACGCGCGAAACGTACCTAACTATCTGCACATTTATAAAACGTAATATGACTGAATATAAATATTTATAAGATACGTCGTACTGTATCTGAGTTCCGATAGTTCTTCCATTTTTCCGGAATCAGAAAAAAAAAGCAAACGAACTTGGCTTATGCCGTGCGTTTAAAGGTTAACAGGGTCGTTGTGGGCTGCAAGTTCTGTTTTTATTTTTCTCAATGCGCGAACTCTAATGCTTTACATAGCAATAATCAGACCCTTCGCAGGTGTCAAAGCTTATAGCAAGTAATTGAAGTTAGCAGCAAGTCTAGAGCGAGCACAGCCGCCATACATAATATTTCATAAATACTACATAATACCGCGTACATAAACGCACGATAATCACAGAAACCTTTATGTTCGACTTGTAGTATTTTTACGTAATTTTTAAGGAACAAACCAGCACGCCAGTCATCAGAGAGTAGATAACCACCGCCGCCTATAGACACTTGCAACTTTAAGAAGTCATAAACGCGTTGCCGACCTTTTTGGGAAGGAATAGAATATCTGATAGAAACGGAGAGTAGGCTGATGGATAGGGAAAGTAGGCCACCGGAACTCTCACTCTCTGGATGAAATAAAACCGTGGAAGTTGCCACTTCGTACTGTAAGCAAGTTGACTACAGCGTGGCTCTACCACATAAGAGACACATCTACGAGTAGAATACTTACGTTTACATTACTTAATAACTGAATATTAAATATATCACATCTACATCAAAAAAAAATTCGATTGAACGTCCATTTTTTTAATATGTTATAATAAAGCAATTTGGGATTAATGAATGAAAGTAGACTGAGAAAACAAATCTATGGAGCGAATGTGTTATGGAAAGATCGGCAAGGGTCGCCCTAGAAAATCCTATGCAGACAATATTGATGGCATATTAAATAAGGGCCAAATTTTTAGCATCCGAAGCCGACAAGCCCGCCGAAAAGAGTAATGGATATCAGTGAGACAAGTGAGATATGCAAAGATAGTAACCATGTGGAAATCTATAGTCTCTGTCTAACCTTCTGGGAAATAGGCGTGAGTTTATATTATTATATTATAATGTGAAAATTACCTTCTCTGGCAGTGACGAGTGTAAACTTATCGGTCGCACTACACGCGTAACAGATTGTCGGCGTCGGCGTCGTCCCGCGGGCGGGCCGGGGGCGACTTTTACAAAAGCCAACCTTTTTTTTTTCTCGTCTACAACTGCACTAGGATTTTTTCTACCTGGCGAACCCGAAATTTTTCTACCTGACTCTAGGAATCGACGCAGAATCCACCGCGGTTGGGATCGCCTGTCGCTTTGAAAATAGAACGAAAAAATTCCCTACAATTTTACTATAGGGGGGGGGGTTTTTGCTTGAATTATTTTTTATATCAATTTCACTTGCTCTGAAATGTAAGGTGTTGTTAGGGTTTTTGCGTGTGTTTATATTTTTTTTTCAGTTTCGGAACTTTCAAGGAGGTTTTTACAAAGGGGGTCAGCTGAACTTTTAAATTGCGTTAATGCTTAAAATTTTGATAGACAATCGATTCATTAAATTGGTGTTCCTTTTTTTCTTCGGGTCACGTTTGTGTGGTTTTACCATGTTTTATAAACTATTCTTTAAGCAATCGAAACTGCTTATTTTTTTAATTCATTTAAAATTTGAATAGCATTAATTAATCATTTTTCACGACCGCTTTAAATTTTTGTATTTTCTGTTTATTCTATTATGTTTTTTTCCTACTAATTCTATTATACTACTTCTAGCACGATTGGTCACTACAGTATAGCTAACTTAATTAAAGGTTATAAAACCATTCAGCCTATAAACATAAGCCGCACTTAATCCGTTTCACACCGATATGTAAATAACTTTTTTTCTTTTCAAGTAAAACAATACTGAAAAAAAAAATAACATACATTACGAATACATTGGTTGCGACGCGTGCCAAGAAAAAGTACGGTTTGCAAAAACGACACATTCATTGTGATGGTTTTTGTTCAGATCTTTTTGTGCCTATTTTCGAGTTAGACCAAAAAAATATTATTTTCGGAAGTGCGCGCCGGCCGCGTTTGGAACCCGTTACAATTATTTTTTGTCCTTTTTTTTTTGCGTGTGCTTAAATGTCTGCGGTTTGTATTTCGTTTGTTTTCAGTTTACATATGTGCATTATTTAGGACAGAACATTTTTTTTTTCATTTACATTTGTATAAAATCACCTCCAATAAAGTATAGACATGTAATACTTATCTCCTGATTGTGTATATCATGATACATAAGTATAAACATATATATTTATATCTATATTATGCTTTATATATAATGCATAATATATATGTATAAATAACAGTGTACATATACACAATTTATTCATTAATTAGATAATGCAATTTTAAACCAGTAGAGTTACATGTTATTATTTAAAGATAGACAAAAAAATATAGGAAAATAGACAAAAAGTAGTTAGATATTTAGATAAAATTCAAATGTCTCGCTTGCTAAATTTTATGTAGAATGTAAGTTGATTTTACAACAGATAATGGTCCCCGACTGTTTGTTCTTGTTGTTTCAAAATATGAAACATTGAACTATCGATAAAAATGTTACATTATCATTGTAAAGTATATGATGCCGGTCTACGAGTTGAATTTATGTAATATCATTCGTCAATATCAATGCTTAGTTCCAACTTGGTTCCAATTATTATGTTATACAACTTGGAACCAAACTGGAATAAAAGCATAATATTTTAATATTTTAAATGAATTCGTACAGTTTTTATTGTCAACATCTTCAGGCGGTCACAGCTGAAATCGTAAAACTTTTGTTATCCATGTTACTTCGAAATTCGTCACAATCATTACGTTATTCCAACAATTCAGTATTCACGCTGCTGTAGTCTGAGATTCCAGCTGAATCCATAAATTTCGTCAATACCAACTTCCAGCTGTTATAGACGCTTTGGTTTACGTATAATGTCTCAACAGCATTTATGCAGTTTCCCTAGTAAGGTCATTGATGCGATTGCTTGTGCATTCGTTGGCTTACATATTTTAAGTTTTTACTTGAATTTGTACAGTTCTTTCATCGAGGTCCTCACCGAACCGGCTGTGACGTAGAAAACATAATTTCAGTTCAGAGTTTGAAGTTTCTGATCGTGTTGTTATCATGGATTAAATTAAGGCATACCTTAAACAAATTTAAGGTATGTTCAACCAATCGTTCGTTTCAACCACTGAACGTCCACTGTCGGACGCAAACCTCCCTCCTAAATTTTCACGACGTATGGTTCTAGGCCATCTGTGGCCAGATGTGGCCCGTAACTTATACCAAATTCTCAGTCTCCTGGTGGGTATAGCCAACTGCGCCGACCAGTTCGTGATCGCCACGCGAAAACACTCTCTTCGCCAGCGGTCATCAATGCCACGAGCGATGTGGCCTATCCATCGCCACCCAAAATTACTGTTTCTGAGAGCTATCTCGGTCACTCTAATTCTTCTGTAAATTTCCTATCTGCAGTAGCCTTCCGTGGATTTCTTATCTCGCAAAGAATAGGTGAGTTCCACAATTCGATTGCCCATATAAAAACAATTACACAGTTATGTATACAGACAGATCGATTATTCTCTCTATTACAAACTTTGATTTTAACAAAATGTTATCATAGACAAGAACGCGTTTTATTATAGTGAAATATAAGTAGTCATAGACTAAACGATACTATTAGAGCTGAAGTTTCCAAAGACATCGTCGATTAATTCCTACAGTTTTAGCTAAATGTGATACTTTTTCACTTATTCACTAGTCGACTTATTGTACTTACAATCGTCATTATGATGAAGTTCCAATAAATGCATTAATTTTCATTTCTATATGTAGGCCTGTTCACATAATACGTCATACTATGTACGAGTTAAATCGCACTTGTGTTCCATTATTCTAAAATTCGTTGCATTTTTTAAGCATTCCATTATGCCATAACCACCTGAACTTCAAAAAACATCGCGATTTCATATAGGTATTAACAGTGTGTATTATTACATTATTATTAATACCGCATAATGCATATGGTCCTTGTGGGATTATTACCAATATAAGTTTGTTAACAAACAAAATAAGTTTCGTTTAAAACGGGGACAATGTTCATTATAATAACGCATAGTAATAGCTTCGATTTTGTCGTGATTTCTCAAACCAACACACTCGTATTATATTAATCGTGAAAATTCCATTTTATATCGTCTAAGATGTTTTATAAACATTATAAAAAGATGCTAAAAATTTTGTAATAATTAAAAAAAATAAATCTACAGAAATATGCCTACCACCTTTTTATTTATAAATCATTAGATGACTTCCACTTGGCAGCTTATTCAAATTAAATCTTTCTAAGTAGAGACCCAAATATATTTAGGTCTCATATTTTCGAAGCCAGTCTTATTTAAAACATTCTAAATTTTCAATCCTATCCAACATCGCATCAAATTGCCAATGATAAATTAAACGGAACAATATATTTCGCATTCCACATAAAACATCAACGCAGCAACAGTCTACAGAATAGACGTTACATTCGGTTACAACACTAGTTGATGTAACACGTGAGGTGCGCCGGCGCAGGCGAGGAACACGTTTTTGTCGGTGCCGGAGTCACGGTCATTGCCTAATGACGTGGCCACTACACTACCGCCTAGAAAACCGCGCCGCGTTCGGTGATTGCGATTTGAAACACCGTGCGCAGGATTCGATTATCTGACGACAGTGCTGGACAATTTATAGTGTCCCGTTCTTCTTTTTATTCATTATAATAGAAAGTGAAAGGTAAAAAAATAAAAAGAAAAACTGAATTGTTCTTAAATTCATGTCTTTGTAATTTTAAATTTCTAAAATACGACTACATATGTTTGTTAAGTTATAGTTTACCTCTTTTAACTTTCATTTAGATTATATTAATTGATTACATTATATGAAATCCGATTTTTTGTTAACTAAATGTATATATAAAAAAATTAAACTTCTAATAATTACATACATAATCAGAAGTTTATCTTCATCTACGATATTTAACGCATTATATAACACATTATAACTAATGAATTTGTTTCACTTAACCGTAAATCGTTCACATAATAATTAATGATATCGCTGAAAATGTCATTAATGATACGTCTATTAATGTCGAATCATTTGTATTCAAAAACTGTCAAAGCATGATTGAATTTTCAAACTAATCTTCCTAAAACGTATTTTTGATAAACGGTAAATCGTAAATATATCGTTTTGGTACTTTCAATGCTAAAACTACATTCCTTATTTAACAACAATTCACATATAAAAGGAATTATAAGATTTATTATTTTTGTGTTCGGGTTATTTATATATTTTTTCATCAATACTATTTCTAAAACATGCTCATTATTTAGGAATTCCATTCATCAGATTCTATTATTTTCCACTTAAGATTTTAGCTTATAATTTCTTATAATTGCCATAAATTACATTATTCCGTAAATTCCTATAATTCCCGTAATTTTTCTTTCAGCTTAAAAAAAACTTATCGTCCAATATAGCTTCCTCTGCGAAATTCTGTAATATTCACCTATCAAAGTAAAACTTCATTTGAATCGGTATTCAAGAATTACACAATCGAATTGAAAAAAAAAATAAACACAGACAAAATAATGCTTAATTTAAAACAATACATTATTCATAGTAGACGCCTTTAGCGCACGTCCTACGCCCTTGAGTGCGCGGCAGACTGCGCGGTAAGACACTTCCGAACTTATCCGCCTGTGAGTATTAAATATTATAAATTAATTCAATTTAAATGATATTTAATCATTTAGCTTATAAACAGACGGGTTCCATTAAAATAATTATTATTCATCTAATCTAATCGATGGTATTATCGAAGTAAATCAAAAATATCAACATGGAAGTCGGTACGCAAACAAGTACAGAAGTAAATTTGTGCATATATTCACTATGTCAGAAACTAAATATCACATATTGGTTTTCATAGTTGATTGTAATATCGGACAATCTTCAGTATTGACATCATTTATCGAATATATCACTGTTATACTTCTATGATATATACATCTTTGCTAGACATGATTGATGATTGACGTTGAAAATTTTTAAAAATATAATACAGAAACTTTTGATTTAGGTAAATAAATAAAAAATTCTTGAATTAAAAAAAAATATTTAAAATTAGGTACTTGAAATAATCATCAGAATGTGGTATTTCTTTTTTTTTTTTGAATTAATCTCTTAGGGAAAAGCGTTTTGATTAATTTCACTAAAATGTAATGCTATTAATAAAAATAAATGTTTATTATATATGGCATAACAATTAAATACTTCATTGTAAAGAATAAACGATTCAAGTAAACAATAAAAACTGGCCAAGCCATCATTACAAAGAAATGCACTACAGATGAAAAAAGTACGCTTAAGTACGTAAAAAAGTACGTTTTCCATATCTCCCGCTCTTATAAGCACTTTAGTCGGCTATAACTAAAAACCAAGTAGGTATGTCGATTATTACTATTAAACTAGTGTAAACTGAAGTGCATCAGCAAAAGAGCGTATCTTCATGGCATTTAAGTCCTTTTGTTGAGAAGCATAGTTTTTCGGTAATAACTCAAAAGCAGTATATACGATCGTATTCAAAATAATTTTCGTGGAAGATATTTATTAAGCGTTACCTTGTTTATTTTTTCTATATTTTTTGGACATACAGTTTATATAGAGGGGGGACCACGATTTCTGCTAGTTTCGGAGCGATTATTTCCGAAATTATTCACGTAATCAGAAAAATTGCTTAAAATCCTTGAAATGTTTTTCAAGGAACTGTCAAAACATGGGCCACTCGTTGATGTTTGCTGAAAAAAAAATTTCTGCTTCTGTTGCATATATGGAGTACCTCCCTTTAAATATTTATTTTTGATATTTAACTACCAAACTAAAGAGCAACATATGCATGACACCTACACTATACATTTCATCAATATACGTCTTGTAGTTGTGGAATAAAAAGCCTGTGACATACGGACGGACGGACGGACGGACGTGACGAAACTATTATATAAGGGTTACATTTTTGCTATTTTGACTCGGATCCCTGAAAAATAATAACATCAATATTTATATGAAACATTAAATCTTGACTAAGTGACTAATAAGTGGACATTATAAATGGAGTAATGGAATAAAGAAATGTCAAGAGCATCGCTTTTTTTTAGACATGCGTTGTATCAGTAATTAATTCTGAAGTTAAAAATTTAGGAGAAAGCCTCGTACTGTTTAAGTTTAAATGTTAGTAACGCTTATCAGGGATCCATACCACAAAAGAAAAAGAGAAACCCTATATGATTCCCATGGGATCACTTCGTTATCCATCTGTCTGTATGCTTGGCAGTTGAAGCCCTTTTTCTTAATAATGCGTGGAGGTATCAAGTTGAATTTAATATCAAATACTTTGCTCTGCGTTCCCTTGGAGTTGTATAAAAATCAAACTTCTAAGTCAATGTAATCAAAAACACAGCCATTTCTGCATTTCTGCCTTATATTTTAACACTCACAATTCAATCAAAACCTATAGAGTAATTCCCATTGACTTAGAACCATTAAATTTGGCAAGAAGGAAGGTCTTACACAGGGTTAGAGGGGATTTAGGGGAGGAGAGTCATTGGGATCGTGACCCCTCGGCGGGGACCTTGTCTTATTATTATAATCAAATGGGAGCCTGTCCCGACTGGACCATCGGTACGTGACCCCCTTGTTTCGAAGGCTATATATGCCATGGTTTCAAAGTACAAGCTAAGAAAAAAATCAGAAAAATTTTTACTTTCAAAACGAGAATAAAATCATGTATCTAAATATATGATTTATTTATTTTTACAAACTAAAATCTGGACTTCGAGTATGGACCGTAATATAGACCAATGTACGGGAGTTTATTCATTACCTTCCCACTATTTAAAAATTTCTGAAAGTTCGCTTATTTTAAGAAACTTTTGTAAAATACTTATAAAAAAATAAGGACAAGTTTGTGCGGAACTCTAAAGGTATAATGCTTACTCGCAATTGTCCAGTATTTTTTAATAATCATATTATTATTATCAATGTATTCTTGGTACAGCTACTCTTTTTTTTGCTCAAAACCGCGAGCAAAGAAAACAGTCTCGATACTGTCATGGAAAAATCCGATATCGGCAACGATATCGCTCCATCACCAGGCGTGTACCATAACTTGTATTAAACGAATTATTTCAAGTTAGGCAGTGCCAAGTTACAATCTCGGCTCCAAGGTCGTCCGGGCGGCGGCGGCGTGTGTACGCTCTAACTATTATAAATACTTGTATCATCAAGACTCTGTACGAGGTGTGATTAGTGTGTGCGATGTCGAAGGCGGTATTTGGAAGTCATCGCTAATGCTATTAATGCAATCGTGTGTTTGTTTCTGTATATGTCACGCATCAGAATAAAGATGGCTGCGGCTCATACTCCATAGAGTAAGATTACTCTGTAGGTGGCAACACTTAAGAAAATATTATCATTAAGACTTCGGGGTGGCTGGTGTAACGTCAGAGTCGGCGTGAATCGTTAATGATGCTATACAAATATACAATATTGTATTTGTCATTCAGTCACGCTATGGAATAGAAACTAGTCAGGTGTAAAATAATGGAAAAGGTATTTTAAAACCTGGTTCCGTGAACCTGAACTTTAATGGCCTGGTATCGAACCGGGAGATGTACGCCAGGTTCGAACTCGGCCAAGTCGAATTGAACAACGAGTTGAACTCAACAACCTCTTTCCTGCCTCAGAGAGCACTTCAAACTGTTGATGGCGAGCACTGTCGACGGTAGTTAACACGGTAGTTAACTACCGGGTACGATACCAAAGAGAAGGGATGGATGAATGGATTATTCCTGACTGAGGAATCGAAAATGAAAAAAATGTGGGAGAGCATCATACATCTGGAGAGGCATGATAAAAATCTGACACTAAGATCCATCCAAGTGATCAGAATCAGAAAAAAAACAAAAGACACTACCATTACAATTTTATACGCGGGGTGATTAGTTTGTGATGTTAGACAAGGCGTACTTCGATCCTGATATTATAAATAAATTGTATGTTAGTGATGTTATTATCACATCTGCACTAAATTTTGTTATTATATATATATATATATATAACGTTACTTATATAGACACTAGTGTGTTTATCTTCTGTAGGCTTAGCTAGGTAAATCGGGAGGTATTATTCTCACCAAACGCTAATTATTTCTAAAATACCTTGATCTTTAAACCGTGATTATATACGTTTGGGAACTGTGTAGTTTTTGTTAAGTGTGTATAAAATAGTAACAAACATATTTGATATTCATATTATGTCGATATTGGGTTAAAAAAGTTCAAAGCAAAATACTAAAAAGACATGAAAGTTTTGTCTTCTTACTTCTAGTAGGTTTTAAATGTAATGCGTTCACGAGGACGCGCACTTTACAAATCCACAATGGAGCTTTAATGAAAAGCAATAAAGTCTTGCAGACAGACGCACAACAGCTAACAAAAAGCTGCAACGTACGCGCATCGTGGGAGAATTTTTTTTCCCAAAAAAGTCTCTTTTTCGCTCATAATAAGGGGGGAAGCTTTTTTTTTTCTTTGTGTTCTGAACTCAGGTGGCCCGCTTTTTTGTTAATATCGTGCGTGCACCGTGTGTGAATACGAAAGATTTTCGCTATAAATTCTTGTTAAATATCTATGGATCTGTGAAATAAAAAATAGCACACGTTTTGAGATTTTTTTTTCGTCGATGCGATTTCATTTATTCGAAGGCTTGTTTGGGGGCATGTTGTTATCTTTTGAATCGTAGGTACATCTTTGGATATCATAGCATGAAATTATTCAAAAAGGGAAAGGACCAGAATAAACAATGGATTTATATAATGAAAAGTGGCATTGCCATAAAGGGTAATAAGTATACAAAAATTATGTTTACTTTTAAGGAATAGAAAAATATTTATTAGGAACTTTAAAAAATTGTACCTGATTATTATTCAACGTTACCTCTATACTCTATAATTTACGGACAGTTGTAACTCACATTCTAACGTTTCACTAACGACCTCTTCTAAAAGGATAAATATTCGAACCATAAACCAAACCCACAGAACATCATTTAAGTGTGCAACATCGATTATTTATGCATTAGTTTTTGTAAACTTACACAATCTCCCTTTTTATCAACCACTTTCTGATGGCTACTACTATTTTTATACCTACTGTCTAGACAGTAGGTATATACTAATTTATATATCTAGATATAGTTATGCTATTCTGTAATTGTGCCCTAACTACTACGCTGGGAGTGGCGATTTGCGATAGTGTCATCGGCCTCCTTGCACCTCGTCCATTTCTTGATATGAGCCATTACGTGGAAAATTTCATCCATTTGAGCCACCGATGTATGTCAGCTCGAAATTGTTAAAAATAATAATGAGTATAGGTTGAAATGACAAAATATTCGCTCGTACGAGGCCCATCTGTCGTAGTTGACGACATGTGGTTCCGTTCAAAAGTTTACAGTCACTTTAAACCATGGACCCCGAACGAGCGCTTTGAAACACACTAATTCTCTTATAAATTCCGTAACTACGAGAAACGCACAATTTTCGATGCGTCTTAGCGAAATGCTATTCAAGAGCCACCATGCGACTCTCGGAATCCAAATATCATATGTTCGATTATAACAAACGAATGCAAACTTTATCTCCAAGCACATTAGATTTTATAATACATCGAAATATTTACACGACAAAAGTCATCTGAATGCAAGGGATGGTGCTCAAGATGTGCACACGTATTTCTATGAGTAAATGCCGTAATCAGCAATATACATCAATACAAAACATACCTTAAATGTTACACGTAAAGTTGATATTGCTACATCCACGGTTGAAGACATAAATTGAACGAAGCATAAGGGATGTTGGCAGGTAGAGAAATTCGAACATTTCGAGGGATGAACTAAAAAAAATAAGGTTCGTCTCCGAAGGCACAAAAGCTGCTGTCGACCGCACGCTGTGCGGATGGTGCCAGCGAGGGATGCAGTTTTGATTTTTCAGATAAAACTGCGGTTAACTAGACCGTTAATTAAGTTTATAAATTAGGGTCTACGACTCCGAAAATAATTAAAAATGTAATTTATGTAATACGTCTTGCATTCACGAATATATTGTAATTTATGACCTTCGCTTATTTTCCATTTCTATTGAAATAGTCATGTAAGAGATCTAACATATTATTGAACAATTCGAAAATTGTGATCTGAGTTTTTTTAACTTCGTTGGCCATTAAATTTTATTTATTTCAAAGCAACATCATTCCTATTTAAATCTTTTATCGGTGTCCGATGGAACCGGAAAAAATATTGTTATCGGTGTAGTACTATTATTGTTATAACAGGTGGTTTTTTTTTCTTTATAGTGTATATGTAAAATTTGGCTAATAAAGAACATCAAGATTTTGCGTGTATACGATACAATAAACATTTTTCCAAGGTTTTCAAGTATCAATTATTCGACAAGTACATTTTGTACATAAACTAACGCAAATTAATTAAAACTTTATTTCCCATGGACGTGCGTATATGAAAAAATATCAAGAATAATTTACGTTTGCCAACACACATATCGAGAGATGGTTTGGCGGTATAATCATTTATATGACTGCTGTAAGCCAAACTTCCATAAAAAAATTTTTGAAACAAAAATGCTAAAAATGCACACGTGGCCCAAGGACCGAATGGTTCGATAGATATAGATCTACCGAACCTATGTCTAAAGATCTATATCTCCATTCAGTATCTATATACTGAAACCAAAATTTTAAGCCGATCTACCCATTTTCAGTTATAACAAGTATCACTGTGGTAGTGCCATGCTGTGACCAACTTGACTGCACAATGGGTCGCCTCGACTGGTCAGATACCACACTTTTACAGAATACTGACGCAAAGCACCTAGCAGCCTCCGCTGGTGTGTTTCGTCCAACGAGTGCCCTCTACTACTCTCCTCCCGCCGTCAACCAATCCCCCTTTCACTAGATGTCATATGCCTTTCCGAGAGGCTGATAACGCATCGTCTCTTCTGGTGTTGTAAATATTCATGGGCAGCGGTGACCATCTACTCTCTGATAGCTAGCATGCTCGTTGCCCCTCGAATATGCTATAAAAAAAATTCGAACCAATTTTATTTCTAAGAAGCGGTCGAACAAACAAATAATTTAAGGGCAATATGTGCGCTTCTGCAATACGGTCCCAGTTGAAATTCAAAATTTTCCACTTCAGAAGTTTAAAACTTTCATTAAAGAAAATTATATGGTAAGGGGCTGTTATGCCGTGTCTGAATATATTAACGAAAAAAAAATCCTAGGATGGAACTGCTCGGCTATCTGGTTGCTTCATGTAATTTTCAAATGTACTCGTTTTATTAACTAACCTGTCTTGCATTTTTGAGCAAAAAAAGAGCAAGTTACTTGCCCATTCTTCTTAGAACTAATTATCATTGGGAATGGGTGCTAATGTTAATTAATGCCAGAACAATACAATAATGAAGTATTTCCAGTATAAATTCTATTACCTACGGCATAAACATATACATACTTTATTTGACTCGATTTGCACGTTTTTTGTGTAGTACCACAATAAACATCTCACCGCACAAACGACTGCTGTACTAAAGTTTCATATAAGGAGCAATCCGCATCATTATCTATCGACGGTTACATAACACTAAGGTCGTTGTACGTTTTTATCTCTGCCCATGAAATATGCTAAAGGCATGATTTACAAATTTTGATCCAGTCCAAAATTTCCAAATGGATCATTTCCGATTGCTAAAGCATGGCAATCGCTTCGTTTTCGGAGCAAACATAAAAACGCCTATTCATCTTCATCGACCTGCAGCAGTGCCAAAAGTGCCGAGGACATTGAATAGTTTCCGTAGGTAGTTTGGACAGCCTTCTGATTCGCGTAGCGCCTCTCCGCTGGTGTGTACCATTGAAATCGATTATCGTGGATTTCACGTTTGAAAGCCTTAAAGGATGTTTTACGATTACGTTATTTTTTAAATTCGAGTCCCCTCTCGCGTTAGTTTAATTAGAACTTGTCTAACTAATTATAAAACGTTATAATAATGTATGTCCTGTACCTCAAAGTTGAAATGAGATTTTCCATTGACTCTCATCCCCCTAAATGAGATTTGTTAAGATTTTGCCAGACACCCCCATTTTGAGCTTGAATAATTTGTGTACGATCCCATACATACTATTATAGGAATTGGGGAAGTAATATTCCCACCGTGTCATTGTAATATGTATTCTTCACATTTTAGTTGCATAGTGTCATCTATAGTGTTCAACAGTACTTACATACACTTCTAGAATAGGTGAGAATGGCGACCTGTAATATTACTTGAATCAAGGGCGAATCCAACCTTCGGCACAGGGCGGGGACCACTCATGCGAAATTAAGTTAGGACTGGCTACGATTCGATTACAATAATAAGACTAAGATGATATGAATTCATATAGATGAAAACCATAGATAAAAACAAGTACTTACGTCACTGTTTACCGCATATCAAAAATCTTTAGAAATCAATGTCGTGAAGATATAAAAAGTCGTAATTGCGATTCTCTCCTGAATATTACATGGAGATCTACCATGTAATTAGAAGCACTTTAGCGGCGTACGGCGTATAAGCTGTTTTGAATCCATTGACTTCTAAATAAATCTTGTTCGTTATTTATGTCATTTCGGTCGCCTATACCGCATCATGGTTTATTATATTATTAGAGAAAAAGATATTTATATTCACTCTAGCTATAGTTTGTACCATTACAAAGTTACTTTACATCCACTGATTCGTTAACATCCGGCACCGTCTGTCTCATGAATCAATGGTTCAAACGCGCCCGCTGAACTCTAAAAAACAGGCGCCCATATCTTCCGGACGGAAGTGGAAACATATTTGATTATAATAAACATTCGTGAATAACAAAAAAAAAAAAAAACAAAAAAAACATTAAGAGACCTCATCGAGCCAGGTGCCTCCTGAGCGCTTTTGTTCCTTTTTACGGACCACGCGATGTCGAATTGTTTGTTTTGTAACTTAAGTGTTATGAAAAAGTTCCACACGCCGCCGACGTAATTTTTTCGAAGTGCAAAGGGGTTGGAGAGAAACTTCACTAAGATTGGGCGAAAAAAAATTACCACGTACCATACAATCTTTTTTTTCCTTCGCACCGTCCGTTCGACACAAAAAAGATAAAGGAGTGTCCGGGAAAACGAAAAACTACTGTTTTTTATAATAAAAAAAAAAGTGAAAGTTTCTATACGTTTCGTTTTTACGGGGGCTAACGCCATCTTTTGATGATTTTACGATCGGTCATAAGAAATATTACAGTCGGCTATTTTTACTTTCGTTTTCAATTTTTTTTCTTTATCGTTTGAGCTCATTTTTTTAACAAAACATTTCGGACGTCGCTATTGTAAAGTGTAATAATTTAAAAAACATCTTAAAATTTGTCTTCGCGGCTACTTCTATGAAAATACCAACCGATCCGGGACGCATCTCACGTGCGAACATAAAAATGCAATGTTATGCATATGCACATAAAGACAGGGCAGTCGGATATGCTAATATGAGAACAGGTGAACTGGTGTTAATAGATTAAATCAGCATGGAATCAGCAATGACGCTGTCTGATTTTCGTGTGCGCAATATACTTAAATGTCATTGTTGTGTACAACAGAATTTGAAACATGACAAATTTTTTGATGACATCACGAATAGTGAAAATGTGCAAAAGAACAGATCTCGACATTTCTATCTGTGACTTCATGTCATTTGCACAAGGACGGTTTTCCCAGCCAAGTGTAAAGAACTCTGTATCTGTGGATTGATGCTATGTTTATCCTATGCTAGAAATCCATCTATAATCTCTGCCTACCCTTATGAAAAATAAGCGTGAGTTTATATTAACATTTTAAAAAAAATCATATAGAGAGTTTCCCGTTTCCCACATACATATATGTCTCAGGTGTTATTTTATTGGTTGGCATGTGATCACTAGTCTTTTTCCTAGTCTCTATTTTACAATATTTATCGGAAAATATATGCATTTATTTTGCTCCATACACGACCAACTCTCTTATTAGTAATATACAACCAAAGTACTATTTTTATAGATTCAAATTTTAATAGGTTTGAAGGTACGCCTGAAATAAGACCCTATTATTTTTGAGCCAGTAATGGACGAAGAAAATTTCGTGATGAATGTTGTTTATCTAATATTGGGTCTTGGCCACTCCTAAAATGGATATTTAAACAATTAAAATATGGTCTTGTTCAGGTAATTTTTTTTTAGCCATTACAGTACCCCATATCGTCCAATATTGGTATTGTTTAATAAAGCTACTCTGTTCGCAGCTCTCTCATCAAATACTGTCTCGCTACATATTAAAAACAATAGAGGTGTTGCAGAAAAACATCTAAATCAACGACACTATATGTAATATATTTTTAACACAATTAAACTTTCGAATGAATTCGTGTGAATTTTGTAATGAGGAAAAAAAATCCGCTAATGCACTATTTGCAAACAACAATTAGGATTTTTTTTTTCTAATCATTACATCTAGAAATTTCTACATATATTTGTCTCCTCCGCCTCCTCATTACGCCATGCGGTGATTTTTATCTATGGAAGACTCTAAATAGCTTCTTGGGGACGAGATCAGTTCTATATATGTCTATAATATTGGTAGTATTAAATTAGATGGACCATGTACATATAAAAATAGATCGTTTCTAACGCACTAAGTACCGTGTCGCGAATATATACATATATATCTATATAATTTGAGGGTTGCAGGCAGATATGTATAAAATTTACTAATTTATAGAAGTAACAACACAAAGTAAATCTTACACACTATAGTTCAGTTCCCATATTAGGTTCCTTCTCGTGCATTTACAAAATATTTATTTAATTTATCACGAGGCAAGTATTTTAAAACGTCAGACCATCCGAAATCCGGTTCCAGCGTTCAAGTGACGGATGGCCGGAGAGACGCGAGCGTGATGAACGCCGACGGCGTGCACTAGGCGTCCCTAAAACTGTCGACGGTATCGTTTGTTTCGATGTACATTGACAGCTTTGTTAAGGATGAAGTGTTATTATGATGCGATAATTATGGGCGGTGCTAAACTTAGATAAAATAAAAACAGAGAGTGGAATGTAACGTTCTACACTTCCATACCGATGAATTTATACTGTACGTAAATTTCCTAAAAAGGTAATAGGTAATAGAAACACAGCAGTTTATAACAGACCAGCCTACGTATATTCTCAACAAGTTGTGTAGTTATTTCTTATTGTGGTGTATAACAAGCAATGGAAGTCGATGTAACTGAAAAACTATAGTATAGTGATATCTAAGGCCGTTTCCACATTAACCCACAGCCATAGATCGTGTATATCAAAATGGCGGACCACGAAAATACAGGTTCTGATGATGTTACTGGTCTCAAATTAAACTGCATGAGAGTTGCTAAGCGGGATTCGTTCAGAAGAATTGATGATTTATGCAAGATTCTAAGTTTTTTTTTTTTAGACATAATAACATAATTCGGCTAAAATACAATTTTATAAAAGTTTATCATTTATGCACCATTTTTAATAATGATATATACATTCAAATCAATTCTATCGCGCCAAGATTGCAAGCTATTATGATACTACAGAATTAATGTGGCACACGAGAGATAGAGACAAGAGATGTCAAAACATAGGATACATATGGAGTCAACATCTTCTGTCTTTATCTGTCGTGCGCCATATTAATCTCGTAGTATTTTACATTTATTAATATCCTTAGAATATGGGACTATAAGCTGTTTCAAAAAATATTTAGAAGAAGTAAGTGATACATCAAGAAAATATTGTTACGCTTGTCTTCTAAAAAAATATATTATTTGCTTTAATGTGATATTGCGCAATCAATTTACCATTTTTCTTGTAAAGCCAAATAACTATTTTTGATATTTGCACAAACTGATTCACTTTATCTAACGTCGTTTTGCAATGACTCAACAATAATTTCTCATAATCATTACTAAATTAGAAAATATACAATTCAATAATAATACTAATTTTATATATTTATTATTAATTAATATTATCTCAGTTAACCTTCTAGAAAATGTGTGACATTTGACTTTTAAATAATACTTGGAATAAACCACTACTTTGTTCAGAAACAACGAGTATTTAAACACGTTCTGTGGTCATGTACCATGGACTTTCAGCTCAAAATATGTTGTGTACTTTAATTATAAGACATTGAAGTTTAAACGACAAATATGGTTTATGCAAAACAAATAACCGGTGAATGAAAATTGTTCTTACGTGTAATCGTATGTATTTCTTAAAGTTGTTGTAAATTGTTTTGTCAAATATGTAGATAAACTTACTACAAAAGATGAATTTCAACTACGACAAAGATGTCTTGAAAAAAAAAGAACCTATTGTTCTTTGAAACGCACGCGATGCACCGGTGACTTCTTGGGGTTGCGGCTGTCTATGGGCGACGGTGACCAACTACTTTTCGGTGATTCGCATGTTCTTTTATCTCTTTTAAAAATAATATAAAAATCGCGAAAGTCTATTGTTCCTCTCTTCCTAACATATAAATGCTACGATAGGATTCCTCAATACACAATGCATCCTTAAAATATAGAAATAGGAATGTGAAAAAAAAGATATTGTTTGAAAAAAGATCTAGGTGATGAAAGAAGTTTGTTGAGACTTCGAATATCTAAAGATGGTGAATAAAAGAAGATCTATAAGAAGAATATGCAGAGCAATCCAGACGCGTCTGAAGGCTCAGAAATCTTCTGCAGACAAAATCGGCGACATTTCAAAGAAGGGCGAAAGTTTTAAGAGCGCGAAACACGCGTGAAGATAATGACGAATATACGTTGACAGAGCATAAAATATGTGTAAATGTAAGTAGAGACCTGTAGTCTCTGGTTACCCATCAGCGAAATGGGCGCGAGATAAGATATATTTTCTGTTTCATGTGAATTTATTCTTTTATGAATAGACACTAGGTTTATTTCATTTTAGTTCACGATCCCGTTGAACTCCATTTTTGTCTACATATAGCCTGTATTATACAGGCGAGTATCGGACGCTTTTTGGTCTAGCTTTTAGCATTTAGTAAGTAATTCAGATTTAGTTACTTTCGCGTCTTAATTCTCCCACCCTCCCACGAGTGTGGTGCAAATGCTCCATTCGTTGCAATTGCGATGTTGTGTCAGAAGAATTTTCTGGAATGCTTGCTAATAATCGAAAAATTATTATTAAATAGTTTATCATGTATATGATAAACTATTTAATAATAATCTTGATGTGTGAGTATTCACACATCGTGAGTAGGATTGACACCGAGAACTGAATCGACATTGATACGTACCGAGGTCGGAGACGAAGACGAAATCGGGTCATGAAATTCGAGATTTATAAAAGTTTATTCTCCATCCAAGGGGACGAAGCTGCGAGAAATGATAGGCTACTCTATAATAAATAATTATATTTTGCAAGAGAAAAGCATCGGCAGGTAGGAGCCAATAAAATTGCAAATGTCGCGAATTCTCCAATATATTTCGATTAATAAATCATTGGAACGACTCGCTGCTAAATTAGTCATTCTACCTATTTGGTGTTCCTAAAATTATATTTATAAATGTGATATCAAATTATCGAAATCTGTTATAAATTTATAGCGAGGTTGTGTTGTCAACAACACAAAAAGAGAGAACCTGATGTTGTTTGTCTTTTTTTGTCAGCACCAATGCCTTTGCTATTTTAAGAATATTTATAATTACATATATCGATTTTAACTATTATCAATTGATTTACATTTATTGTCACCAAAAGTACAATCTTCACACCTATCTTCAATTATTACTAACGTTATTTTAAAATATATTATAACTGTGAACTCTAACAGCAAATGAATGTTCTCACAAAGCTTACTTGTATTAAAATATCTAAAAGAAACAGTGTAAGATCCAGCATTATAAAAATGAAACCTTCTTTCTAAGGTAATATTTAAAAGGAAGGCCGTGATGGAACTGTGCCATTCATAGCCATATCCCTTCGCCATTAACATTCATTGAATTAACAATACTCAAATTTTACCTATCACGCCTTGCTTCAATTCTTAACATTGTCAAACACCTACCACATTAAAATTTTCATATACTTATACAAAATCATTTATTCTGTCAGTAGGGTTCAGTAGGGCCAGTAGGGTTCAAACTCCCAGAATCTTTTGAAGACCGGCAGGCTTGCAAAAGGCCTCCAGGCTGGTCCTATAAGGGTTGGAAGCTGCTGACGGCATTTGTCAACATTTCTATAACGACGTTCGGAACTGACGGCTAACGTGCCGCCATAGGTACGGAGCCGATGGCTTAATTTGACTTAAGTTTAAAACTGTTCGCTCGATTCGCCGTAAGCAGTATCGAACGCTGTACCGTCCGATTCCGAGGCGGCCGTGTCAACCACTGAACGACCGCCGCTCCGCCAACAAGGGATGGGGAAAATACCTCACCGATGATTGAGTGTTTGTACTTTATTGATGGCGACAAGAGATTAGTGTTGCCATTCAATAAGTATTCTGTAAAATCGAATTACATTTTCTCGTTTCATTCTAAAGGAAGAAGCAAGTGCGACATTTAAAAAAATGTAATATGAATATGCACTAGTATTTCTTTGTTACAAATATTACTGCTTTCTCATTGAATTCTTCATACAATAATTCTTTCAAATAGCATACTTGATTCTTTCATTACAATCAAACATTAGGTATAGGTATTTAATAATAATGAAATATATTATTTAAACCAATTTACTAAATCACCTGCCAACGCATAGATTTATTTAAATTCGTTATTAATATTCAGATATTTATGCTCTAAAATAACTTTTTAATAGAACCAGTTTTGCCTAGTATTATAATGTCAGTCGCCTGTGCTCCATAGATAAATAAATAAAACAAAAAAGTCGCCAAGTGGGAACAGGTCTTGTAACCCAAGGGTTCGGTACTAACTTAAAATGTATGTAGACATTTCATGCATATCGATCTACGTCACGATTTATAGTCCAACTGCGAATGTTAGCTTGTAATAGAAAAATATATATGTAATGATATCAAATTAACGATTTTCACATTTTCCTTCATTGGGATCTGTTTTTTGCTAAATTTCATGATTCTAGGTCAAAGTTAAGTTATAAGTTTTGATTTATTTACGAGTGTTGAAATGTACGACAAAATTTATTGTATTTTTTATTGGGTTAACTTAGAAGTTTAGTTTTTACAGTTCCAAGGGACCACATACCTGAGTATTAGATATTAACGATGAAGAAATGGTTTTAGGGCTATCAAGTACAAAGAGAAGGGCCAACAAACGCACATAGGGAAACTGTAAGGGTTTCTTATTTTGGTAACCTAAAATGCAAATAAACAATTACACACATGTAACTAAACGATGCATATCGTTTATTATCATATACAGGGAACAATTGATATTTGTCCAACGGTATAAATAAATTATCTTTAGTAGAATATTCAATTAAACCGAAAAAGGACGAAATTTTATTAAAATCTACTGCTTATCAATTTCTGATCTATATAAATCTTATTAATTCACTGCTTATATATAGATTTCAATAAAACTTTATTATGTTATGACATGGTTATGACGACACTAGTCAACTCTTTATTGAATCTAGTATTCTGCATAGGTAATCTGTATGTAAACAATAATAATTTATAGCGATAGATTTTTTTTTTGAATTAGCATATAAATTTAATTTCTTTTAAATATAATAGCTCCATGCACAATCTAGGTGCTTCTAGTCTGCTTCGAGCGATTCGTTTCCGATGGTACAATTCATATTTTTAGATAGCATTAAATTTTTCTATTCAATAGCACAATTTTGACTTTCTGCATTGAATGAAAACGGCACTCTTGCGGAATGACTTACGTCTGTCTGTCTGTGTGATATATAATCTGCTTTTTACTATGAAACTTCGTAAAGTTCAGCGTCGACTTGCATGTATGAAATCTAGTAGTCGATGTTTTAAGTCAGAAGCTGAGGTTGCGAAAATTAGGTAAAGGTCAAAACTTTACTTGTCCCGTTATGAAAGGAAGGCTTTTTCAAATTACATTTTCCAACATTTATTTTAGGCTATGTTATGCTCGCTTTTTATTAAGCAATAGATACTGCGAATGAAACACTTAAAGTTAACCGCTCCCAAGCGAAGTTACGAAAATCGGATTATTTAAAAAAAATTACGAATGTAAACGAATAATATTAATTAAACAAATAATAATATCAAAATTGTTTACACATATTATGTAAACAATTTCGATCATTTTATTGCACTTTGCAATAGAATTATCAAAAATGCGACAACTTAGATATAACTTTTTTGGATAAAATAAAAATTATGCAACTCTATTAACAGTAGTTGTTAATAGAATTAACAACTACTGACAACTACTGTTAATAGTTGTTAACACTAACACAAACTACTAACAGTTGTTCTCGACTATACTACGTTATGAAGTGACGCTGCGTAAATAGTCTCAATTAATATATAATTACTGAAACAATGAAATCCATATAAAAAAACTGGCTAAGTGCGAACTGAACTTTCATAAATAGTATATCTACTACATTGGAAATCAGAACATATTTCCTGATTGAATTTAATAACATATTTCATGAACAATTTCCAGTTTCCGATTATTTTGCATTTCTCGTGGGTACATGAACACTTAAGATGCTCACGGTAAACTGCGAGTGAGGCCTATACTCTGTATTTAAAAAAAATAGTTTCACACTTTTCAAAAATAAGAAATAATGCGTGCTTGTTTCGTATATTTTCTTTGACATCTTTTAAGCTGTTAATTTTAGCATTGTAAAAATGTATTTAAATGTATAAATAACTAACCATTTGACATGTCATATGAAGCTTTTTAACAAAAGTATTTATTTCGCTTTCTAATTTGCCCCCAAGAGTAAACATTAAAATCGAAATTCGTTTATTTGCGTCAGTGTTTATAATTAAACCACCTAAATCTGTATATATATATACCAATTCGCAATTTCTTTCATAGAGTAAATTCGAAAGATATACGCTGTACCAAAGTGCGGGCGGACAGACACAATAGTTATTTCTATAAGTTTTCCAATTTTTCATCGGGTATATGGTACTCTACAACGTGTCATATCCTTGAAATATGTATGTCAAATTTATACGAAAACAAAATAGTACGAAACCATAACAGTACAACCACGCAAGTCCGGTCTTTTATTTTACACGTGGTCAAAATACCAACTCCAAAATATATGACGCAATGTGAAAATTTTTATCGCACGGTCTCTTCTTAACATCTAATTACTACAAATCGAAGGGCTGAGACATTAAACTGGCTGCGGCTCGGAGAAGGATGGGGGCTACTGACGACCATTGTCACCAATCAGGTGACAGCGTCCGAGACAGACGGACCAAAATGCCCGCCAAGGCACGGACCAAGTGGCTTAAATTAAGAAACACGTCGCTTACTTCGCACGCGATCAATGTTAGAACCTGACACATTTTTGAAATACAACAAGGCAACCCACCCCTCTGCCACCGCCGCCCATTCGATTCTATTAATATTCAATACATGAATAGACCTCCCAGAGCTGGCTAATTCGAACGATCTAAAATGATCATTTCATTTTATACAGCTACATTCCAATTTTTAGATCTTCATTTTATTTTGCATCTCAAAAGTTCATCCATAACCACATCTCTGGCCGATTCTCGCGTTGTTACCACCTCCGAGTTTCGTGGCACAATCGTAGAATTCATGCCACGATGATTGTTCCGCTTCTGTAATTTTTAGGGTTGCGTACCTCTAAAGGAGAAAAGAACCGTGATAGGATCACTTCGTTGTCCGTCTGTCCGTCAATACTCTTTTCGTCAGGGACGCATGGCGGCATCGAGTTGAAATTAATACCAAATTCTTATAACGGTGGCCATTCACACTGGCAAGCGCACACTAACTTAACGAGGACAGATTGTGTAACAATTCGCATATGTTTACAAATTATGTGAGAAATTATTCCAAAGTATTTAATCGTGCATGTGCTGCTGCAAAATCAATATTTCTCTGTAATAAAATAGAAAAAAAAGTACAGATATGATTAAAACTACTTGGAATATAATCAATATGAGAAACTGGAAAACACACAACGCGTCATTCAGAATTTCGAATAAAAATAGCCGATACAATTTTAAACAAAGGTATAACGTAGCTTTTACTTTTAAAAATTTTTTTTACGAATATTCCAGTTATAAGTACACAA
Source organism: Eumeta japonica (assembly GCA_005406025.1). NCBI lineage: Eukaryota > Metazoa > Arthropoda > Insecta > Lepidoptera > Psychidae > Eumeta > Eumeta japonica. Next base: position 718,197 of record BGZK01000050.1, on the reverse strand, counting down.
CTTTTAAAGTCATCGCCTACTCTCGCTGAATCTCTATTGAAGCGTGACGTCGATGGCTGTGGCGTTGCATTTGAATTTGCATATGTCAAATATAATATGAAATACATTTAAAATATATTCTTAAAGCCTTTAAATCTATAAAAATGAAATCACTGCTAATCTTGATGGCCTCTCTATAAAAATGATTAATTCAATAATACACTGCATTGCTCCGTGTTTAGTATCGATTTTTAATGGTTGTGTTGATGATGATGTGTTTCCAGATCTAATGGAGCAAAGTAAAGTAATTCCAATATTTAATTCCGGTAGTATAACCGATCCTTCGAACTTTAGACCGATATCAATAATACCGACACTTAGTAAAATTTTTGAAAAACTGGTCGTAACTGCAATAATCGCGGTATTTTTATAACAATGATTTGATGAATATTAAACAGCTTGGATTTACAAAAGGTCACTCAACAACCGAAGCCGGTATTGTGCTCATTTAGCAGATTTTTGGTGCCTGAGAGAAGTCACGGGACACAATTTGTGTTTCCTGTGATTTATCCAAGGCATTTGATTGCGTTCATCATGATACATTGATCAGGAAACTACGACCTATGGCGTCAGGGGTCTCTCACTCGGGCTTCAGGAGTCATATTTGAGTGACAAAGTTCAGAGCATTAATGTTAATGGTAAGAAGACTTCAGGATTTGCAATCAGTATGGGTGTGCCACAGAGTTCAGTTTTTGAATCATTTCTATTTCTAGTTAATGATCTATCACGCCTTGTGAAGGACGAGCATGGGATTACATTATTTGCTGATGATTCTTCCTTGCTTTTTAAAATTAATAGACAACAACCAGATTTTGACGAAATAAATAGTACTATTTCATAAGTAGTCGAGTGGTTTATATTTAAGTCAATCTTTTATTCAATAAGAAGAAAAAAATAATAATTAAATTTTCGTTGTCTAATACTAAATTCGTCGACACAAACGTAGTAGTCAGGGAGGAGATACTGGATATTGTGGACACGACCCTATTTCTTGGTCTGGCTATAGATAATAAGCTACAGTGGAATATCCATGTAATGAAATTGGCGAAAAAGCTTAGAGTTCTGCAGCATATACAGTCAAAAGAATTAGATGGCTTGCAAATGACAGCACCGCGAAATTAGTTTATTTAAGTTCCTTTCGTAGACTCATGACCTATGGAATTTTATTATGGGGTCATGCAGCCGATATTAACACAATTTTTGTGCTGCAAGGAGCGGGCTATTTGCGCTATTTGTAACTTGAGACCAACAGCGTCTCTCGGAGAAAAATTTAAAGAAATTAATATTTTAACTGTACCGTCAGAATACTTATACGGAACCCGGTAGATGTCTAAAAATATAAAATCGTTTTAAAAAATGAGCGATATTCACAATATTAACACTAGATATAAGAATGATCTTGCTGCTCATAAAATCAGACCCACCAAAGTTAGCAAATCATTTATGAGCCAATGTGTGCGCTTTTATAATAAAATCCAAGTTGAAATTCAAAATTTACCATTTCAAAAATTTTAAACTTTCATTAAAAATTATATGGTAAGGGCTATTATGCCGTATCTGAAAATATTAACGAAGAAATCAGTGAGGCTGAACTGCTCGGCTATCAGGCTGTTTCATCACGTATCTTTGAGCGAAACCGAAAGATGAATCAGTATTCGGAATGGATTTTAATATACCACAAGAATACCATAATGATGTATTTCAAGTGTAATTCTATTACGTACGAAATAAAGATATTTTTGATTTGATTGTTTGCGGTCCCTTGGACTATAAAAGTCAGGCTTCTAAGTCAGCGTGATCAAAAACTACGGCCAAAATGCAGCCATTGATATTTTGAGACTTGAAAATACATAACTCGAAACATATAGGGTACTTCTCATTGATCCAGGACCATGAGATTGGACGAGAAAAAAGGTCTTACAGCAAAAATAATGGGAAATTTCTGCAAATCGATGGTTTGTGGTTATACCAAATGAATTTTTTTTATGATTACAAACGTACACTGTATTGAAAGTATGGATCGTGGAATAGACATGAGAGAACATTTTTCATTTTCGCGGTATGAAAATTAAAGATTTCTAAATTTTAGGATATTTTTAAGGATAAACGAAAATTTTTTTGAAAAAAAAAAGCAAGAACTTAAACATTTCTGCTACCGATATCTCATTAATATCGTTATCGAAAATAGACAAAAGTCATCGAGACTCTTGTTAGATAAAATATGTACGTACATACATAATTAAATTTGTACAGAGCCCTCAGTGCGCGAGTCCTATTCGCACTACACCGGTTTTTTAATAATAAAATCAAAACTTATCATAAATTAACGTATTCGTAACTACTTAAACCCGCAGCCAAGTTAAAGATCTGAATTCATATTCAAATCGTCGAGGAAACCGAAACACCTGTTCTATGGAAACTTATAGTTTTGAAAGAGCATTAATATTAAACGACCCATTCAAAACGGCGCCCCCCTTTTTAAGTCCGGAGGGGGATGATGCAATCTCTAATCTGCTTCCGCGAGCTGACAGGTGAAGTTGGGTGCTTTGAAAAAAGCTCGTACACTTCGATCAAAAAGCTTTTCAATCTTTTAATTGTCCACCGAACAACAATAATTTGCATGTACGTGAAAGTTTCTTATATGCAGATAATGCCTTTACTTATCTATTAAGATTAATAGTTTAATAAATCTTATGTAAAATTGTTCATGTTAGACGGAAAAATATAATAGATTCTGTGATTATTTTATTATTACAATATATCACACATATATTTTAATTTTGAAATATAACACACTCGTTTCGAGTCTCTGTTAAGTGTTATTATTTTGCGTTGACTTTTAAAAATTTCGCGATCGTCTAGAACTTACCACGCACATGAATCAAATTTGTGACAAACGATTTTTTATCATTGCATTCATCGTCGACTATTCCAAGTAGAAAACCACTTTCAAGGTTTCGTGCAATCGTCCCAGAAACGGAACCTTTATATAAATAAGCCTTGAGTCTGTGTCACTGTTCGTCTGCTACAGCCTGTTTCCTCCGGAACTGGTGGACGCGAAAGATGGCAATTTGGCACATGCGCAGTTAGATGATCCTATCACGGATATATGGCGTAAATTCACGAATTCTGATTTTGGACCTAGCTTTCTGGGGTCAATTGGAGAACAAAAAAATGAGTCAAATGCCATGAAACAAGTGAAGTGGGATATCAAACGAACGAAAAATATAAATTTGTATATTTATTTTAATATGGATAATTAAAAATATTTTAAGGAAATACATGAAAAGAGACCACATCCTCCCATCATCTAAAGTATCAAGCGTACAATTTTGAAAAAGAAAATACAAAATATATCGCCTCGGTCATATTTTAAAAGAAAACCTCTACTAAAATCGAAAACATCCTTAAATTTTCACGGAAAGCTCAAAATAGTCGTGGGAAGAAAATGTGTATAATACCTGTTGCTTGATTTCACAGGGTACTGATGAATGATTTAGAAACATGGAAACCTCTAAACACGAGTTCGACTTTCTGTTGGTATTTTCTTCTCAATATTTGGATATTTAAGGAGTTTAACCTTTGTTCTACCTTGGGGAGACCTTAAATTAGCTCTATTTGATAACCGCGTCGAATATAAAAAAAAAATGTGTTTGTCAAGAAGTAATGTCAGTAGCCTGCTATCAAAGTGACAAAAAAAATTGTTGACTGTGGGTAAAGTGTTCGCTCATTATATTGCTTTGGATGAATGCGAGAATCAGCCGTGACAAACTTATTACCAATACACGAATTATGTGAACAACTGGCCATTATTAAATGCTTGAAGATTCTTAAGTTATGAAATAGTAAGAAAACAACAAGGGTGTGAGTTTAATTTTTCGCAATGGCAATTAATCGTAATTTTCATATCGAGGGTGACGTCATTAGCAAACATGCGTCAGATGATCAAAATTGATACATAAAAGAAAGGATACATTGAGAACGCGAAAGTATTCAACTTGCCTTTTTCAAATAATCCATTCTTTCTCAAAAAAATACAAAAACTTTTACTAGATACTTTTTGGATAATACCCACTAACCATATTTTAGGAGACCGATGGTATATTACCCTATACATACACATGTACCACACATATATTGCACTCTAGGACTAAAGCAATCACTGTGGTTTATTTTACCATTTAATTAACCGCGAATAGTTCCAATTTTATTGTTTTGAAATTAATCACATTTTAAATCTAAGAATTTAATGTATCATATCATATCATACTAAAGTGTATTCTTAAAATTTCTTACGCTGCGATGATCTTGAGAAGCGAATTTGGAGCAACTTTTATCGAAATACACATTTAAATTAATAGCTTAAAATATACTCATTTCAAATACTGGAAGAAGTTAAACACACAATTGAATTAATTAATGCTTTTTAAATATATAAAAAAAAATAAAAACAAATCTACGTATTCTATTCTGACATAGAAGCTTCTATTGTGACAGAAGTCATGACAACATACACGAGTTACAAAAGAACGCCATCAAAGATGATATTATTTTATAGGAGAAACTTTCGTTTTCTACCTTTCCTTCGTAAAAGGTAATTATCCTGCTTTATATTTAGGGTCGTCGTTACAAGTAACTGCCGTGTGCCCAAACATCAAAGCGCCGAACTGTATTGTTATTCCGTAAAGGATTTATTTGTAGGTTGCGCCCGGCGAAGTCTCGCTCTCGGTACGCCAAATTGCCTATAAGAAAAGAAAAATAAACGTCAAGTGCGATGTATGCTGACGACTAAATGGATCCCGTAGTATAATACAATTTCCGTTACTTCGCATACAGTGATATAGCAAAAAAACACCGGTTTGCAAAGATCGACTCGTTGAACACGTTAAAAAGCATGTTGAGCCTTCGGCTCCGGACGCTATCACCGTGTTGGCGGTGAAGGGCGTCAGTGGCCCTTAACCATATCGAGTAAGCGTGAAGGGCTAAGATTCAACCCTTTGATTTCAAATGAAAACGCTACGGCAGGGCACGCTTCGATTGTCCAGTGACCAATAGACTTCACACAACAAAAATGACAACACTTTCAAATAATGCATATCATAGTAAGTTTCGAATTTAAAATTATTGATCATCTGAGACCAACATAAGTTATGTAAAAAAATACATCAAAATAATGATCTAAAAGGCTCTAATCAAAGAATGGCATAAATGAAAATTATTTAAATCCCTTGAATAGGGATTCAAATAATTTTCATTTAATGCATTTATTATGTATAAACGTATAACAAAAAACAAAAGCTCAAAAGATATTAATTTTGGTTTTCTTAGTATACTTTTTACAAATTTTCGTTTGTCATTTTGTTTCTAAGCACAGCAATTTTTTCAGCCTGTCGCTCTATTTATAAATCGCAAATAAATTTCATTTTTAATAATATATAAATTATTTTTTTATTATCCGTCATAAAAATTGACACTGAAATTCTCACATATAGCGAAAATTCTCGAATTTAAAAGAAAAATATTTAGACGCGAAATCATTTCGAATCCAAACAGACGGACTTTTAAATTTTAATTGAATATCTCAAAAGTAGAAAAATCATAATAATGTCTACAGTGGTATTAATGATAGCGAGTTTTGAATTAATTCGCGGGGGTAGATTCTAATAACTAGACAATTTGACTTAAGTAAAGATATTCTTTGAATAAAATTTTAGAATAATAATGATTATTAGACCATATATATATATATATATTTGCGGGTATTGTAAGTAACATGTATTATTTTTTGGAAGAAATTATAAATATGATTCACACTCTGAAAAAACTTATACAAAGCCACGCCGCACTCAGATCAATTGCTGACCGATCATCAAACAAAACAACGGTATGAGAATAGAGAAGATATTTTTAGAAAAAAAAGGTAAACAAATACATGCGTGCATAAAATCTTGTAAAAAACATGTAAATAAGTAGAAAAGACGTTTGTAGAAAATTGATTTTGAACTTTCTAAAGAAGGTAAAACTCCCAGCACAATCATAATAATGGCCTAGTTTTATTATATAAAATTTTAATCGAATCACAAAACATTATCTCACAGATGGGATATTTCGTATTCTTAGTTGTAAATTGTAGAAAATACCACATGTAATTACTTATTATTCAATCTTATCGCTTTTGATACGTAGTTAAATTACGTTAAAAGTTTAAAAAAATATCGATTTTTTTTCATCCATACTAATTACGCGGAATGATCGGGCGGGAGAGTTGGGGATGGGGCGCGGGCGCGAGCGAGATAGACGTACAGCCGACCCGCTCGCTCGCCTGACGGCGCCCTTTGCTGTGGCAGTATTCATAGACCTGTGTGAATTCAAAATAAAGCTATCAGCCGAATCTTAAAAGTTAATTTTATTAGGGGAATGGAACTATTACATAAGAAAAATTTTAATTATTTTAAGCACCCAACTCTGATGTAAAAGCATTAGACAAATTATTAGACAATCATGACACCTCCATGGTCAGCGATAGCAATTTTAAAAACGCTTACAAAATACAATATCTAATCACATCTGAAGTTTCGCGAATTGAACATCAATTCCTGAAAACTACTACCGATTGACTTGAACTTTGACAAAGTTACTCTTTTCGGTACGTAAACGTTCTCTAAAAACGGGTTTTGCGTAAATTCATGTATAAAATTTATCATTTATGAAATTTAAAAAATAATGAGCTCGATTGACTTGAAATTAGTAGTTACTCATTTCGGGACGTAGACGCTCACAGATGACAGGTTTAACGCAAATCCAATCCTAAAAAATTGGTTGCCTGTAAAGTCGGTATACGGGCGAAAGTTTTACGTGACAACGACTTTGAATGGTAAAATCATTTTAATGTGAATATTCATTCGTATAGTAGGAAGAAGGATGAAATAATAGTAACAATTTAAAACATTTATTTATACAAAGAATTATATTTAAAACATTAATTTATACAAAGAATCTCGCACTGAATTTCATATTAACAAAATTTTATTTTTACCTTTACACATACATACGTATTTATATACAAATATACATACAATAACGCAATACATTTGCAAGCTATGCAAATTTCTAGTACTGCGGCAGACCGATCATAGTTGAGTGGAGAGAGACGCAAGCATTCGGCGGGCTCTCGTTCGGTGACTCATCGTAACGTTACCGAGCGTTACACTTTTCATAAGTGACTCCCAGCCGCCTAATTTAAGACGTTGTCACGTCAAAAAGTTTTCGTCTTTTATGTATATGCGCGCGGAGCCGTCGGCAAAAACTATGTACTATTAATATGTATGGAATGCCTGAATTTGTTCATTTAATGTTAAGGTGTTCTTACTTTAATCATATTAAAAGTACAGGTTGCCATCATTTTGATTAAATTGTGAAACTTATGGGACTATTGAAATGTAAAAATATCAATTAAAAGAGGAAAAGTAGATGAAATTGAAAAAGAATAAAATCTCTGGTTGCTATATCCTTGATACAGCCGTGAGATTTACGTGAATACGTCCAGTTTGTTTCCTCAAGACAACCAATAATCCTGGAACGTTGAGGCATAGTTGCATATATAAACAATTCACACACTGCACACTTTGGAAAATGTTTGTTACGTGTATTTAACTCATCACCATCTGAAACATATTGCATACGTCGTATCAGCCCAAGTCCACGCGTTAACGAATTATCAATATGGTAGATTTTATACTTACTGACTTCGTTCTTTTACTTACCGACAGATGGCGTCAGTTTATAAGCTTCTGTTTACACAATGGCATCTATTACAAACCAAAACATACCCATATCCACATCAAAAGGAAAAAATTGTAAAATTAAAATTGAGTGTGAATAATCATCTGCAAGATGATTTCCCATTTTAATTTTAACTTTTCCATTTTAATGTTTTCGTGTTTTCATTAAGTTCAAACCTTGCGATTTTGAAAGTCATTTCTTTTTTAATAAATAACTGTACTGCGTTTTATTTATTAGTTTTCGTAGTGTTTGTATTCATTACAATTGATTCCATAAATAACTGAATGAAAATAAAACTTGTACACTATTATAATGCTAATGAATTTTCTTGATACCTTTATATAATACTTGTTCGTGAACTTACATAACTTACCTAGTTATTATAAGTGAGCGCAAAGTCTCATAGTATTTAGTATTGTATATATTTTTTAAATATTGCATTTATAGTTTTTCACAGATGCAATAAATATTTAAATTACATAATAATGAAATTGTTATAAACGTGAATCTTATCTTATTTGTATGAACTTTTATAATTTCTGCACAAATTGCAATTGTTACTTTAGGTTAATAAATTTTATACTAGTCTTTTCAATGAATTTGTACTTAAAAGATTATGTGAAACTTTAAAATTAATTGTTTTTATCTCATCTAATTTTCAGCAACAATAACCAACTCAAGGATTATTGTGTTTCCTTAGACAACCACAGCAAATTCGTAATGGTCAACACGTTAAATATGCCTTGCTTATTATTCTATAACCTTATAAGAATTTAATACTGTCTTCTAGTTTAATTCGTTTTTCAAAGACTCATTTACAAATAATTCATTTTGATGTAAACTTAATCTAATTTATGTTATACAAATCCATCATTTTTACGTTTCATTATAGTTTAGTAAATGAATTGGAAAAATTAAATAAGTTTTGTCGAATAATTAAGGAAAAAACTATTAAAAGACGCAAAATTCGCGGGAACGACATTTTACCAGTGTCGGTGTCGAAAACTGGCAGAAATTTCAATAATAATTTTTAATTTTTTTTATTTTAAAATATTTTTTTGACATATATTGACCTATATTCACGTCACGATTAATTAATTGATTAAAAAAAATCGAAGCAAAAGCTTCTGTATATTCAAATACGTGACTATAGATGACGCCCTCCAAAGCACAGTCCACTGCAAGACCCGCTGCTAAACTACAAAACGCGTAATATTAGGGTGGTGGATGAAAGTAGCACCTATTTATATCATTAGCATATGCCCATGCTATATCAAAAGAAATTGTTTTGATATTATCTCTAAATAGTGAATAATTAATGATTTGTTATAGACAAATACAAAAGTAAAAATACAAGTATTTAACGCAAATTTTATAAAAAAATTAGTGGTTTCCTTGATTAACACTTTTTTGATTTATCGGGAGTAACGATTAAAATAGTTTTTATTCTGTCCATTTATCACGTTTTCTTAATAATGTAATTGAAATACATTGTCTGTGGTACAATTTCAAGAATTTTAAGAAATTTAATTTTATTTTCGGATTACAAAGCTACATAACATTACATTACATTAGAATCCTACACCTACATACACATTTATATCAATACCTATCTTTATATTAAAAGCTTTAAGTGTTAGTAGTATTGTATTTTATAATTTGCCTTAAGTACTTACACAATTTTGTCAATTATTCCTTTTAAAACAAAAAGCGAGCACATCGAAAACGAATTCTACACGTAGAAAACAAATCGATGTCTCTGTTATCTAGCTAAAAGAACTTAGGTATTTAATGGATAACACGCTGACGTAAGTTTTTATGTTACTCCTTGTAAAATCCTATCGCGACGTCCAAAAGCTCTCCACTTCGTCCACATCTCCCTGCATACAATTAAGCTCCCTCATTTACGCCTGGTCAATGACAGCTCTGTTTTAATCAATAACTTCTTTTTCGTCGGCGTCCTTGGTTTTTTTCGCCGGCGCGACTTTTTCTGCGCGTATTACGTTTAATATGTGTCAATCGGAGCGCGATTTTTTTTTTCCATAGGACGCGGATCGCGCCTCACCTCGTTTCATTCGCCGATTCCGCAAAAAGCCGAGCAAAAAAGGCAAAAGCTCGGCCAAAAAATTGTCTACCGAACAGTATCTCATACCGGCGTCCTCTCGTAGCCATTTTAATTATTATTTAATACCGAGGGACGAGCACGTGGCGCGGCGCTCCGTCCCGCTCGCGCGCGCCGCCCGCCGCCGCCGCCGTCGCTCGCGCGCTACACACATAAAATTGTGAATAATAAAAATGTGTCGACATTTTTTTCGCCCGCGCGCTGCGCCGGTGTGCGTGAGGCTCGCGCCGCGCGAGCGGGCCGGCGCGCCGCGCGAGCGAGATGGCGCGCCCCCCACTCGGATTTTTTAAGCTCGGCCGCGGAGGTTGCGCTAGTGTGATTTTTTTCATTTTAATGTGGTGGTGTACCCCTCGGATGGTAGTTCACTTTTTGTACTATAGATCTGAAATTCAGTCTGGTTTTTGCCGCGCCGGTCTCGAGGCGGGCGCAGTGCACGCCAGCACAGCCGGCCGCGGGCTCGCGCGAAAGAGACGGCGCTCGTCACGTGTACTTTTCGTACAGCACTATGTGTACCACTCTAAAATATTGAGCAAAAAAATCTGGTAATTCGGATCCTAGTAACGACGGCTCGCATTCATAATTTTACCGCAGGGTCAAGAGCACGGCTTCGCCTTTTCCCGGCCGGCTCCGTACGGATTTTTTTTAGTTTTTATTCATGTTTGTTTTCGGGACGCACGTGGAGTTTTTGAGAAATTTTGGCGGGTTCGCCTCGGACGGTTGCCTTTTAGACGTGTTGTGAGACATTAGTGTTACCTTTATTATGTGATATATATTTTAGTGACATTTTGATATTTATAAGAACAAACTGTGATCATTATGGTGATATGAACTGTGGTGTTTTAAGCATTTTTGGATAGAAAGAGGTGAGTGTATTCAGTCTCGACTAATTTCCGTTTTCTTAATTCGTGACGGGGTGTGGAAGGCGAGGTCCGGGCGTACCCCCGTTCGTGGGGGACGTTCCCCCAGGGGAGTGGGACATTTTTTCGTGGCGTAGTGTCGGAGGTGCGTATGCTTAGGTATGCGTGCGGCGGTCGGCGACGCGGGACGCGCGCCCTCCCCCGCGCCGTCTGTCAAACTCGACCTTGAATCATGTCCCGACTATAAATACGGAAATATTTTCGTCGGGTATGTGCTGTGACGTCATTCTAAATATGAAACTATTTATCATTTGTTTGGGCTTTTCATTATAGTTCCCTTTTCTTGCATTAGCCCGCCTCGTGATGTCGACGCTCCATGGGGGTAGACAGACTCGATTTCCTGAGGCAGGACCTCGCCTTCACTCAAAAACCTTGCTTTTTAGAATATTTGGATAATTCTTTTAAATATGTTCACTTGTATTAAATGTTGTTTTGGAATTCATTTGAGTCGAAGCTGTAAGTAGCATTTTGATACAGCTGATAGAAAAATTACAAAAATTTGGAATGCTCTCAAGATTTGCGATCGGTAATTTCATTATTATCTTCGCGACATTACACAAAAAGTGCAAAAAGAAGATAGGAACACTAAATTATAAACTTTAATGAAAATTATACCTAATAAATATATTTACAGGTAGATAGATGTGTATTTATGTATATATTTGTGTGTAATATGAAAATATATCTAATATACTTTCCATTTCTAAAATACATAAAATTACTCATACATATGTTTATTCATGTATATCTCTCTGCCTGTCTGTATTTACCCTGAGAGTCAATTATTCCAAAACGCACTAAATTCCTAAGAACTTATTGACTAGGTATTTGAACCCAGTCACTAGATACCTAGATAGGTGTATAAAACTCAATTGATTAGAATGGAAACAACCTTTTTTTGTAACAATACCATTTCTATTACATTTGTGCGTCAAACCGTGGTGTTATCAATGATCTTGTTATGACTGCACCTTGAACAATGTCTGTCTGTATAGTTATATTTTATTAGGGTAACATAATATTTATATGACGTCATATAGGTATCTGCCCAAATAGCTATCTAAATAAGAGTTATTTTTGAGATATGACGTAGGAAAACCCTATCAAGCCAATCAATGGATTCGAAGAATTTTAAATGCTTTGAAATGCCAAATATTCTAACTTGAAATGAAATTATTCTCGAAAGACGAGTATTTTTCCTTATGTTAGACTTATTATTCTAGAAGATCACTGTCTGATAACGTCCGGCTTTCATATATATATATATATATATATTGGTTGTTTTTGGCGTTCGGTATTATCTAAATAATTATAAAATCGTCGACCGCATCTCGAATAATTCACCAACCGCAAAACAGACAAGCCAGTTTGACGAGTGGGTACTGGATTACCCAACGTTATTTGCCCCTAACCTTGTAGTCCACGCTTCATTGAATGCGAAAATTTTGTATGTAGAAAAAAAACCCTCTTTTAGGTCGCTGAAACAGATTTCCAATCGACGTTCAATATTGACTTTGTTCTATAGTTCAATGAATATTGTACATATTCCGCGCATCCTTTATATTTTCAAATACATTGTCGATAAATACAAAGTTCTAACGCCTAGATAATTGTCATATTTTTTTTAGTGTGAGGTTATAAATTCACTTGTTATAAATACATATTATTGAATTAATATTCTCGTTATTAAGTAATAAATGTAAAACCTCTAACAGCGATGTAAATTAGGTAGTTTTTTTGCCCTTTGAGTAATAACGATAAATTCAAATTGAACGCCGAAATACAAATTAATACTGACATATGAACAACGCAGCGATTATTTATGTCGGTAGATAAGCAATCTAAAACCGATACTAATAATTGTTAAATTAATCCACGCAAAAAATCACTGGACATTGAAAAAGATTGACAGTTATATATATATATATATATATACGTTCCTATGATATAATATTACTTGACCCGTACGGAAGGAATTTTTTTATTGTTCCCCATTTTAATAGTGGATCTTATTTATGAAAATTAATATAGAGTACGTATATTAATTTTACAAATTAATACTTTCCAAATTCAATTAAGTACACTTTATACAATTTAATAATCGTTTAAACATAAAAAAGAAATTCAAACCGGATTCGGACTTACGCTTCCGGGGTTCCGTACCCTCGAAAAATAAATCTGTATTTACAATTTCAAACTTTTCACCGATAATATAGATATGTAGGTAAATAAATATTAGAAAAATTTACTAGTATACCTCATAAATACTTTTTATATATATATATATATAGAAAAACGACTGAATTCTTCTTACGTGACATAAATCTTAATAACTATGTGACGTTTAGATACAGGTGTGACTAATGTCATACCAAAAATATTGGTCATATCTTATAAATAACGCCTTTTTTTATCGTAGAACCTTTAAATCAATTTTTTTTTTTCATAAATACAGGACTGAAATACCTCAGTCCAAAATTCTTTACATCGGTTGCCAAAATGTGAATTTTATTACGATTTTTGTCTTCGGTCCCAAAGGCTTACCACCGATATACGAATCTTTAATTCAATTTAATTTCGATCGTGTCCGCAATTTTTTTTTTAATTACCCGACTGCTGAGTCTGTACCCTCTTACGATTTTTTTTTTTTATTTTTCTTAATGTATTTGATATAGAATAAGTTTTGACAATGACTAAGTTTTCCAAGATGGCGGGCCGGAGACTGCTAACGGACGACGCCATTAATGCGAAGACAGGTTAACATGCTCCTAGATAAGGGTACAACGCACGAGACTCCGCTGTTCGTTGCTATTATGCGCCATTGCGACGCTTTCGTGACTAACTTCGCAGCGGCAGAGTTTCGTGCGTCGTACTGTATAGAACGCGTGGCTCAATTGGACGTAGTTAAGCAATAAGAATCCAATCCACAACATGGTAAAATGTGAGTTAGATATATCATAATGACCCTTAAGGTCGATATTTTATATCAGTAAAGTGGTCCAAAGGGATATAAGATACCAATCCACATATTAGGGAGTCATTATTTTTTAATCCTTTATAATCCTTTGAGAAATATATAACTACACATAACCATTAATCAGTAATCATTATTTTTATATGTATTTTATATAAATCTATTAGAAATTCAAAGCAGGACGTGCATGAAGAAACACCGCTCAAACTTTAAACGTCGATATCTCGAAAGTGACTTTTGTGGTTTGGTTCCTTATTGCATAACTACGTCCAATTTTGACTCGAAAATCCATCGGTCTAAACGTCCTGAGCCATCAAACCCATACATTTTTGGAGACCGAAGAAAATATTCTTAAACACTGAGCTACCACCGATCGCTAGTTACATCTAGTGGCTACAGAGACTTTTAATGGGACGGACGGCCGGAAATGGTGCTCACCGCGATGGGGTCGCATTTGAACCCTTTGTGTACGGGACCCTAAAAAAGTTAACAATTGACGCGTGCCAAGGAGTTCGAGCTTCGATAGGTGACCTCACGTTTACGCCGGCAAAATATTATGGTAAAATTTCGTAAACTGTACCAGCATCAAAAATATTTTCCAAGCGTTTGTGGTTATTTAAATTGAAAACGTGGACATGTTGTGTTTGTGGTCTAACCTGGTAAAGTCCGTTGGATTACTGTTAAATTAAAAATAAATACAATGTTCTGTGTTTCACAAATATCTCCAGTTTAATAAGGCCGACATTTCAGAAGATTTTTTGTTTAGAATTTTTGAAATGGCGTATTGATCAAACAAAAAAGTGTAAATAAAGTCATAATAGGCTGAATTTAACGAATTCAAGCATTGAATAATGCCGTGTAGGTATATATATATATATAAAAATATATATATAATTTTTCTTTTTCTATGATTCGTTCTAACAACTGTAATAAAATGTCCTAATTATTGACGTACGTAAATGATTAAACTTTAATTTATTAAGATATTTTAAAAACTATCTTAATAAATTAAAGTTTAATCATTAGGAACCTAGGAAATTCAGGTAGGTATCATCACAAAATTATTTAATCCGTCCATGAAAATAATAAATATATGAACAATACAACTGCATTTGAATTTGTCCAATAACTGCATTCATAAACTGTCACAGACGTTCAAGAGTTAAACTACCCAAGAGCGCAACCAACATTAACTGCACCGATTTATCCTACGGCTTTTTTAAATGTATTTTGTATCAATTTTTTTCCACTACATTGAACAAAACTATCCGAGATTAAGTAAATGGTTCAACATTAGGATCCAACCAACCATAGCAGTTCAATAAAATTGCTGGAATCATTACAAATTGCATATTGTCCTTTCGATCATTATTTAATCTGAAATTGTAATTTTTGTTAGCAGCTTCACTCACGCTGATTTCAATAATTTCCTATTTATATAAATATTTGCATTCCCGATTACCATTATGATATCAATGCCGGTCTCGAATAGATTCCCAACTCCGATTTCTAATATAAACTTTCAATTGACTGATCCCTTACTATAGGTTTTTTTAATAATATTTTTAAAAATATATTTTGATTCCTTATAAGCAGGGATTGATATATTAATATATGATCGAGACGATATAAAAAAAAATTGCCATCTGCTATAAAGAATGAATTTTCACTGTTATTTGTACGGATATATTAAATAATAAAATATTACATGTCTATGTAGATATGTATTTAATTAAATAATTAATAGAAATAATGTCGATATTATTAAATAGCGTGCCGTTTTTAACGACCCTAACTAATAAAAGATGTACATTTTTATCGTGGGCCCCATTATACATTGTAGCGCGCAATTATAATGTTTGACAGCCGTACGTACTGCCCGGTACAGGCGCGCACGAATGTGTTGATACTTAAAACAAAAACAAAATAACGAACTTAGATCTTTCTTTATTGTTTTTTTGTTAAATAACATTAAAATATTTAATAACCTTAGAAAGGCTACTTAATATGCCGATTTAGCATACACTACTGGTACAGAAAGTAGTTATGGAAACAAATTATCAACTTAAGGGTAATTTCAATAATACGTAGCGCTATTTACAGTATATCGAAAGGAAAAAATCTATTAATGCATAAATCTTAAATAAATGAATACTAATAATTATAGCATAATTTGATATTAATAAACAGGTTAAACAACGTTTAATATACAAATTTGCACAATACCCCACCCTATAAATTATTATTTTTCAATTATTTCACACGCTGAACGCGATGATGAAGACGACTGTACCCTTCAAGCTAGATGATTACCAAAGCCTTATTCGACGAGGCATGTGGGCTAGTGCGTTGACACAGCCTACGCTCTCGTCACCTGCTTACTTTAAAAACATTCTAGTTTTTTATCCACCGCCAGCCATGACGTACTGGCCAGCGACTTGATTCTTTTTTTATACAGTTAAATATTAAAACGAAATTGAGATGCAGAAACGGCCGATCGCAGTCACCATTTGAGAGCGTCCCAAATTTTAAGAATATTTCAGAGTAAATAGTTTATACGAAATTATTTATTTCAGCACTCTACGTACGACCGGCGGATCTCTGTTCCATGACATTTAAAAATCGTTAAGAAAAAAAAAAAACATACCGACAGCCGTATATATAACTAAGTGCCAAGTAATTTAAGCAAGATGATGGAAGGACGAACTATCGACTATAGGCCGGACGGAGGGGGGCTGGACTATCACAATTCCCCCCTAATGGCCGAAATACCCGTAGACAATTATTCACATATACACAGAAGTATAGAGCATTTAAGATCTATAGGTGTACCCCCACCACTAGATCCACATAGACACATAGCCAACTTGACCGATCTGAGAAGGTACGAGCATCCGGACGAGATACCGGAAGTGAAACCTTCGGTGTTAAGGTTAAACGAATATAAGTCCGGTTTACAAGAGATAAGGATACAGAATGAGCAAGAGAACGAGAACCAAAGGCAGATGGCGTCCCAGGACGACGGCCCTAAAGGGTACAGCGCGCCCTCCACCCCCCTATCCGAGAACGGCGGTCAGGGGGTTACAGAAGAAAAGGTCAGACATGCAATTTTCTTATGTAACTCATTCATAAACTAATAAGTTGCTAAATAATAGACGGCTATATTATTGAATAATACACTTTACGAAGTGATTGATCACTTTGTTTTCCTGTAAGTGATTATATTCGTATGAATAAAAACTTCTCTTAATAGTAGGTTTTGGTGCTTCAAAGCATTAATCAGCAACCTTCAAATTACTATATTGTCCGTCTGACTGTAAGTCACAACTGTTTTTTTGTAGCGAACACTGTTGCTTTCGACTTGAAACACGACACAGTTTTAAAACTCCTTCGCTTGTTTATATTCGTCGAGAATTTCATTTTTTTTTATCAGCATTAAATTATAAAGTGTTTCAAGCCTTATATATATATATATTTGTAGTGGACATCACGTATTTTTAAAAAGTACATTTTAAATGGAAATTTGCTAGCCAGACAATATGAAATTATTCTTAATTGTAATATGCCCTATATATACATTACAGAAAAAATGAAAAATAGTTCTTGGGGAGTAAAACTTCCTATTTATTTTTCGACCCATTCCAAATACTGAGTTCGAAATACTGACGAACCAAGGCTACCTCTTTTTAAAATTCAATCTACTGCGCAAATCCTTGTTGCACGAAAATAACTCGCACTTGACCACTTTTAAGTAAGATAATAATTTCACACTGAAATGCCTAAATAAAAATTCAGCGACAAGTAATTGATTTTTAACATAGTATCATTAATATTAAACATTTGGAAAAGCAAACATTTTTCGCTAAATCTCTAATAATATACCTATGTATCGTATACATTATGTTTGACAAATACACAGTATTTGGTATAGGTGCTTAGAAGTAAGATAGATAATTAGTTTTCGGATTTTCAAACAAATTAAGGTAATAGGGAGTTTGAAGAGTTACAAATTCTTGAAATTTGCACACAGTGAAGTTACGAATATAAATCTATTAGGACAGTTACTTTTATTTAACAGGACACCAAATAGGCTTTTAAGATATATTTTGTCTAAGTACCTAGTCTTCGATTGATCTTAATGTCCAAACATTGATAACAGCCTAAATGTTAAAATATATGATGGGATCATGTGAATTATTATAATAAACTCTGGATGTATGCATCAGAAACCACACAGTTATTGCATATAAATTTTGTATCATCTTATAGAAAGCGTCTTGCACTATCACACAATAATAAAGAAATCAATTATTGCTTTCGCTTTCGTAAAATAAATAATTAAAAACATATATTTAAAAACTGCCATCTGGGGACGAAATAGAAAAAAAATACTAAATGCTTTTCGTCTAGCAGCGCTTCGACTTATATGATGCTTGCGCCACTTATCGTAGTAACTTAACCTAACCAAGAAGAAAAAGTTAAAATCATTGAGAAGTTATAAAAAAAAGAATATTGTATATATTTTGTGCGAATTATTAGCACGAATCCGCCTAATTGTACATAAAGGACTGGTACATTAATTGTACAAAACTCTACATACCTAATATGATTCTTTTTGTATTCTAATATAACATCTTTTTTTTTCTCAATTAGGCTTTAAACATTTACTTTTGATCCGAGACCAAGAGCGTGTACCTAAAAACAGAATATCACGCAACTTGCTTTTCAAATCAACAAATCGGTAGAAAATTACTTTTTATTTTTTCTGACGCAATTTTTATTTACTTTCATTTATTTACCAACCCCAAAAACCTGCTTGGTTTTTGGGATTGACCATGATTTTAGGTATTGGAAGAGGTTTATTGTTTTTATCAGGCGTGAATGCTCCTTTTTATCTTTACTTATTAATTTAAACTCATAAAAGCTGTACATATTATTATTGTTTTTTATTGTAATTTATAATTTCTGACTAAGAATTAAACAATTATTATTTATTGCATTATTTTTGTTCTGTGGGGCTATTAAGAAAAAAGGTTATATCGATTTTATGAGTACATATTAAATATTAAGTATCGATTCTATAAATATTTTATGACATAAACTGCTATTTCTTCTTTTCTTTTTGGTCAGTTAGTAAAACTTTATTATATAGGACTGAATAAGGATTATTCGATTTTTTCACTTTACGATGGCAATAGAACACATAGAAATTATCATCTTGCTTTCTAAGATAATTTTGATATTTTTTTTAATGTGCGCTTATTTCCTTATTGAAAATCCCTTTCATGTATATTCCCATCACACCAATACGATTGTTATTAAACAGATTCCTGTATGAAATATAGAAAATGTCAGTTTTGTAATGTCTTTCAAGTCTTATTCAAAACCGACTACGAAAGTTCACTATTCTGATTGGTTTCTAATGGCATAGGTTATTTCGTCACTTATTAATTAGAAACATAACCAGTGATAATACCACATAAAGTACATTAAAACTGACATTTAGTTTTTACTTAGTTTATACATAGTTCAGTTGTTAGGATTCGCAGATCTGCACAACCGACCCACATCATTTTTAAATAAAAATGCAGTAAAGCGTGCACTGCCTCTTTTCATAATCGTGCATAACAGGTTTCACTGACTTAAATACGCGTGCGCATTAATAAAATTTATATGTTTCAAATAGATTAAGCCTTTATAAACAAAAATCGTTCCCTTCCCATTTCTAACGAGATAGCAATCCAATTTCTACCAATAACCTTCCCCGATCGGAGATCCACGGCGGGCAACGCCGCGTTCATTTTAATAGCGGTCCCATTGTGGACGGGCGAAGTCGTGCGACCTTGAACTTTCGGAAGCGTGTAACTATCCCAGGCGGTAATGACGCGCCGCGCTTTAACACATTGTGCGCCCAAATTCGACATCATTATATGAGATCACGACGGACGCGCAGGTTCCGCGATCGGCCCGGCGCAACGCGAACGATTAATCTTACAAAGATTCGAGCGCTAACGGCCGACGACGCCACGGACGAGCGGTACAGTCGCGAACGGAACGCGTTCGGCGCGATCGGGATCGCTGTTCGTGTGCGCTCGTTTGATCACGCAACGAATTCCGAGTGGAATACGTGTTTTATGTATTCACACAGTATGTATTACAATTATAATATTGTAATACATACTGTGGGCAGTTTAACAGTAGGATTTACTGTTGGTAGTGGATAATATGCTTAAGTGTTAAATGAAATAAAAACGACTCGCTGAATATGGTATTTTTATTGGTCTATTACAACTCGAATAGACATTACGCTGTCAAAACCTATTTGAAATTCTATTAGACTACAGACTAACAAATAAGACAATAATGATTACATTACACTAGATAATAGTGAATATACTCATTGAAGTAACATATCACTTCAATTATTATACTATGATGATAATCTTCCTTAATTCTCTATTTTGTTTTGTTAAACAAAACGTAACATATTATATGTTACGTTCCGTTTACTTAGATGTTATTATCTATAAATATTCTTAAACAAAAAATCATTAAATACATATATCAACTGATCATCAAATCAATGTGTGTTGTAATATTCTTTGTTTGTATGAAGACCATTACAAATCTTTAGAAAATGTACTTTAAATTGTGATTATTGATATTATGTTTTAAAATAAAGGGTGAATTTTTGTGCCTATTGAAAAATGCTTCTTGATAGTTGTTTAGTTAATAGTATTATTTTAATTTATATGTTTAATGACATTATATTACACATTAATCAAATATTAATATCTATTATGAAAAAGTCGTAATACGTATTCAAAATTTTGTAATTTTAAACCTAGGTAATAAATGTGAATGGTAATCATTATTTTATTCAGTGATTACATCATGTACTTATTCGTAGGACTCGTTCCTCAAAATGCTGTTGATTATATTTTTATTAAAATAATGATCATCGGAAAAACTGATAGCGGTTTTTTTTTGTGATAAAGAAAATATAACTTGAAAGAAGTTTCTATGATTTTTTTTTCTTACTAAACAAATTGTTTAGTTACGTAAAACAGAATAGAAGTTATTTAACTACTTTATTTACTGGTATGTTTTTTATTATTAATTAGTTTATATTATCAAGTATTTTTCTTTCATTGAACCCTAAAATAACAAGCACCTTGTTCTTAAGATTTTTTTTATTCGTTTAATCATCAATCAAATAAGACAGGATAACTACAAATTATAAGTTTATCACAACGACTAAAAAATATGATTCTATTCATAATTTTATTTTACATAGAATACTAGATAACCTTCAAAATTAGAAGAAAACCGGCCATCGCCTTAACTTACAATCAAACAGGAAAAAACATAATTACGTAATTAAACAACATGTTGTATGCAAGAAACTAATTTCAGATGTCTCTCTTTTAACTTTGTAACTATTAATATCCTTGAGTCAAATAATTCCATATGAATTGAGTAATGAACACGCTTATAATTTTAAATGTTAGAATTTATCCTTATATCATGATTTATCTTGAACTTTTTCAAGTCAACGAAAAAACTACACACGTGCAATGATTGGCATATAAGAAAAAATAGTTTTAATGCTAATTAATTTACCTTTATATTTTTATAGCATTATAAAAAGAAAATTGACTGTAAATAAGTTTCGATTATTGCGTTGATGAAGGAATAAAGACTTTTAATGGAAATTAATTTGCATTTGTCTTTTTATAGCATCACAAAAAGAAAATGTAGTTTTATTTCCTAAATTAATGAGATTTTTTTGATAGGTTTATTTTAACAAAAATATTCGGTTATACTTAAGAACATATCAAGATTTATTTTGAGTATTCATTATTTTCGAATTTTACTTCTTGTAAGAAATACTATTTTGCTAAATACTTTTATATGGACTTAATTTAGGTATTAGTGTTTATTCCATAGGTTCTAATTTTATAATGAAAATACGCAAAATGATATAATTTGATTATCAAGAGCACATCATGAAAACTCAATGTATTGAATGAAACACTATATTTTAAAACCATAAGGAATAAGTCGAACATACTTTATTATGACATTTTTACTATGAGTTTAGTATAGTTTATATTATTGTGCATATTTTTATTGAGCGTTTTAGCACATACAGATGTTAGTATGATTCCTTTTTTTCTTCTATTGAGTAGAAAAAGAATGTTTCATGGTATATTCACACACACATTTATGTCCTTATCTTCAAAACTTCTAATCTTTCTGTTGTAAATGTACATATTTAATAAATATATATACAACATAATATTAATTTTTTTACTGTTGACTCGTCATGTACGCTCCTTCACCGAAAATAAAAAAGAAACTCTTACGTTGCCATGTATTTTACAAAGAAAGGAGAGGCGACTTCAAACTAATATGCAACATTCGAAGGAGTTTTGTCTTAACGACTTTCGCGCGCGACCGTACCTCTCGTCGGCGATGTTCGGCAGCGACAGCGTGTACCTATAAACCCACAGGCTGCCTAAACGCTCAAGCTGCGTCTGTTGAGCTAAAATTCAACTCACAAACTCATTTAGCATATTAATGTTTAATTCCCATTTCATCTGTTTCCAAGAGGCGAGATGTTAGCTTTTTTTAAAATTTACGTACCAGTTTCTTCGAGTTGTTCGATTGTCACTATAAATAAATGCATTATAGTATTTATCTGCTCGCGACTCCTCTCGTTTGTGTGTAGATTTTTATTTTCTTGTCCATTTCCTCCCTCGTATTTGTGCAAATTAATAATTTCCAAGTGCACATTTCTTCATTTGTGATGTTTTTGATACGCATTTAAAAGCAATGGATATTTTATAATATTAAAATTCGTCAAAAATGTTTTGTCGATGTGAATAAAAATTAGGATGGGCAAATAAGTTTTTTGCTAGGGCAATACTTGCAATTTAAGAAGTTACACATATTGCTTTACCAAGTGCCCGATTTAACCGAATTCTGAAAAACTACTCGTAACTGATGCCATTTTGTTTTTATTTGATATCCTCGCAACGTATTTAGATCTCAAAAATATCTGATAATATTTCGATAATTACAAACATGACCCCGTAGCGACTGCGACACGAATTTGGCGGTTTCAGCTGAAGGAAGATTTGGCTAAAAATGTTTTTTTTTTTTTTATTATTATTATCTACATAATTCATAGACGCCCGGATTTGGGAATGCTAAAAAGATAGAAGTTATGGAAATCGGATCGCGAACGAAAAATATAGATCATATTATGATACCTATAACATTGCCGATCGTTATCTGACTCGAAACCTTGAATGGATTGCGTTAATTAAAATAATTATAGTATGTTTGCTAATTTTTATCAACCGTAATTAAAACATAAAAATAAAACTCTTAAACGATATTGAACATAATTTTTGTACGCTAATAATTTCTCGATGTATCTAGGTTTGTCGGTGACTCTCGAAGATTTTTCGATCGGTTTAGATGATTTCGACGTAGATGTTTCAGTTGTAGATTATGTAGCAGATCATATTTTTAGTGGGCGCTATGATTTATCGATATAAATGGAATCGATGAAATATAGCCTGGTTATGCGGCGTAACTAATTGAAATTTAGGGAATATTTTATTCAAACTAACGTATATGTATACAAGGCGATGTGTGCACGTACGTTCCCTGTTGACTCCAAAACGGCTGGATCGATTTTGATGAAATCTTCAGATTAGTCCAGCTGGCTGAGTTTGGTAGGCGATCGGTTCTACATTTTTTTTACAGCATTATCGATGGCCAAACGAGCCTGCGCTTCACCAGAGTATAGGTGGTCAACAGTGCCAATGGACAGTCGGAACTTCGGGGAGTCGTCAGTGCATTGCCGACCTCTAGGGTAGGTTAGCAAAACTAAATAGTATATTCGCAAAAGGATATCTGATGGAGGAAAGAGTTGTCTGATAGAGGGAGGTTGTGGGAGCCACCGGAACTCACATTCTCACCCTGACGAAAGGCAACAACAGAAACTGTTACTTCATGCCTGTATTCTGTGAGAGTGTGATTATTGAGGGTCCATTTACATGCTGCAGCCAAGATGGTCACGGCATGGTTTACCACAATAAATGGCAATTTCGTGTCATATTTTCCCTAAAAATTAATACATTTTTTTTTTGGGCGTAGTAAAGCACTGTACCTATAGATATATGCTAAACGTTCGTCATACGATCGCTCCTATCCATCCACCAGAAGTCATCTGACTATAGACAATTACTGCTTCCGTGAATCCGGGGCGGGTCGCTGGTATTCTATATTATTTTGGCATAACTGATAAAACATAATCTTACTTAATTAACGAATAAGTTAAAATTAGAGAATCTTAATTTGGTTAAAACTTTCCAAATTAATCATCAAAAATTAGAATTTTTTTATTTATAGTACATGTGTTTTAGCAGTATTACTTTTCATATTAGTGTTTATTACAATTTTCAACAAAAGCAACTGTAAGATATTACAATTATTTATAATGATCTATTCAATTCTTCAGTAACATTTTCATAAATTAAACATTATCAATGAAAAATTCACATATGGAACTCATAAACATTTCGCTGCCATTACAAAAGGCAACAAGCCAGACGTCCAATGAAACCCTAGATTGTTATACCATCGACGATGTTTAATCACGCCAACAACTACGACAATCGAGTCTTCGAGAAAACAGCCTATTCTTTTCTAAAAATATGGCAATGCACTAATGACTCCCTTTGGGTTGCCGTTGTCGATGGGCAGCGGTGATCGCCTACTTAGCTCGCATGCTCGTTTGCCTCGTAATAAGCCCATAAAAGACTACAAAAATATCGATTTGTTTTTTTTAAACTTTACCACATCATCTTAATCCTATATTTTCAAAAAATATGACATCCAACTGCCTGTAACTACGATTGTAGCTACAAAAAATGTGTAAAAAAAATCGACGTTTTTGTACTCTAGCTGGTTTCTCCCCTTTTTTTTTAATTTGCTTTTTCGAAGCTGGGTTTTTTAATTACACGTATCATTAAATTTATTATTTTATTTTGTACATAATATATAAATGCGATGATTTCACTAAGAATATTTAGTATATGAAGAATGTTTATTTACAGATGTTTTGTATATTTAAATCATAATTGAGGTCCAGATTGAAACTGTAATATGTATGTGATTAGTTAAAGAAATAATTTTTGGTTTAACGAATCGATTGCAAGAAAAAAATTGATGATCGTTTTAAAGAAATCACTGTTCCAAAATTGGGTCTATATCGATGGTAATAACTCAATAAAAAAAATTGATGTCACCAGTGCTATAAATCATTTAAACGATCTTCCAAAAAGCAAACAATGGCATTGAAGTAACTACTGTAATTTTGCGTTATAAAATCGAATAAATCATGGAATATTTTATCAAGAAGACGATATTTTTTAATAAAAAAATCATAATTTCGAAATTCCATCTCGAAAAATCTCGAACTTTTGCGACCGCTTCCAGCTTTGAAGATGCGAAAATCATAGATAAAATTATCGATCGCTATCTGACCCGGAAACTGGCAAATGGGGTTTAATTAAAGTTACAGTATTTATTAAGTTTTATCGGGCCGTAATTGCATCGCCGAAAAAAAAATACAGACAATACGAAACTGGCGACCTCTGCGTGACCTTGAACGACCTCAAGGTTCATCCGCGCTTCGGTGCTCACTGCCGTGCACTTATAATACCCGATGGTACTTTCGACTTTTGAGAGGCGAACAAGATATGTAAAAAGGGAGAACGATAGACGATATAGAACTGTACAAAATGTATGTAATCGCGTTAGTGATAAATAAGCAAGTTAAGCGGTTCGGAGATAACTTGAAATTTATCGCTGGTATCGAGATAGTCGTATGTTCTGCCGTATGAAAGTGCCCAAATGATCTTCATCATATTTGTGCTGTTTCGTAGACCCTTATTTATAGCATTAATAAAGTTGCTACATTACAGCGATATTGTAGTAACTATGCAATATCGCTATACGATACTATAACGATAGTATCGATCTTCGATATTCGGTGTCATTGATGAATTGTGAGATTGTTGTATTTCATGAAGATAGGCATTATTTGTCAGTAACATTTAGATGAAATAAATATATATGTCATAAAGTTATATTTAAAAAGGGGGGGGGGTATATATCAATATATTTTTTAAACTATGCTTGTATGTTATAAGCATCTAGGTAATAAAAAAATTAATTAAATAGTTGTAACAGATTTTAGTCGCCCTACTGTCGAGTCAAATCTTCAGCTCTTCTTTCTAAATCGAGGGAATCGTACCTCAAGCTGTTCACGCTGGCCCCAAAAAGGGTTTCGGAATCATTGACGACCATTGTCTCCAATGTTGTGAGAACGTCCGCGACCGATGGTTTAACGTGAAGTTAAAAACTCATCAGCTAATCCACCAAATAAGCGGTCAGAATCGAACCCGGTACCTTCTGGTTCGTGATCACTATTAACAGTATTAACCTGTATATAAGCATTATCATTTTATTAATGTCAGGTACGAGGTCCAAAGTCATTGCAGTGCAAGGCGACATCTTTCGTGAATATTGAGGGCTATGCTAAGCTAAATTTTGTAAGGAAATTTTTTTTATATATTGATCGCTAACTAAGAAACAATAGCTCATGGAGAAACCTTGTAAATTATTCATAGCTTGATGAACTTTATGTTCTTATTAAAAGGGAAGTCTTTTGAAGAAATCGGACATAGGGCTCTTAAGGGAGAATGTGTCATAATCGTCACGCTGAGTAGAAAGGCTAATTATCAGATCACAGTACCAGACTTCATCTGTCGCATCTGAAATCTGAAAATATTAATATCTATCGCCGGTTTAATTGTTTTTAAGTTGCATGCTGACAAAGAAATGTTTTCGCACATTTTTTTTGACGAAATCTGTCATATTACATTTTAAAAGTTGTTGTTTTAATAATATAAAGCCTTTCAAAGTATATTGACGGTTTTACTTGTCAATCTTTTTTGATATGTCAAATATATCAAATAATAGGGATTAGTTTTTCCATTTTAGCTGTATTTTTTTTGCATATAAAATAAATTCAATCCCGTCATAAATTAGTAAAATATGTCTTCTTTATTCTGTCTTTTGAAAAAGTATTCCAATTTTTGAGCGAACACTCAATAAATAAGTAATTTCGTCGAAGGGAAAATTTCATTATTTTAAAAAAAGGCTACTAATTGATCCTTCTCG
Source organism: Eumeta japonica (assembly GCA_005406025.1). Lineage (NCBI taxonomy): Eukaryota > Metazoa > Arthropoda > Insecta > Lepidoptera > Psychidae > Eumeta > Eumeta japonica. The sequence goes on along the minus strand of BGZK01000050.1, from coordinate 691,097 downwards.
AAAAAGGGTTTGCTAATGTTCTAACGAAACCCATACCCAAAATCTTATGGTAACTTTGAGTTGACGAAATACCAACAAAAGAAACCACTGGATAAACAAAACCAGTGGGTAACCGCATTAATGAGCACCTGACGCTAAATATAATTTTTGCTAATGACGTTATAGGGAAACACTGTAGCAGAACACTTGTCTAATGGCCGCGAGTGTAAGCTCAAAGTTCAATTGAGTGCTTTATTTGTCTATTCTTTTTTTTTTTTTCGTCTCGGTCATTAAGTCTATGGTATGACCGCATCCGTATTCTGGCAACGATGATTCTGTTGTAGAACCACGAATCCTGTTAAAATACTTATAAGTTAGATTTCGATATGGGTGGTCTGTCTGTATGTTTATATATCTATCGTTCGTTTTGCGCCTGGTAAGAGAAGTTCCTCTACACGGATTTTGAGGGTATTTTCTTTGTTCTAAAAAATTCTTCGCGTTGTGTTTTAGCTAGTCCTTCAACTAGTTCAAGCGTAACACTTTTTTTTCTTATGACTGTCAATTAAAAAGTGTCGATGCACGAAATTAATTCGTCTGAAATAGTTAATCTTAATAAAACATCGTGAGATAGTTCCGCATTGCAAATGCACTTTCTACATGGGTACAATTGAAACTTTTTTACACCCTCAGCAAGGGCCAATATTCGTTAATTATTTCATAGAGTCACCAGGATACTCTGATCAATTTAATGCATGTTATTAATCAAAATATTATTTAATAGACATACTTAGACAAAATATCAATCGTAAGTAAACCTTACCATATGGCGTTGTTAGAACAGCCGTCGCCAAAAGTAGACGGTCAAGAACTCAGTCAAACAAACCTTCCGAAAGTGGAGCGCTTAGAGAATATTAGGCGTATACTAAGTACCTATCCACAGCCTAATATACTCCTATCGCTTCCTTTTCCATCTGGCGTACATCGAATACGATACGTGCTCGGCCGCCGTATTCTCCGGCGAGCGCGCGTTCCGAGACGTTTTTTTTTATTTATCGATGTGGTTGCACTGTGACCCGCCAGTATGCCGAATCGGTACAAGGTTCCGCTGATAACGCTCCCCTCGTATTTCGGTTAGTGTAAACACACGCTGTGCCACGGACGGTATGTGCTGAAATTTAAGGCGCGACCGCGCAGCGCCCGGCGCGCCGTTTGCGCGCGGCCGCTTGGATTGCGTTCGATCGCTTTAAAGTTTTCGATGCTGCTTATTGGGGCGCGTTCAAACGTGTGCGCGAGGTTTTGACATGCGCGCGGGAGACGCGACGCCTAAATTGCAACACCGTGAATTTAGCTGTACGTCTAATTATTTATTTCATTATTTTAAGTACACAAATCTTTACATATATTTAGTAGCTCTTTGATAGTGATATACCAATATTGACTTCAATTTGTACTTTAATACCGTTTTGCTTTTTAAGTTTATCTAAATAAGTGTCTTCCCTGGTAAAATGAAATAAAAAATGTATTCTAAATGTTCCTTTATTTAGGATCATTTTGTAGCATTATGAAGTAATTACATTGTTTCTGTGTTATTGGTTTTCAACAACATATGACACTACATGATATAAACCACAGATGTACAATTAAAATACGTCAGTAACGATGATTATAAAAAAATATTTATTGAGATAGCGTAAGCAACTTTTCCCATGAGAACTTCTCACTTCTGGGGCAACCTCAAAGGAGACGCCGAGCGAAGCTCGGTTGTCCGTGTAATGAATATATTAAAAGAAATATGAGATACGAAAGACTTAGAGTGAGGCTGCAGTCGCATGCACGACGCATCGCCTGTATAATAATATAGCGAGACATTTATTTTAATAATATACTATGAAATGTTTTTCTATACTATAGATTACACTAAATAAATTACGGTAAAACAAGGTAACGTAAAAGGAAATGCCTTAGCTTACCGTTACCGTACTGAATTATTATTTACCGTTTTATGATGGTGCACTATTCGATTAATGGTGTTTTCAAAATTGAACGTCGTACTATATTTACATATTCAATTTGTCTGCGATAATTATTAGAAAAAAAAAAACCTATTAATATCATATAAAAATTATTATGGGTTACATATTAATATGTACGAATTTTTCACTTGTACAACTGTCTTAACTCTGATTTTATTCGACAGTTATTACCATTTAAAAAATCTACTTTACCTCGTTTAAAAAAAAGTTTCCCTTGCCTATAACGGAAACAGTAGAGATAAATAAGCATAATTCCAATTTTTTTATACTACTCCTTTGAAATTCAATTTATAAATAAATAATCTCAAAAATAATTGATATACCATATTTTTTTTTATTTAATTTTCCGAAACCCGATAATACGTAATTCGGCCGATAAACCTATGTCCTCTATTATTATTTATTCTCCGATTACGCCGAGAAACTGCGACATGCAGGAACGAAACACGCACACAGCGATCTTTATCAGTTGGACGCGAGATCAAATTAATTCACGGCCGTTGTGGCGATACGAAAATTTTAATGCAACGAGCAAAATACCTTTTCCACTAGCTACCTATCCCAAGCAAGGACCGGCTCGTAATCGCTTTACATTGGTCTTCGGACGACAAATAACTAGAAGTCTCGACCGGCCGTTCTCCCGGTGTTCCGAGAAATCCTGTCGCTCCCTGGAAGACTCGAGAGGTTCCGAGTTCCGAGAATAGAAGCGTCCTTGGTGATCCCGAAAAGGTCGTTCTCGAAGGTCTCATAGAGATATTTTTTTCATCACCTCCATCACTATCAAAACGGGAGTCGGCCAAGTGCTGATAGAATGGACCATCCATAGATGGCGAGTTGATCGATATTACCATTGTGAGCTCACAACCCGAGAACACCCTGAATCGGTTACGGATACGCGCATCGACGTGGACAGGTCTGGTAATCGAATTGCAATTCTATTTCCCATGTAAATAGTATTGTCTAAATACTAGAGTCATTGTAAAAAACTTAGCCTTGAAATTGAGCTAATTGGCTCACTTCTTTTCCAGTTAGCCTACGCGCTGGATTGTATTCGGTTGTCTGTTCTGCATTTATATGTAAAATCGTTAATGTCTTTTTCGTGGAAAGTGTACAATGTAAATTTTTTTATATAATAATCGTGAAAGACGAATACGAAAAAGAGAGAAAAAAAAACAAACAAAACCATAACATTATTAATGCTTCTAACTCATATAAGAACTTACTTAGATAATATCAGAATCCGTTATTTGTACCTATATTTTCGAACTACCTGCATGAAATTGTATGATACACGTTAGTTTTGTATACATGTATAAATACATCATATCAACTAAATACTATTCGGAAGTTACATGAATAAACAAAAGGATCGATCACTAAAAAATAGACCAAATCGATGGAATAGCTAGGTACTAAAAATAAGGAAAACAATATGACCTATAACCTATAATGACCGGGCTATCTGACACAAGTAAATTCTCAAATAGATTTGTTAATACCTTAGTTTGCGCATTCAAACATATAGACTAACTCCAGCTTTATAAAATTAACGTAAAAGTACAACATGCCTACTACTTCATGTAACTGATCTATTAATATGAATTTAAAGAACGAATATTCTCATAATCTAGTTTGGATGCCACTTATTAAAGTGAATTTCCTATTTTGTTGAGCTGGTTTTTTTCGTTATAACTAATTTTTGACTTTTAGATCATGGCGAAAGGCTAGATTAAAATTATAATCACCACTTACTTATATGCAAACAAAAAATTACCATACCTGTTGCGCGACAATATATAGTGTGATAAGTTGATAGACACTGTTATGTATGTGTAATACTTTTATCGTTAATCCTCCCGGATAATGTGTCTAAATTGTTATTTTTTATTGACGCATAAGTTCGGTTAAGGTTTTAAATGACGCCATCTTGGTATAAGCGCTTGAAAATATTCTGAGAATTGCCGCTAGTGCAATGCGTGCGACATAATTTTGTTCTGAGGACAGATGGACTCTAGAGAAGGTACTTGGCTCAGATTGAACCATAGTCTGGCTCAGTGCGTACTGGGAACTTCGCTAGTGTTTGTGTTTCGTGGTAGCTCGGCGAGCTGAATCGCGCTTTGTCTTGATTTACGGTTAAAGTTGCGATTATCGTCTAATGGCCTCTTACATCATCTGCTTTCAAATTTAACTAAAAGTCATTTTTAAAATAAAATTTACGTTCCACGTCTTCCTTTTGTGAATTGAATTGAACAAATGAAAACAATCAAATTATTGCCTCTTAATGCTATTGAAATTTTCGTACAATAAATCAAAAGAAAATTGTACTTTTTAGGGCTCCGAGCCAAAATGGCAAAAATCAGGAACCTTATAGTTTCGTCATGTCCGTCCGTCCGTATGTGACAGGCATTTTATTCAAAAACTACAAGATTTATATTGATGAGACTTATAGTGTAGGTGTCCTGTATAAGCCGCTACTTAGTTAGCTGGTTAAATAACAAAAATATTACTACATGTAACAGAAGTTGAAATTTTTTTTTAGTAAACATCAGCGAGTGGCACATATTTCCACAGTTCTTTCAAAACACTAAAGTTTCTAAGCAATTTTTCTAATTACGTGAATAATTTCGGAAATAATCGTTCCGAAAGTTGTAGAAAAAATGTGTCCCCCCCCCCTCTATTTTTTAAACCTTATGACCAAAAAATATGAATAAAATAACGAAGGTAACGCTTATAAATACTTTCAACGAAAATTATTTTAAGCATGGTCGGATATACTGTTTTTGAATTATTGCCGAAAAACTGCGCTTCTCAACATAAGGACGTAAGTGCCATGAAGATACGCTCTTTTGCTGATGCACTTTAGTTTACACTAGTTCAATAGTGATAGTCGACATACCAACATGATTTTCTAGTTATAGGCGACTAAAGTGCTTATAACTATTTTGTGCGTGAAACATGGAAAAAGTGTAACAACGTACTTTTGTAGTGCATTTCTTTGTAATAAGTTCTTCGAAACCCCATAATGAGCATAGTCAGGCATGCTTTTGGCCAGTTTTTTCGCTTAATATTAATATAGTTGGTATCCCGTAATCTACCAAAGATTTAATTCCTTGTATAACGCAGCGAGATTTGATACTACGTGTATAGAAAGCAGTTTCATATTTGTGTAGTAGGACACGTGACTACAAGAGGTCCTTAATCTCAATCAAAAAGCTCGTACGAATGCAGAGATGTGTCTCACTCCAGAGATTTTGCAGAGAGACGATGAAAACCTGACAAGTGATAAAATTCTACATTATAGGACCTTCCACAAGTGTCCCAACCATGAAATTCATGTGACCTGTTTCGATCGATACAAAGGGCCTAATTTACAATCTGCAGGCAAACACGTTACTCTTCTTTTTTCACACGGTCGGTTCATACAAAAATTGTTGACCAAACTTATCTACAATTTATTGTCCTTGACAATAAGTTACATAAATAATTATTGTCTGTGTATGTATGAACGTGTATGGACCAATTATTATTATTGTATGCATAACCAGTTCGAAAAAAAATATTCTTATGAGCGACAATTTTATATCCTTTTAAAAGTTTTGATCAACTACCTGAATCTAGACTTATTAGATTTTTAAGATACAATATAAAAAATGAGAAACGTATTGCATGATATTTTGAAGGCTAAATTCTAATAATAAATCTTCAATTTTTCAAAATTTAAAATAATTGAAATTCGGGCGACCAGGACGACTCTATCTGCTTAGAAATAAAGACAAATTGGCGTTTACGTCTAAATATCCTTAATTTTTTTTCTTAACAGATTTCAGCATTTCTTTTTTTGTTTTTTACTCCTAGTGTTATTACGACTGTTCAAAAATTAGAAATCGCGAATACACCGCAAGAAACTTCAAAGCGTCGCAATAGATTTTACACGGTATTTTTTTTTTCGCAAATGAAATCGGCTTATCTTAAAAACGATTTCGAAGATCTATCGATCGATATCCAACTCGATAAATTTCAATGATACAATTATTTTTTTTTCCTATTACAAATAAGGAGCCCAGCGGCCGCGGTCTCGGGTTGCGGTCGCTTCCGTGCCTTCATCGGCATTGTAATCAGAACCGCCGAAGCGACGAGGAAATGAACGTATATACGTACTCGCATAGACCGATGAACGCATTACTGCATTGCGGCGCGCAGTCGGTTAAAAACAAGTGAAATCGTATTTCGTTCTTAAATAAAGAATAAGTATTAATAATCACTGCTATTATTAAGGTAATAAGTATTTATTTCGTATTGTTTTTGAAATTTCCTCCGAACTATTTGAAATAAAAAATAGGTTAAAAAAAAATAGAAACAAAAAAATGTAATTTTAAACTATTTTTCCTTTGCCTATGTACATGAACACGAAGTAGACATCAAGACACGGTTAAGATATACAGAAACATATCCACGGTGGCCAGCGGACCAATTCTGCTAACGTAAAAAGATTGAATCGGTTATCGTTATAATGTCAGAATTATGTAAACATCGCGACGGTTACCGGTTCAATTATTTTTAGTTTACAGAATTGCCCTACTGCTCCTATATGCAGTGGGTTATAGCTTGAAAATCACCACTATTAGTATAACATTATTTTATTTTAAACTGAATTGTAGAAGCAATGTATACAAAATTCCCATACATTTGATATAGATTTTTTTATGTTTGGTGCCAGTTGTTTTCATATGTTTTTTTGTTTGTTTTTCCGTAGTTAAAAGAAAGTTTTGCGAGTAAAGATTTTAATGAAAGTTTTGCATTTGTTACATGAACCAGTCTACAGTTGATTGATAATTTAACTAGCAAATATCTCAAACACTGAATTGTTTTTAATACGTCTATATAATAATATTTCTATCAAAGTTGATAACATATCTTACAAATGATCGTAATTATACAAGTGTTGATATTATAATACAAGATACGTTATATTGTTTTGATGAAAATGTAGGTGACGTAAGGAAAGTCCTATGCGTAATTAATGGTTATTACGTTTTGAGTCATCATAAAAGATGAAGCAGTTCTTAAGTGTAGTTAAAAAAAATGCCTATCTGCTGCCTCTCGCGTAAGTATTGTGCCAAGACAACATGCGCAGGCGCAGGCTCGCCCGTTTTTACTAACCTCCTTGTGCTGATCTTCCAGTATATATTTGCGTAATTCCATAAAGAATATAATTTTACTTTCAAATGCGAACTCGACCTTCCGACTCGTTTTGTAATTCGGTCACATTGACACGAAATTGAAAACGTCACCCACTCGGTAACTTTATCAGAAAGATGTTTTCCTGTTGATTGTGCAGCAGACTTACTAAGTAGCACAAACGCTGCATAATACATCCGCATACTTGTATGAAAATCCAAACGCACACATACCAACTGTCCGCCCCGTGTAGGTGAAACATGTTTATCCGTTATCCACGCGATGAACTAACTCGGTAATGCTAACCCATTTATGTCCCGATTCTAACCTCGTTCTCCGTCCAAATTACGACGTAAATCTCCCGATTTTGATCCGGTTCACGACAACGATTGTGATATGCACCTATCTAATTGAGAAGCATATCATGCAAATAAAGAGTAATTATTTTTATTTGTCTTTTTTTAATTTTACGCGCTTGTTTTATCTGTCTTAAACTTTCGCTTTGACCGGGTAAGATGTCTTCTGAAGTATGAGGACGTTCAATGAACATGAAAATTGAACGTTTACAGCTATCGTCGTCAGGCTTTTACAACGCCGCTGTCGAGAGGCGCCCTTATGTAGGAATTTATTAGGGACTTATTAGGGAATAGGACTTATCCTACTGCCACTGACCCAATACAGGTCGGGGTCGGTCTATGGACCTTTGCCGTCAACGCGGGCTTAATATGCGTACAAATATACAGACTGACGTTCGGTGACTGAGTATTGTTCAGGTTTCCGCAAATGTTAGGTGCAGTAGTAGGCGAGTGGTCAAGAGTTATCGTCTTTGAACAAGGATGCATGGAGTTCGAATCACGACTGCGGGCGAACTGAACAGCGAGTTTTTGTCTTAAGCCGCATCAGAAACATTCGCTCCGTACCCTCTGAGGGCAGTTTAAGTCGCCGGCTCCGGACTTCACCGCCGCATCGGTGACGGCGCATCGTCGTCGTCAACGGCTCCCATCCGACTCTTATTTTGATCATTCGAAACGAAAGCTGACCCGATCGGAAGAACGTGCATCAACGTGAGGTCTTATTGATGATTTCAGTATCATTTACTTCTTGAAAACGACTCGCAAAGTCGGATCCGTTTGAGCTTTAACACTGTAGATAATGCCCGAATAGATCGCGCAGCGCACCGATTCGCGGCCGTCGCTAGTGGAGTTCTATTTATGCGCGAAGATTAAACTCTGTTACACGGACACGTCCGCCCGCTGTGATTTTGCTCGTCGTTCTGGCAAATTCCGTACCAAGGCCGCCGCGGGCCGATGCGGATTATTCTAAAAACTCATTGTCAATGGCACAGCTGTAAGAGTGAATAAAATAACAAAAAAAAAACCTGATCAACTCCGACTCGGAGTCGCGCATCGTGGTGGTTCCGTACCGCCGCATAATGTATGTGTTAAGTATTTACCAAAAATGTAAATAAAACGATGCGTGTGCGTTTACTTACGTACGCGCGTGAAGTTATACTTGTTTGGGGTAATTGAAAAATTGTTTTTAATTGCATGCAAACAATTAATTTGAATAGAATAGTAGGACTGGGGTGGGATGGTCAATACGGTTTGTAAAGTGTAATATAAATTTGAAAAATTAAATAAATTGATATTTATTTTCTTATACAAAGTGTAACATTAATTTTGTCTTTGTATTTGAAATTATAACAATTATTAAATGAAAAATTGGAATATGTTAAAGTTATTTTGTCGCCATCTTCCATTTTGCATTAGGCTACAAAAACTCGCCGACTGGTGTCACTGTTGAGCTTGCTAAATCCACCTGTCTTACAGTCACATCAATATTCGGACTAATAATATTGGTAGTATCGTCCCTATTTTGATAAACGACAACAGATTACTGAAATAAGATAATTATAAAAAATAAAATTAACACTTGCTTAGGTGTTCGATATATGTCAATCCTCTCAAATCAATATTCAATTCTTTGGATAAATTTTCGTAGTTCAGAGGCAGATTCGAGGGTCAGCAGTAGGTTCCATGCTGCATGTTAATGCACGTTGCAGGCAAGCGTCTATTATGGATTTCCGCGAATTAACACCTCTCACACAATAAAATACAAAATGGCAACTCTCCAGCTCTAACGTTTGACACATCAATTATTTAGTGGTCTGAAGTCGCTCGCTCAACCGCTTGCAATTGTATGATGTACAATACGTATTTCGTTTTTTGACTATCTGAAATACAATTTTTATTATTGTAAAATAACAACATTAGCACCTGGCTCGCAACGGCGATAAACGTGAAAGGAAACTGGACTATTGTCAAGGACTCTTACACCATCTTCTTTTAAACTAAGCATTTGATAAAAAGTCACTTTTAAAATTGATTTTGCGTGCCACGGTTGTTAGCGCTAAAATTGAGGAATCATTCAAATTTTTGAATTAATTTGAAAACTCAAAACAACCACTGCCATTTAACGGTTTTAAGTCTCTACTTCTGCCGGTAGTCACCGATGTCCGACTCTAATTTTCACTCGTATAGGCGTATCTATAGATTGCAGCTGTTGTTTTGTCACCCACACTGGTCTCATAATGACTTTGGCCTTCCTATCGAAATGACTTATGTGTCTGTGTATATAATATATATATTTAAAAACAATTACTTCACGAACAATATCATCGAATATTGATAAAAATACAAGTTCTTCAATAAAATATCATAAATCTTCTTCATCTTCTTCTCACAACTTGTCGAAGAAATTGAAGCATTATTTTTTTTTTTGTATTCAATAAGTTCTTTTAAAAATTTCTAAATTATCGATTGGTTATCGATATTGTGGTTAACAAGAAGCCTTTTAGAGGATTACATTTCCCACAAAAATGATAGAAACTCATTTGGCAATAATTGTTTATCAGTAAGTTACAAAATAAAAAACAATTAATTCTTCAACTTTTGACCTTAAATATCTTTTAAATGGTTAGATTAATGAAAAACTATAAGAGACCTTTTTCGTAGAGCATCCAATTTCCTATAGAAATTAAAGATAAAACTGATTTAAAGATGTATTGATGATAAGATATGGCCATTTTTACATAAGACTGAATTGAAAATGGAAAACCATGATGAGAATGGTCTTCCCATTAATATTAAGAGTTCATATTTGGTAGGTACTTTCTAGAAATACCTATCAACTAGTTTTTGTGTGTTGGATTAAAAAATAATCGATGATTTTTTTGACCCACTCTAATGTTTATAACATTTTACTTGTACGGGGTCCGAATCCAAGTCTTTGCGGAACTACATAAATAAGATTGAGTTATTGTTAAAATTATCATTGTTTTAGAACGGGAAAAAATGTTTATCTCATCCTATTCTATAATTTTGTTAACTTTATTCCATGTGTTTTATATTGATGTTTCAGAATGTGTTTAATCCTGTTTAATTAATGTGTATTTATAATAATATTTTCTATTAACGTTTCTACAAATATTTCAAAATATTTATTATAAGAAACATTATTCACATTAGTCAATAATGTTTCACTTCTGCATTATGTATGTAAAAAACAAATATCTAACACGGCTAAACTCAAATATACATATAAACAAACATAAAGCAGTCTGCGCGCGCACAGCTATTTATTATGAGTTTCGCGACCAACCGGTTCGCGGTAGCGGTCATTGTCAATGCCAGTATAGGTGATCTAATCTTTTATATCGTAATGTATATTTTTTGCTCACATTATTGGCATATTACCTCCTTTTTTATCGCTATCTCTAAATGAAATTTATTTTAATTTTACAACACTTCGTTTTGCGTCATGTAAAATTATGACATCTGTCTTTCTAATGAGATACATATTGCTTAAAAATAGTAACGTAATTTTAGTACAAAGTAAAACTTAATTTTCTAAAGAACATAAATTTGTATTATCACTCTTTCATATGAATTCAATTAAACATATAAATTTATTTAGGTAGGTACTTCATTCAAAAATGTAACAATAATTTGAGAAATAATTTCCTAATATTTCATTTCAATGTTCTTAAATATTTAGACACTAAAATGTATTCAGTTTATTTTTTATGTCTCAATTGTATTCTGTGTATTCAATCATCTGCTAGGTACTCCTGAGAATTTCGGAAAATATAAATGATAGAGTGTCTAAACAAATTGTACCATAATCTTCACATTTATTTATTTTTTGTTACGAAACATGATTTTTGAGATTTCTTTTATACTGTATTTTATTCAAAGTATAGTGCATTAATGCTCAAAACACATTATTCTTTAATTCTGTAAGATTTCCGAAAATGTAACACAGAATTGTCATTCACTCGTGGACTATTGTCGTGAATTTGTATAAGCTGGCTATATAAACAGGCTGTTTGATTCGCCAATCATTACAATCGCCGACTGCGTGAAAACATCAAAATCGATATATCGATATAGAAATAAATTGGTGAGAGCAGATCGTCCGTTTGTCACCGATTGTTGTAACGGTTAAATAATACCTATTACACAAATGAAAATACTACATAATACCTTACTGGTATTTTTTTATAATATCAACTAATACGATTAATTGTAATTTTGGAAAAACTGCCATGAACGAAATCGTTTACACTCTGATAGTAAATAATCATGTATAAATAGACAAAGGCCAAATACTTCATTAACCATTTTCTCCTGTGTTATTCGATTCTGTTTCTTTGTATTTAGTTCAGTAGCTATTGACGAGCTTATCGATAAAAATATTTTGGAAACCGTCAGTTTTTTTTTCCACCTTCGACGTATAGTCGAAGCGTTTATTTAGAAGTCTCTATTCGTAATACTTCAATTACTTTATGTTCGTCTACAATCTACAATCTTTGTACGATTCTCAGTACAGTATTTATCGTTTAGAATTCAGTACATTTTTTATATATCGTATCATTTCCTATGTATTTTACTCGTTATTTTTTAAATTTCAGGGCAATCGCAAGGATTGAGGCATTTAACACACGTTGATTGTACTCGCTCGCAGCTGACATAGCGAAACAGAATTAATAGAATATATAAACAATTATTACAGAAGTATCCTTCTTGAAAAAATAGTACCTCGATAATGTTCGAACTTAAAAATAATGCGTTATGGTCGAATTTCAACCATTGCGCGAAAGCTAGTGACTATAATATAATTAACCTCGTAAAATTTGTACATTGCATTTAGCTGTCAAAAATAATATATATATTTCTATATATATATATATATATATATATATGTTGCCGGTGGTCATTATAGGCGAGATCTGTCAAATAAATTATTGTTTATCACATGAAACGTATTAAGATGGCGGTTATGAACAATAGTAGTCAAGTCAACAAAGCGGTAATTAGCTAGCGTAATACCCCCGCAGGCCCCGCATTCCCCTCGCGTTTTCCCCCCTGTTCCTACGTCATTTCCGTTTCATGTTGTTTTTGTATCATTTTTTTTGATGCAACTTTTTATTCTATTTTATCTATAGCTTTCAATGTTAATACCTTAAAATGATCGTTTTCTTTACATCTTTGGTCTTGGATAGTATTTCAAGGCCAAGTATTAAGAGTTTAAAATGTTGATATATCTTTGATCTACAGATAGCAGATCTTTTAGTGTCACTGGTGGTGGTATGCTTAGATTTTGTCAAATCCTGCCTCTTATGTTCTTTTTCTAGTAGCTTCCTAGAAGCGCACCACACGCGAGAGCGCAGAATAATTTGTATGCGATATCGCTCCGAGTCTCTAGCTCTATCATAACCCCGATCTGGACTTTTCACGTGATTAAAATCCCCCTTTTCTGATTCCGATTCTAATCGTTTCTCGATCCAGTTTCTGTCCTTATAGACTTTAAATAAATCCCTTCGTTTCTTTTTTCTTCCGGTTTAAATTTAATACATATACATATATATATTCAATATTTATTAAATACAATACTAAAGGAAATCTCTAAATTATCGTGAAAACCAGATCAAGATCTATAAAATAGATTAAAAGTGTAACTAATACTTGCATATACTCAGTGACACACCCAGCCGGAAGGCTAATGTATGAAATCTATAAACATATCAGGTTTTTGATAAAAAAAAAATCAGCTCTTTTATTCGCGAGCAGTGCCATTTTTACAATCACTAGTCAAATATTATGAGATACAAGTTTGATTGCATCTTAATCGACGCATATTTCATCGGCCATTCAAAATTGCAATCGGAAAACGTCATACACAAGATTTTACGTGACGCGCTCACAATGCGACTGGTGTCGCGAACATACTCGAATAGCTTCCTCTGGGCTACCCTTAATCGATTCGTATATCTATTCACATATCTTCACATATCTTCTCATATATTCACATATCTTTAAACGTATCGTTTCGCAAAATCCCACCGCGCGCACTGTCACGCAAAACAAACAAGCTAAACAATCTTATACTGCGCAATACTTTATAATAACCGGGAATCGAACGGACGCCCCTCGACCAGGTACAACTAACGAAATTACCCGCGGTAATGCTATGCGCGTCACGCGATTCGACTATCTTTACATCTCGTACCTATGATATAATTTGACAACCTGCCTCGCGGCTACGGCCAACATTCTTTTGTTTGGAGCCGTTGTAGGGTGACCCTCCCGTCTCGGGGAAGGCGAGACATATGTAAATAATCTTAAAAAAAATATGTCAATGATGTACATTTTTTATTAAAACGGACTACTCAAAGTACACAACTACTCCTTAAACTCCATACGATATGTCTACTGCATGCGTGCGTCCTACTGCGTATGAAATCTTCAGATGTTTTTATCCACAATATTCGAAATCGCAAAACGTACAGGACAATCTGTGTGTGATTAGAAATATGTGCCATATTTTTTTTCCGTTTTACTAATGTGATGTATTATATATTTTATTATTTAAGTTACTATTTTCTGCTTTGTAACTTTGATCTCTCTCTCTCTTTCTCTCTTTCTCTCACACACTTAATTCTTCTATCTAAAACTCATTGCTAAATTTTATCAAAGAAACAAACAAACAGATGGAGAAGAAAGTGAGTTAATAAAAAATTAGTAATAAGGAATTGTAGGACTCGCTGACCAAGTAACATGTAACACTATGGAAAAGGAAACGAGCAGAGGACTTTCTTTCCTTTCCTAATATCCTATCAGGACAATGCATAGACTTTTACTTTTTTAACCATAGACACAAATAAATTACCAGAACATAACCATAGACACAAAAAAATACCAGAACATAAAATATATTTACTATTACATAAGAGTTCATACTACAGAAATGTGCATGTAGACAATGTCATAAAATAATTTTTATTTAAGTTAAATGTCGAATATATATCAGAGAGTGTTTTTATTCTTGGCATATCAAATACGTGAGCCAAAATCACATGATTAATGTCTTAGAGAGGGACACTCTAATTTTATTTGTAATGGCCTATAATAGCTGATATGTGTATGACGTACGTTGTGTAAAAAAATTAAGGTAAAATTTTCTATGGGTACTCACTTAAAGTTGAAGAATGTAAAAAAAATGTTTGCATAACGAAAACATTTAGGACTATCAATATGTCAGATAATTTGTTCTAAAGTTTTATAATAATAATATTTAAAAAATACTTCTTAAAATTAATTATATAAGTCCAATTCTTTTCACAACGTTCCAAAATAAATTGAAATATATCATAACTATTGATGAAAAAGACTCCTACCGGGTATTTGCTTAGTAAATTATGAAATTACTGGATAAGTCTTCAAACAATCCACAATCTGCTATAACAGGCATCTAACGCCGAGTTAATTTTATTTTACAATTACACTACAGTATCATTTACCCTATTGAAAATACGTGTATATAAAATCAAAATTAATGAAATTCAAATGAAATGAAATGAAACAGAATATGTTTAGGTTTTTAAATGAGCTAGAAATAGAAACGTATTCCAATTTCCACTACAATCTGCGTGGTATCATACAGTACAGTCGCTCAGTATTGTCACTGTCAGAGCGTCTGTTCAAATACGGTACAGTTGTGAAAACAAAAGTTAAATTAGTAATTTTTAACAGGGATGAATAATATTTTAAATATATTAATATTGAACGACTGTACCTCTTTACCTCATGAGCGGATTTACGTAATATTTAAATCACTTGAACACCTTCGTATGTGAATTCAAATCGTGAGATTTTTAATTGCTCATAGTAACATGCGTTTGTTCCTGTGCGACATTCTACCCAAGGTAAATGATGACGCATATGAAATATCCTTTTAAAACATGAAAGAGCAATTTTTAATATGTTTTTTAAATTATATTTAAATTCTATCAACGGCAGACGTTTATTATTAATCGCATTGTTAATGATAATAATAATAATTTTAGAATAATTTCGCAATTAAATGAAAATCATTTAATTTTATGAAATTTATTAATATTGCCATTTTATTTTTAACTGATTTTGCATACAATACATAATTTCCATTCCATAAGTCATATGTGCTTAAAAATATCTGTTCGTAAATTAAAAAAAAAGCAACAGACGTACAATGCTTTGACGTTAAACAGATCCTAAAAATACAATAAGCGAAAGAAGGAAAAAATAATGGACCATAAAATTATCAACTAAATGGCACGTCAGCGAAATGTCAAATGTTACGTATTCTCTCCGATCTCGTAATTCAAGTTTTACTACTACTTTTCTTGTTTTTTTTTGTTTTTTTTTTATATCATGTTTTCTAGATTCTCTTCTGTATCTGCAAGTCATTACTCCAAATTCAAATGTATATAGACGTTTCATCTTTATAGTTTGTTTTATGGACTACAGCCTTGTAATTTATAAGTGCATTCCGACTCATACGACTTTTCAGTGTAGTCTTTGGCAACCCTCTCCTTACTATGAAATGGCAAGCGGAGGGTTCCTAAGCCTCACTCTTAGGCTCTTTTACTTCATTTTCTTTTGAATTTGCTTTTATTGACCTCAAAATTAATTATAACATTTTTTTTTTGTTAGAAGGTAATACAATAGGAGGTTGTGAAATAGACGCTCGAAATATTATCGAATAATTTCGTATAACGTACTGGAAAATCCTTTATATATATATATTTCGTCCGGTCGTAATCCGTCCTGCACTATCAGAGAACATAACACACAAATAGCTCTATCAAAATTGAAAGCTCCAGCGCGTCACTCCATGGGCGCCGCTCATCTCCCGAGCTCCACCAAAGCGTGTTCACCCTACATTCACACAACTCGTTCTTGAATTCGGCCGGCCGGTCTAAGAGCCGCTGCGATTATATTATCACTTCCTTCACTCCACCATTTGATACTTCAAACGTAATAATGAATAATAATACATTTACGTTTAGACTGCGATACTCGCAGCCGTGCGCCTGGACCGTTTGTGTGGCGGATGTGTGAAAAATCGTTGTTGCCTAGAACACGAAATTGCATTTTTTTATGTTCGTTCAAGTTATCCGTTAAAATTGCAAGAACCACAGTTACGATCCGTATTTTATTAGTTTACGTGATCAATCCTTGTACATGCGCATTCCTCTTCAAAAATCTGACAGCGCACTAGTGAACCTCCTGGATTTGTTAGGTGTGGTAGCTGGCATGATTAAAATCCTAAAATGCGAATGAGGAATATTTTGCCAAAAGTTGCCATCTCTAGAATCTTCTAGATGCATTGTTTTGTTATTTTATGCTATTTGGATGTAGTGTCGAAGTATCTACCAGTAGGCTTAAAGTAATGTCCTCAAAAACAGATGGCACCACATGCTATAAATTAGACAGACGGCGTTATGTAACACTATTAACATGAGAACAGATAACCGATAAAGGTTGTATATTGTTGTATACGTCTCTAAATACTTTTTGTTAAAAAATGAATATAAGCATTTTTTCCCCTGTGAAGTTATCCTATTTTCACAGCGAGCTCGAAAGACGCTAAGCTAAGCTTGGTTGTCCAGATACAATATACTAATATAACATATGAACGATGTCATTATACGTGTCAGAAAACGGTGTGATTTGAAAGATGTAGTGACTGGAATAGAGAAAAGCATATTTCAGTGATACATCCAAGCACGTACCACGTGAACATTGTGGTCTCTACTTACACTTTTCTGGAAAATGGAAATAGTGATTTTATAAATAAATAATAGATGAAGAATCCTATTTTCGATTAACGCTGAAGTGTTGATTTTTTAAAATTGCGTTGAAAATTCTAACCGATTTCTTAAAATGAATGCAATTTTTCATTGCACCTGCTTTGTTGTGGAATCATTAATTTCACTAAATATAGTTTGTACTGTAGAAAATCTAGATTCGTTTACAACATTTAAATTGGCTTGATTGTAAAAATGCACCGTTTCTAAGTGTTGTTTTACAAAACCCTCAGCGGCTAATGCAGATAAATATTTCTTTGCACACCCATTTAGAAGTCTTCAATATCGACAGTCCACTTACAAAATAAACATATAAAATTTTGCCGTTGAATGTAATTTTTAATGCATTTTTATGACGGTCATAAATTTACTCTACTTCATTTGTGCCCACAAAGGTAACTAGTGTATATGAGATAATAATTTATTTGTTTTATCACCAATCGCTTGCTAAACTTCTTGACTATTCAATACAAGTAGACCCAGTTTAATTCAACTTGGTACTCAAAATGACACTGGTCAATTTCCCTCTCATAGGAGACCAAATAGTTGTGTTAAAGAAGAGATAATGAATACGTACTTATCACAATGTACCTACCTAAAGTTTTAAATATAATTTACCTTATCTATCACAATTCTATAACGTAATGTCTTACATACAAGACTAACCATAATGAATGTAAATTCTTACATTAAAAAATACGAATGTCAATGTACTTATCATTTTCATTTCAAATTGTATTCTTCAAATCATGATTTGTAGTTCAGAAACTATGAGCTTTCTGCAGAAATTTACATAAAATACACATGCTGATCTACGAGTCACAAATGTTGTCAGTTTTGCTATAAAACTGCTCGGCAGTACAAGTAAGCCTTGACAAGTTATCACAACAATGCTAGTTACATTGTAGATCTATACAACAGGAAAGTAAGCTTGTCAAGTTATTACAATTGTGCCAGTTAAGCTATTGGACTTTTTAGGTAGCGCGAATAATCGTGTCAAGTTATAACAGTTGTCTTAATAACATTTTCGGGCAATGTTGATAACCCTATAGTACAACGAGTACAGTGTCTTCCTTAAATTTACAACAATGCTATTTCTACATTGCAAAAACAGCAGGTGCAAATGTATTCTTCTGCATTTGTGAACGCTACCTCTTAAGTAAACAAAGAAGAAAGTAACAAATTTTGGAAAAAAAAAATATTTTACTTACTTTGAAGCTAGGTTAGGTAGAGAAATTTGCATATCACATAGCTATTTATTATACCGAAATGCTGATGGAAAACCAAAATCATTGATATATGATTTAGCGAGTACAAAAAAAATATACTGATGAAATTGGCTTTTTCTTTGAGAAAAACATGCAGTTTATCTTACGAAAAGCAACAAAACAAACCTTCTTTAGAAATAATAACAACACTCATTGATTCCATTTATTTTTTATTGATTTTTAATTTTGTTAATTAAAAATTTTTCTTGAAATTTAATTGTATTCAATTGAAACTTTAATTTGCATCTGTTTTCTTTTAATTGTCTGTTAATTGTGATTCTAGTGAATATTAGAAATAAAACAGTTTGTATTATCAAACTATTAGTATGAATATTAATTAAGGAGCTGTGAAAATATTTATTGTCAAAAAACCTATGTGATATACATAGTTATGAAAAGAATTCTATACGTTATTAGTTTATTTATTTTGAACCTAACTAGCTCGTCTTTCGAGTTTGCCATGGGAATTTGAAATCTTCAATTCGGGTAAAGTTGTTATGTGCAATATTAAAATGCAATAATTGGCTATGCATTTTATTTATGTAATGCCGTGTGAGTTTAGTTTATATCGTTTAGTGTCATTTGTTGTTGATGACCAAAAGCATATCAACAATGCGATTGCCTTAAAATCGTACGAGATGCTGTTGTAAAACGAAATTTACAAAACATACATTTTTCATTTAAAATCGATTTTTTTTCCAAGAAAAATCTGTAAAGCAAACCTTAAGCAAAATAAAATTTTTTGACAGCAATCGTTTTAGGCCTGTTCCGAGATCTTCATAGCACAGCGAAAATTACTTTTTCCATGATATAGGATCAATTTTTAATTCAAGATACCAATGTATACATATACCAGCAAAAACTTCAGACTAGTCGAAGCAAAACAGGATCTGAATAAATTTTAATATCAGCACTTTTTTTTTATAACTTTTAACAAGACAATCAATCTCCGAATAATTAATTTGTTACAGTTTTTATTAATTATACAATCACCTGTCATCGGGCATTCCTTCATACTAAACTGTCATGTTCAATTTCTCAATATTATGACATTACCTTAATAAAAAACTAAAAAAACTCTAATTAATTACAATAATACTATTCTTAATCAGTCACGAAGTTGTAGTTTAAAAGTTCTATATAAATACTGTGCCGGATGCAAGAATCGTGTATTCATTTACAGAATTATTTTGTGTCGGACTCGAATTATTATAATGTTACTCATATAAATAAATTTAATGCATAAAATTATTTTCGAAATCTCGGGTTCATGACGAAAGAAGGGCGAAAAAGGGCGTAGTTCATCTTATCAATTTTGATCAGCGATTGCAGTTAGTAGAATTTATTTTTTGATGGATTCCATCCTGTTCCACGCCTGACCACACGCGTCGCAGATTTACTTTAAGCCAGTTTCACCGCGTTGGCGACAACAAATTTGTATTTATTAAACGACATGAAAACAATAATATTACATTGCCACAGTATAATTTTAACATGTAAAACGCATGACGGCTTTATTTACCATTAGGATTTATACAAAAGTGATTTTTTGCTTTTGTATAAATTTTTTTACCCAAAAAGGACAAAATAATTGGCGTTCGATCTCCACTTCCTCTTAATGCAAACACCTAATCCATCAGAGGTATTTAAGGACGATTTTTGACTTTAAGCCAAAGATGTCAGTCACCTTTAATTCTACATGCCATCATCACTAACTACTACTTCTATGCTTTCAATTTAAAACGTCAGCAGAATTTACTTTTAAATGCTCTAAAATTCCGAAAGTTTTTCAGCTAAATTTCTAATCCCGTTGTTTAGGGGCGACGATATCTTTTCCATAAAAAACTATTTATTGAAATAATAACAAATTGACGCACATGTATTTCGTATAATACTTTAAAATTATCAAAAGAATCTATATATTTCATATCTGTATATTTCTCCGTATGAGATTGCATCTATTAATATCGAAAACAAAATCTTTACTTAATTTGCATTAAATTTGCTTTTTTAAAAGATTAAACTTTATGTAACTTGATATTTATACCCCAACAATAAAAGTACGTAACCCTTCATTCAATTTAGTATACTTGCATTGATGATTTCATAGTTTTTCAAAAATGCGGTGAAGACAAGAAAAAATAAATTTGACTCAAGATGTTTACATTTTGTGATGTGTATGGGGTGGAAGACATACACCAATGCTTTTGTTCTAAACTTAAGTACATTGTTTATTCAACATTAATGCCGTTCTGTGATGATAAAGTGGCACAGAGTAAGAAAACCCATACTTCGATGGGCAACACCGTGAAGCTAAGAAATTAATCAGCGATGAAAACATTTTAATGTTTATATTTCTAATTTAAATTTAAAAATTGAAATATTTAATAGTAATTGTAATAATAATATTAATAATAAAAGTTACCCAAATTATTATATGTTTTATAGAATTCCCGCTTATTGCATATGTACATGTGGAAGGAATATAATAACAATACCGTTTTCGGTAAAATACTAAGTCCCTACTGGGCGGTCAGCTGCAATACATCACATAAGCCGCTGCAAACTTATCGTGGTTTCTATTAAGTAAGCAATTCCAATGATATATAGTAGGTATGCGCGGGCGCAGGCTGACGAGAGTCTCTATGATTAATTTCCTTGTCCGAACGCTAATTGGTAGCGTTGCGGTGCCGACGCTTTTTTAACTGTCAGACGCACGAAAACTGTTCGGGAACGACAGCTCTTTGTGGGTTTTCAAGTTTTTTGACAGTTCTTTATTTTCGATATATAAATTAAAGTTGATTGATTACACTAAATGCTTGACCCAAAAATTGAGCATTAGTGAAAGCTCTCTGAATGAACATCTTAAAATATATAGTTTCTGTAATGCATATGCAGTTCCCACAATAGGATTGTTATAGTATTTTTATTAAACATAACCTCGCTATAAATGTAAAAATGAAACTAGTAACAAGAAACTAAAATATATATATATAATGTGTGTGTAGATAGAACAAACGTTCGTACGAGTAGGTTTGTCTAGCAATGGTATGGCAAATGTTGATTCGGTTTATTTACATTTTCGTAAATATGAAAACGTAAAATTTGTTTACGTAGCTTGGTAAGTGGGTAAAACTCTTTTGTACTAACAATCTAATTAGCATTTATCAGCAATTATATTTACATTTTTAAAATTCGCTCGGGTATGAATACGACTTAAATGTCAGTCACGTAACATTTTTATTAGATGTAATGAATAATATTCTAGTTCAATACTATTAAAAATAAATTTAGTTTCCAGTTTTTTATAATTATCATAATTTAATTTATTAAACATTAATATACCCTGTAAAACTTTCAATAGATTATCTGTCGCTATTATACTAGCGTAATAAATTAAAACTTTGGGCAGACCCGCAGCTACACGTCCGACTCGCGCAGAATATCCAGCTGCGCGTACGCATGACGTCATACGCGCGTATTTAGCCGCCTGACCTTGGGCTCGCTCAATGCCAGCTCGGAATTAGGCGGCGTGTCGCTGCCGGCAGGTGTCGCTTCAACTCCTCGGGGATGCTACTCATGGTCTGAGAGTGTTTTAAAATTTCAAATATAATGCAAAATGTCGACCTTGTGTTGAAGCGACAGCGCCGAATAATAGGCATTCTAAATTCATAGGTTCAGCCAACAATTAAAGCGGATACATACGGACACGTATCAATGATAAATCAAACCGACCAATCCGAATAAACAATGATACCAATTTATACATTCTAATGATACATTTTACGCATAGTTACGATTAATTATTAATAGAACCGTATTAATATAAATACGTATCACAAATAGATTGTTCTTTGTTGTCAATTTGTATGTCGTTGAGAAGTTCTCAAAGCCCGCGATGGATTTGAATTTTTTGGAAAAAAATGTACGTTTTGTATTTCTGAAATAGTGTTGCACGAGTGTGTTAACGTGTTGGTTCGAGAAAGAAATGATGTCACTCCAAAAACTGTATTTACTAGGGGGCCCCCCTCCCGGCTTTATTTTACGCACGCAATAATTGTGTAAAAGTACCAACATATGTTTCATTTGACCTGTTAATTGTATTCACGAAGCGGGTAACGAATGTAGAGCTCGCATATTAATCGATTTATTGGCCATTCATTGTTCAGTTAACGTGTATCCAAGTTGCAACAATGTAGCGCATGCGTGATATAATAGTAAATGCGAGTTCCGTGTCAGCGATCTGAGCGCGTGGCGACAAAGTTGCGGAAACGTGCCGCAAGAAAAATTGTATCGGATGTGCAAGTGTTGGGAAGGTTTACTCATACTTGTAATACTTGTATTGGTTACAACAAGAATTATGTTCCCGTTGATATTAAAATAAAACTTTTAGATATAAAACAGTATTCATAATATTGATTTAGTAAATATATACAGTGTATATTTATTTCTTTTAGAACCAGCTTCGGTTCCGCGTCGACAGAATGAATGCCTTCATTTTCTATATCGACCGATTACGATAAACAATCATGAACCTGATCGTCATCCCGCCCTCGATACCGATCTGTATCACTCTCGATTCTGAACGCGGTCTAGATTTGAGTGGGTTCCAATTCTGTTCCCGCTTTCAATTCTGATCACTTCCTATCCTGATTCCGGTCACGACCTAGATTCCAATTTTAACCCTACGGTCGATTACGTTCTCGGCCCCGTTGTCTACTTCGAACCCTCCCCAGTTTTGCGGCCGTTTGCAATTACGTTTCCGTTACCAGTCACAATCGCGATTCGGACGAAACCGAGGCAAATTCTAGTATCAAAATAAAAATCTTATTATATCACTTGTACAATTTTTAGAATCTGTATCAGCATAAATATGCAGATGAACCAAAAGCGAAATGTTAATGGGCTGTTTTACTCGAGTAGTTTCTTATTAGTGAAGTAACTCTTATCATCGGTTTAGTAGTTCCGTTAAATAGCACAAATAGATCTTCAGATAGGAATGCTAGTTCCCTTTTTTCAGAAATTTTCCTATTCGCGAGTTCAAATCACCAGTTTCACAGTTATTGTACGAATTGTTTAAGCACGCAAAAAAAAAAACCAACAAAATACACACTCATTTTTATACATTCCACACCTCCGCTACCCCAATTTAATTGTGAAAGACTTATCTCGCCACTTTTCAGTCTCATCTCGCTCCATAAAAAAATTCATATAAAATTCAACCTTCTTTATAAAGCAAATTATTCACCCATTTAAATTTTTTAGAGAATTTGTTTCATTACTGCACGAATTTGTCAAGCCTTCTTGAGATAATGCGTTAAAAGCCTATTTCACGAACTTTAAAGAAACGCCTTTTAAATACACAGCTCCTTTAGAATGCAATTGTTATTGCTATCTTAAAAGAACCATGCATTTTTCCGATAAAAGTAGCCTACAACATTCTCTGACCTCTGAACTAGTACTATGCAAAAAAATCATGTCGATTGCTATTTGAAAACCAAAAATAAATCTATCCAACGGGAAACGTACATTTTTCCGGGATAAAAAGTAGCCTATTTGCTATTCCAGACTATAATCTATGTCTGTGCCAAGTGTCATCCAGGTCCGTGCTGGCGTGATTGAGCAACAAACATAAAAGCCATAGAAAGGTATATTTGTTTACTTACTATAAAGTAGTGGTTTTGCTCGGAATTTCTGATGTACCACAATTTTTATTGTTTCGTTAAATTTATTCAAATAACGATAATTATTGCCCAAAATCAGCTATGTTAAATCTAAATACATTATATAAAATAATGCAAAAGAAATGATTTTACGTTGTACTATCTCTGCACATAATAAATAGATATTGGTAGAGCCTGGTGTGTCTGTACATTGAAACGGACGATCAGAGAAATGCAATGTAAGAAATAACAACGATCGTTTTTATCTGTGTCAATCTGTTTGTTTACGCACATCTCTGAAATTATTGAACGAATTTTAATGCGGTCCTTAAGGGTAGATAGAGCTTAACTTTAAGGAGAATAAAGGCTTTATTTTATTTGAATCAGACGTCAGGGGAAAAAGTTATTTTGATTTAAATTTTCATATCTAGCCTGAGAAGTTACGAGGAAAATAATAATCGCTAACGTCGTATAGGCTTATAGACCTTACAATATATGCGAACAACATCATTCGAAAAAAAAAACGAAAACCTACACTCGACCTTCTGATTATGAGGAGTTCAGCTTATTGAAAAACGGGGAGAAATTGAGAACAAGAGCAGGGTAAAAACTATATGTAGGACCGGTATTAGAATTAAAAATTTAACCGGAATGGAAATTAATAATAATAGTGGAACCAGAATTTAAAGTGGAAACGACATTGGGATTGACAGCTAAATCGTTAAATATGAATTTATTAAAAAACACATTCTATGTCCAAGCGGGCCAAGCCTTGGGCAGAAAGCTAGTAGTATACTAAAGGTCTTGTGTAGTATTTATTAACATTGATCTAAGCGTATATAATCATACGCATATCTTGAGCTTCTAAAGACAAATCTTCTAGAAGGGATGAAATTTGTAATCTTGAGGTAGGAATAATTTACCCCGCCCCGTCGAAATTAGCATAGATAGGACTATCCCTAGGCTAGCTCAGTCCCTTATCGAAACCATAAATTTAGCCGAAATTTATTGTATACATTTATCATTAGGGGTATATACTGTCATTATAAAATCCCTAATTGTTTGTCACCGAACATAAATTTTGATTAATTATGATCAATGGAAAAGAAACTAACACACTAAAATTGATATTATATGGATCTCCATATAATTTCTTTTTATATGAATGTTATTTTAGGTACTTTTAACGAATGCTCAAAATATATAATTTTAACGATTTTTCATTGAAAAAGTACTTTTCAAAAAATAAATATATTAAGATAGAATAATCGAAAAGATAAACTAAAGTGGTTACAAAAACAAACTTTAGGTGTTTTTGTTTGTGATAGTTGAAAACCATTGCGTGAATCGTAATTCTTACAAGTCCCTTTAATAATAACTTTTTCGTAAAACGTAACTTTCTTGCCCATTATAAAAAATAAACGTGTGAGGGCTTGGTTTTCGTTTTCCGTCATGAACGCATATTTATCAAAATTTGAGTTTGCATAGCTATAGAATTGTTGTACCCTGTAAAGGTTACAATTATATCATTTCCGTAAATGTGAACACATTTTGACGTGACAACGTCTGCGGCTGGGAGTCATTAACGCTTAACGTAACGATGAGTCACCGAACATCCCACTCAACTATGATTCTGCCGCGCGCGAACTAGAGAATTAGTGAATGTATTGCAAGTTATTGTATGTATATTTGTATATAAATACGTATGTATGTAAAGGTAAAAATAAAATTTTGTTAATATGAAATTCAGTGCGAGATTCTTTGTATAAATTAATGTTTTAAATATAATTTGTATAAATAAATGTTTTAAATTGTTACTATTATTTCATCCTTCTTCCTACGAATGAATATTCACATTAAAATGATTTTACCATTCAAAGTCGTTGTCGTAAAACTTTCGCCCGTATACCGACTTTAGAGCAACCAAATTTTTTCGAACTAATAATACCGCTTCAACACGGTATTATTTGTTCTTTTTCCCCGGAATTTCCTGTCCGCAACGTGTCGTCAACGAGATCCGAGAGCCCTTTTATAATAATAATCAAAAGACACGGTAAGTTTTAGGGTCCCTTAGCGGCCGCGTATCGTGACCGGCGCTTTTCATAGACCCTCCCTGCACTTGCTAGTTTTGGGTCGCGATATTAATTACTCGTCCTAACGTCAAGGGGTTCCGTTATTAATTTTATTAAAACTATACGATTTCACCGGTTTCACTTCCGTTTCGCATGGATCACTCCTATTCCAAAATGGCCGTGTTACCTCTTCCACAAATGACAAATCGACTAATTCAAATAATAAAAAAATATTTATGCCTTTATTTCTCAAAATCACATTGCATCTTTTAGGGTACGAATTCTATTTTTTTTATACAGATCTCTTGAATTCATATGGCACATGGAAAATAGATGTGCACTTTCTGCATGTCATATATTAGACTTGTTTTGTCTCTATCTCTTGTGTGCCATAAGAATTCTCTTGAACGGTACATATTTTTCTTCATATTATACATTCAATTACGTGTAGTAATTATTGTCAACGTGATCCAATTTTTGACATTAACTTCAACTAAACTTAAATACCCATGAATTCTTCTTAAAACCAATGTTCTACTATATAATTTTCTCTTATTAAGATACGCTTTTAAGAATATATCTGGCCGGGCCGAGTGTTCCGGAGCTTAAACAAAGCTTTGTCACCCGATCGCCCGTATGACACCACGTGCTATATTTTCCCATGGCGTACCATCTTGTGTTCGTGTGTGGTCGATGACCAACTGTTTGGGAGAATTCAGTGAATAATTACGTGAAGCCCTATAGAGTTTGCGAAAAAAAGGGATTTTTTGTTCTAACCTCCTGTGTATAAAATCATGCGACAAAAAATTATTAAACATTTTTATAATTAAAAATATATATATTTAAAACAGTGAGAGCTGGTTTTGTTAATAATTATTACTATCAATTATTCATCAGATAATATATGTGTAAACTAAAATATTATTGAATAAACTTTTTTAAGAACAACGGATATAATAACAATAAAAACTGTTTGAGCACTCAAGGGAATATTTGCTAAATACCAAAATATAAAAAAAAAAAAAAACCAGCACAATGATTTGTGATATTAATTTTTATATCGGTATTATTTCATATTATTATTGTGGTATACAGCTGATGCTTTATTGATAATTTCAACTATTATAGTTTGTATAAGCAAGGAAGTATGGTCAGCATATGAGGAAGTCTTAAAACTGCAACATTGTTCATATATACGTAATTTTGACTCATAATAAACACGGTTGCTACGGCGTCAGGTTCTTCTGTCACTCCACAATCGCGTCGCGCCACAAGGTCTCGCACATTCTTATTTCAAGTTGAAAGCTCGGCTCTTAGCCCTTCGCACCGATTCAATGTCGGTTGAAAACTTAACGATCTGTGTCAACGTCCGGAGCGGACGGCTTAACTTGCATGTCGTAAATATTGAACTGTTAAGTGAGTTTAATTTAAACGTTGCGTGAGGCTGATTGATCTAGACGCTTCGCCTTTGGCGTAGAAGTTACAGAGTTCGAATTTTGATCACGAACGAATTAACAAGTTATCTTTTTGATTGGTAGAATCATACTCTCTTGACTTGGCTGAATCACGACAATGGGCCGGCTCGACCGGCGAAGCATCACACTCAGTATATAGACGTGAAATTTCTGTTGTTGCATTTCGTCCGGTTTGTGAGAGTTCCGGTTGTCCACTCCTTCACCATCGCCCCGGTTCCCCTCTATCACATATTCGATTCCTACCAAAAAAGCCGGCAAGGCACTGGTGACTCTTCTGTCTTTGAAGTCAATAGGCTGCGATGAAAATCTACTGGCTATATATGTGATGGCTCGCAAGCCACCGTATGGATTCATATTCATAGCGTGGGGGACTTAAAAATTCAATCGATTCAATCGTATAGATAGTCCATTGAATAGATTGAACTTAAAGTCACAGCTGCCTCAACTAATCGGTGCAGTTGGTAGTAACAGTACGTGCTGTGCTGGAGGCGTTGATTGGATTCCCGCACAAGACAAACATTTATTTGCTCTAAAATTTACGTGCGTTTTGAGTCTGGATGTTCCTATGTATTTACACAAAAAAATGTATATAGGCATTCTATCAACTATCCGACACTCGCATAATACAAGCCTCGTTTTTCCTAAATTTGAAACCAGAAGGTGCTGTTTATGTGTCTAAAGATATTTATCACTTAAAAAGAACAGAACAACTCGATCTGAAATATAAATATTGCTGCTGGTTACTTCACCTTAACAGCGAGATGGTTAAAGTCTAACACAACAAAAACAAAAAACATTGTACATTATACATATAAATTGTTATTTTTGCTCACTATTAATAAGTATAATTTCGTCGATTCGCTGGTACAGCGAGATATGGCTACGTTATGTTCGATTATAATTAGATCAAGAATTCAGATATATCTGGTAATTTACATTCAAATCGATTGAGTGGTTGAAATTCTGTGAGCGATCACGTGATTGCACATATTTATCTACATACTTACATACATACATACGTACGTACATACATACATACATTGCTAAAATCTTAACCTTTCTTTGCCTTCGCTGTAGTCTGGCAAGTAGGATGTTCGCTTTTAAGCATATGCGAAAAAATGCGCCCATTGCGCCGGACTACTTACGAGAAAAACATAATATCTTACTACTAGAAATAAAGTAGTCGATTGAACATAGACCGATTTTTTTCTGATTAAAATATACATTTATTTTTTCGTCGTAAAGATATTTACGCTAAGACAATGGACTCTTTGCCATGTTAACAGATGGTGTCTGTGAACATATGCGTGGCCTGTATTTAGGCAATAAAAATACAATTTTGTCGTTAAATTAATTTAGTATCTGGAATTCGATTTCGTGAACAAAAACGAACTTATGTTGTTGTTTTGCGCGTTGTTAAAAATTTATGAGTTGTTGAATGATATTTTTAGCCATGTCATATTTTTTTAGTAGTACGTCACTAGAATGATGGTATTGAAGACACACCAATAGCGCATCGCCAAGGGAGTTTACTGTGCTTGTGTGTCTCAATAGTGGAAATACCATTTTCCATGATTTTTATATTTCATTAATTCCATTAAACTATTTTGGGATTGTTTAATCCTGCTCTCAATTTTTTTCGAAAATATGACAATAAACGAAATATAATATGGCGACCAATTAAACTTTATATTGTGTTAAAAAAAAAATCGTTACATCGGTCTTTCAAAACCATGTTCAATTTCAAAGAATTAAATTATATGAATTCTTCATTTCTCTCATTGTATCTCTCCCTTATCACGAATTTTCGAACCAGCTGTTCTGCATTTAAGCGGGAATAATCTAAAATATTTTAAGTTTCTACACTAAAAAAATACTCAAATGAATATTTTCTGTGGCACTGTGAATATTTAGCGAATGACCCGACTTAGACAAACAACACAAATAGCTTCAACGTCAATTTGATATATGAGAACTGACTACGTGTACTTAACTACATGTTCCGTTCGATAGTGTCGTAAGAGCCATCGCCCTTAAGAATTTCACAAGACAACATCGATCAAGTTTCCCAACGTATGCAAAATCAGGGCTATTGTACAGCTAAAATCGATAATCTCAGTATCTAATAAATCACTCTATACAAAAAGACTTTATTCTCTGTGCGAGCGCGGCACGTCCCCTTTTTCTGGATTTAAGGGGGAAAAAAAAAGATATTTAGAGTTTCCCCAAATCTGGGGATTCTGGTTCCCACGACTGGCGACACCTGTTGGTCGTGGGACAGGTCAGCCGCCGCTCGGAGCGCGGAGCAGCATCCGCTCTCCGAAAACGGAATTCGTTTTGTTTACGCGACGACGTTCGGATATCGAATGGCTGTTCTTAAGGGTGTCGCCGTTTTGGAAGTTATGGTTTTTTGTTTGTAACATCGACTGTCATTTGCATTCATCATTGTCTATGGTGTTTCCCGGAAATCATAAAGCGGTTCGTACGAAACGTCCCTTGTCTTTTTTTTTTGTAGTCTACGTCAAATTTTGTGAAGCTTCACGGCGAAGATTTAATACAATAAGCTTTTTCAATACATACAAATCGTTTATATATTTTTTTAAATTACATTGTAGTATTAAAATCATAATAATGGAGCTAATTGCTATTATGACTTCTTAAAATAATGTCAGTAATGAAATAAATTATTCAGTATGAATACTATTCAATGATATAACTTATATAACTCATCTATGCGTGCCTAAACCATTCAACCGATTAAAAAAAAATATTATAGTGATATGTTGTGTCCGGAAAAAAAAAGTAACATTTACCCTCCTTTTCATTTGCGTAGTTAGACTACTGAACCGATTCTAAGCTTATTCACTCAAAGAAAACTATTGCACCCCAGAATAATATTACTTGCATTTTATTTAGATATTAGCATTTGCTCCCTGCTTCGTTCACATCGGAAGCGTTACCGGTGGCGAAATCGGATTTGAAAGTGAAACGGAGAACAGTATCGAGAAAGGGTATCGAAATCGAAGTCAGATTGGGATTGTCATCGATATCGAATGTGAGACCGCTGATATCGGAGCTGTATCGGAAACTGAATCGATGACAAGATGGATCGATTTAAAACGTAGAGATTCGTTATATTTACGTCCACCGCGCGGACGAAGCCACGAACGCAAACTAGTAAAGCTTACAAACGAAACATTTTAATTTGGCATTAATATAATACGTATTAGCATCGGCAAAATACAAACTTGACGCAGTCTGGTCCTCCTATTCTGTATAAAAGCTCAACCACAAAAAAGCTGAACGAAACTCGCTTCCTCGAAGCCGAAACAGATTCTCACTTTCAAAATGCTACTACATGCTAACTGTTTGTATAAGACTGGCCGTGTATAACGCTCTAGCCCCCAGAACTTAACGGTCAAAAGCTCCCCTCGCGCGAATGACCCCTGCCTACCCCAAAAACCGTGCGCGTACCTTTGAAGTTTCGCACAATACGAGATGATGTATTAACATATATCGATCGTAACACTGACCAGATTTTATATTGTACTTAATATTCGTTAGGGCGGCCCTTTTATTGTCCGATCGTAACAGACGAGATAAATCATTATCGATTGTGGCTTTGATGTTTCTTGATTTTTCTTCTGTTTATAAGTGTAAAGTAACATATGCGTAAAAGTGCAATGCAGTAAACGAATTTTTAGAACGAATAACTTAAGAGGGCGTCCATTAATTGTGTGAGGTGTTTTTAAAAACCGGTCAAATGCGAGTGGAACTCGCATACGAAAAATCTCGCACTGAATAATACATCTTTTTGAAATTTAGTTAAAAAACAAACATTAAGATTGAACGGAAAACGACGAAAAACATGTTCCTTGTATGGGGAACGGGGGCTTTAATTTCTATTTAATTTTATTTTTATTATTTGTCGTCTTAACGGCCACAGAAATACTAACTCTGTGAAAATTTCAATTGTCTACCTTTTGCGGTTCATAAGATAATACATGCCGCTGACAGACAGACATGCAAACGGACGGGCAGCGGAAGCTTAGTAATAGGACCCCGCTGATACCTTTCGATTACGGAATTCTAAACAAAAAATCCCGACATCCGTCCTCGGTGAGATTTAGTAAGAGTAGAATGGACCCCTATTCGCTTCTTGATTAATTAAATTTGTTCAAGTTCAATTGAAACGCGTTAAGCCACCCGCGCCGGATCCGACGCGTGACTGGTCAGCGTGACTTAAAGTCCGAACCCGAAGTGAAATAAGAAAATCATCGAGAGGATATACTTAGGCATTGGGACGATCTAAACTTGATCCAAAACAGCATCGAAATTTAAAAATTTAGAAATTAAAAATTTACTGCATTACATTTTCATGTATTTTTAATTAAGCGACACCTATTTGGAGGTTGTTTATGAAAATTCGATTGTTTTGTGTAAGGGAGATGTGACACAAAAAAATATGTAATTGCAATTCAATCAACTGGTGTTGTGTCTGTCTGTTAGCTTCAATCGATCTGATTTGTATCAACCAATGGTGATAGTTGCCTGAAGGTCAGCGACATGCTCCTAAGACATAATCTACTCATATTTCTATTATTCTTATTATGAGAAATTGTCAATATAAACAAATAGATATGTAAATAATGCATATACGAATGTTATATTTATGTTCTATATTATATATGTATTAAATTCTTTTAAGAGCCTCTTCCACGATCACATTAATCTGACATTCAATAAAAAGTCACTTTTAAAATAAAATTTGCGTTTCACATCTTCCTTTTAACGATTGTTCGGGCTAAAACCGGTTAAAAAGAAGAAATGGAACATAAGTTTATTTTAAAAGTGACTTTTCTTGAAAAGTGAATTTAAAGGGTTGGCGGAAGAGGCCATAAATAATATAAAATGCCCTTATCGCTTGTTTATCTCCGCCTCATGTGTTTTATGCCAATTTTTAAGGCGTTAATACCCAAATACAACTGTTGTTATTTTCTTGTAATTGACATATTTTTTATATGATTATGAGTTGTGTGATAAAGTATTAGCTTTTTTGTATGTTATGAACTAAAGTCTGGTAAATCCTCGACGAAAACTTTTCAGATACAAATATATCTAGCTACAATGAAAGAGGACGGTTTCTTTAAGAAAGTTTCAAGAATGCGTTTTTCATGTTTATTAAATTTGATTTTCTTTAATGTGTAATATATATATATATATATATAAAAGATAACGAGTAAACATTTGAAGTGTGAGATGGGAATTATTTCATTAGTTTTGATGTACTTAAAACTTAAGTATACCAGTAAATATGTGACGCAAACAGTTTTAAAATATTCATCTTGTCCAAAAATTCTATTCAAATACCTACTACCTACATTTCGTTTATGACGTCAGAAACTTCGGTTCTTGAATTATACAATCTGCCAAAATTGTGACTCAATATTATTTATTTTATTGTACCGAATTACAATTGAATAAGTATTATACTTTTATTCCATGAATAATTCGATCTTGTATCATTTCGCCGATGTCAGCTCGGCACCTGCGAGTTACGTCAGCGCCACCGTTCGCACCGAGATGGGCGTGTAGAGTTAGCACGCGGTCAGACCCGCCGCGTATTATGAAATCTCTAACAGCTTCAATATTCCAGTTTGACAGTTGAAGGAAGAAGTACCATTCGAGTCGATTACACAAAAGAAAATTGTTCCTTATGAAATGTAGATGATTGCTGATAGTTGTCTGAGGTGACTAGTTATGTCTTTCGCAAATACTATAGCTAGTGGTAATTTCATATTTCTTAAATTCGAGCAAATTAATATAAAAAAAAATGTCTACTATTTGTCATTTCGATACGTCACGAATAATCTATTACAACTATTGATCAATACATATGGTGTTTAATAGGATTTTTTTATAGAAATAAATAAATACAGTTCCTAGAAAATATTGAACTTAGTCGTCACCACTAATTCAGCACGTTTAAAAAAATCACGTATTTTCCAATAAATCACATTTCTAATAAAAAAAAACGGCATGTGACTCATCTTGTAAATCTTTCTATACTATCGCATACATTTTTATTGTATCATTAAGCTATATATACAAATATAAACTATATTCTATTATATTAGTTCATTTTAAAAATAATAACATATTTAATGATTTGTGACATTTAAAGATTTATCTTAAGAAAATATGTAAAGATATTGGAATTTTTAACATTAAACTTATCGTATCACTTATCGTAAATATAATATTATTAGAACATCATGAACTAGAGGAGAATGCTAAGCCATTTGCAGTTGTACGTTTCATTACGTTATTATTAGTTTTTATGTAATTGCTTTGCATAAGATACCATTTCCTTTTATGAATCACATTAAAACAATTATTAAATTTCATTAATAAAATGTAATAAATATGAAAGAATTGAAAGAGGTCTAAAAAATTTTAATCTATGTTCCACCTACAAGTACACTCGATAATAATTCCTGGGTACGCCAAAACTGGTCTTGCTTAACGCGAAAAAGAGATAGCATGATATGAACTCGTACGCGAAAGTGGGACGGCGTCACTTCCTGCCCACGCGCACATAAACGTATAAAAAGCCGTTTTTTTTTTTGCCTACATTCATAGCAATCCTATAGGCGAATAGTTCGATTATTTACGGTGTAAATATACACTGTTTAGTGTTTCTGGTTCTATCTAAAACTTTCATACTACTATTAGCATATTTCAATCATTGTCTACGTTATATTGAATACGGTCACACACCTGCTCCACTCGGATATAATGATTTAATAAATTTTTTTCATTAAATTATTGCAATATAATTAAAAAAATAAAATGTAAAAATAATATTTGTATAAAATTTTAGGTAATTCACATCATTATCTTAAAGTATTAGTATTTTTTGAAATTATTTAATTACATATTACAAAAAGTGAACTACATTGTAAATTATGTAAAATAAATGATAATTAAATACAGAATGGTTACCAGTTACCTTTTATTCGACACTTTATTTTATTTCGGTTTAAACTTTTAAAGAAGCATTATTATGCATTCGCAAAAATGGATTTAAATACAATATCATAAATGGAAAATGAGTATGGCTTGTTCATTTTTTTAAACCATTTTTAAGGTAGTCATTTACATTTTCAAATATAAAAAATAAAAGAATGCTCTTACATTCGATCACAATTTTTCGTACATCCCCACACACAAATTATACAACATTTTTAATATTTTTCTACGTTCTTGTATGTATATATATATGTATATATATATATTTAATACGGGCACATTTTAACGTGGCTTAAGAAAAGAAAATTTGTGTATTTCGCATACATTACATAATTGCATGTTTAATTGAATTGATTTATACAGATAATATATAGAAGGATAAATCAATGCCTATTTACCTGCAAATTGACCCCGGCCAGCGTAGATAACAGCTCTTCGGGTGTTCGATATCACACATCGTCAAATTACATCGGCAACATTTAAAATGCCACTCGTGTAGTTGTATATTAAAAAAAAAATGTAGTTAACTTTTATACATTTCGAAGTACATACATCCCATATTAATTACCTATATGTATTTCATAATGTATAAAAATTAGCATACGTTCAAAATTCAAGATTATATTGAGACGTCGGTGTTTATATGTATGTCTGTCTATCGGACTGTCTATTCATGTGTACTGTGTCACTATCGTTTTTATTAATGGTTAATCTTCTCTGTGTCGACTTGAAATTAAACTTAGTTGCCCAACTTTTCTACTTAGCCGTATATTGAAAACTCGATATTTTTTATCGTTTTACACACAGCACGAGGGGCCATTGCTTGCGTCAATTTCTGTTAATGATTCAAAATATGTTTTACTTTCATTATTTCATTTAGTATTTGACTTCTATAATACGCTAGAAGATTCCTCTGTGATTTCCTCTATTAAACTTCTGTAGTTCTCAAGCTTAAATATCTGATATAATTCATGACCATAATAAATATGAAGTCTCAAAGTACATAGCATTCGTATAACACAAACAACTTTCTAATACTGGGTACAGGTACAACGCACGAATCTCTGCCTCTCTGAATTGTCTGCGACCATGCAGTGCGCAGGTTTAAGTTCCCCGACCATTCCTTCTTCTCCCCCGCTTGCTTATTTTACGCCATTGCGACGCTTTCGTGACCAACTTCACACCGGCCGAGTTCTGTGCATTGTACTGTACATTGATTGCGTGCACTTCTCGCCATACAACGTTCCAATGCTGGGTAGATATGAACATACATTAAATATTAACGTTTATGCATTGTTGAACATAATACAATACGACTCTTAAGCACCTCCGCGTTGTACTTGCCTAGAGCTCTGTTTAAAAATATTTTTAATATTACGAAAAATTTGAGAGAGGGATTTGTAAGAAAATTAAGGAGTTTTTTGCCGGTTTTTTTTCCTTCTCATAATCCTGAACGGACGGATGGTGGAATATAATTTTTTTTTCGTCTCTTTCGTAAAATATGTCCCTATCTTGAGTTTGTCTGCCAGACGAATATTAATAGTATTTATCTTTTTTTGTTCGTTTTTGTAATGAAATCCCGAAGATTACAATGAATTTGTTTAAAGCGGCTTTTAATGAGGAAGTCTTAAGAAATTGTATGGCTATATTATGAATATAGGATGAAAATAGCATCAAATCCTTATTGTATATATAAAAAATAGATTAATGTGCAAATTTGAATTTGCAATGTTAAGGAACATTAGTTTCATAGTTATGTGTATATATATATGATATTTATTACACAAAAAAAAGAAATACCTTCGGACGTTTACATAACGCCCGAAAAATAAAAAAAATCTTTTAAAAGTTTTACGCCTCTACGAGTTTCTTTATTAATGAACTACTAACAAACTGGCCCAACGTAAATCAAACATTCTGTTCTACGCAATCCTTGTTGGAATAGTCTAAGCCACACTTGACCTATATTTTAGAACCAACATAAAAATTTACAACCTTTCATTTGGTTTCCGATTGCTATCTTTCTGTTTGATACCAAGCTTTGTAATAAATTTACAGTGATACATGAACAAACAGCGGCACTAAAAATGTTTTATATAAGGTTCAATCGCATTACAGCTATGTTAAAAAATTTTTGAACACACACCAATCTTTTTAATTTAAACAGATCCTACATATTGTATTTATTTCTGAAAATATGTACTTTTTTAGGTTAAAGCGTAAAATATTAAGTTCTTACTTAAATTGTTACTGACCATCGACGTTACTGGCCGAACACTAAAGTAGCTATTAATTTTTGTGCACGTTTTTTTTACCAATGAATTATCAACGATCAATAAAATTACTAAAAGGAGAGGCGAGTATTTCTAAAGATCTTTGAATAGATTTCTGCATGTGTTTTTCATTTTCTATGATTATATCAAACTTAATATACGACATGTAAAAAAATACCTTACTCAATTGTACTGTAATCTTGCTTGATTTATAATCGTTATTTTTTATAATCATTAATTAAATTGTGCTTAGTACATTTTGTTGGTCGACTCCGCTGTGATCGTATCTTTCATTTACTATCATCAACTTCTTCCTTCTTAAAAGATAAAAAAAAGTCAATATTTGAAGGACCTCCATCGACTTTCGTGATCATGCGCCATCTTTTAGGGAGTTTTTCATTTTAAATCTTAAATAAAAAAAATATTAGACCTTCTTTGGACTAATTCCGGGTTTATTGATATTTCAGTGATACGCATAACCGTAAAGGGCATCCTTCATGGTACCTAAGTGCACAATCAGATCGAAAAATATAGTGTACAATCATGCGTGTATACCGCGGATATCTTCAAACTTCTATCCGTAATACTTGCTTTTTTTATTGGATCGAATGACATATGTACAGGTCTAGTCTGCGTACACGCTACACGGTTGTTAGCAATAATGCAGCTTCGAAATCACAGCTCCGTAATGACCTTAAGGTCATCGTAACCTTTTATCCGACCGACCTCGGCGGGGCGCTGCGGGTCGGGACGTCTTTGTCGGAACGTGTCTTAATAAGGAATCATTGTCTTCGTATCGGGTTAAGTGATAAATATTGATTGAACCATCGCCAGTGGAATCCTAGATTATATTATTAGGTTTTTTTTTTGATAAAAAATAATGGCGGTAGATAGAAATTTCCTTCGTATCAGCATACTTCGAAGGTAACTTCACCTCTGACCATAGACAAATTTAATGTTTGATTAAGACTCTGGACTGTTGCTACCGCATAGTCTTCTCGCTGACGTGATTGTTAACAGCATCTTACACGCGCCGAACCAACGTTTAGGTTTTAGGGAAGGCCAAAAAAAAAACCCAACGCACACAAAACTGTTTGTGATGGCATCTAATAGCGACAGGACTTTTCTGGTATCATATTAAAAAAAAAAGCTACATTCACTAAACGTAACGACCGATATAACAAATGTTACGTTGCAATAACAAAATCATCTTTATCGTAGTATTGAAAATGCAATTTTACACAATCACTATGGAAATGTCGCGATAAATATAATAAGACTGTTTTTATTTTTTTTTATCTCTCGTATATAACGTATTGTTTTCACTTAACTTTGCAAATAACGATAACGAAGTTAACTGGGTCACGGACGAATCGTGGAGATTACGTAAGAATTCGAGTCGCTTAGGAACGCCATAGAAGGTTCCGTACAATAACACTAGAACAGTCAGCCTTCGACGTCGCACACTAGGAATGAACCCCTGCTTCCCTCGTAATGATCAGCTTTGTCCGATACTGGTACGGTTCCCGATCCCGTTCTCGGTATATCGCGAGGCAATCTTCGCGATTATCCCTCGATTACCCATCGATCTCTTTTATTTACGTACCAAAAGACGGCCGTACTTAAAACAAATAAGTAAATCGAAACGGTATACTGTTACTATTACACTCAAACTGGCGCACAGACACTTTTCGGGGTGTCTGTATATAAATTACTGAGGAGACTGCTACATGATCGGAAATTATAAATCAAATCGAAAATATCTCGACTTATAGATAATGGTATTGCACTTGAAATACGTCATTGATTGATTCTTTCCGACATTAACATCGCCACCCATTCCCAATGCTGATACACACGTTGAGAAGAGTGGGCAAGAAACTCGAGAGTCCTTTTTGTTCATAGATAGAAAATATTCAATAATTAATAAAATTAGTGTAACACATAGAAATAACGTGAAGCAACCTGATAATCGAGCAGTTCAATCCCATGGGTTTTTTTTTCAGTAATTTATTTAGACACAGTATAATAGCTCTAAATTACCTTACTATATAAATAAACTACTGTACAGCCAGTCAGTTGTCTTTGTTTTCAAGTCCTTAAAATAGATTTATAAGTTTAAGCATACGGTTTGTTTATCTGTGTGTCATTCCCTATTGTTTTGTAATTAAATCTATTAATGCGTTTACTAAAAAATATTTTGTAATGGAGTCTAAAAATGTTATTAACCTGATTGGAATATAATTGTATAGCTTTCTTGAAATAAAGTAAGAAATGTAACGACTCATTACGATATCAATGTCGCAGCTACTTCAACTGTTGTGAAATTGTAAAAAATATTGATCAGCACCGTTAAGGAACCCTCTAAATTTCACCTATGTCACTCGTTTGACCAGTTTTCATACATACGTAGAATGACAAATACCTAGTACTCACTATGGTCGCCCAGCCTCGATTTCCAGGAAAATGGAAGATTTATTTGCGAAAATAAGGTATACTGTTTGGTATTGATGATTTATTGTAATCAGTCTTGTAAATAATGGAAATAAATATACCAGATCAATAAACATAAAAATATTTCTTCATCTATTTAAGATAAATTCATAAAGAGTGCATATTGATAAAAACCATGGACTGTCAGAAACTTTTTTCATATGCATAAAGTGCATTTTTAATGAAACCATCAATTTAGCACTCTGATTTTATTTCCTGTCTGATATTTACGCAAACGAAATGTTCAATTTTAAATATCCTATTTTGTTACGCATTTTGTTTCTTTTCAAACCTTTTCCAATATCTTCTCGTATCCTGAGAGCCGCCTTTTTCAAAATTACACCAAAACATTTCCAGGTAAACCAATACCATTATCTCTCGCCACCATAAAAATGAGATATCTAAAAGAAGCAAGCAGTTTTCTGCAATAGTTCAGCACGGTAGCGCGTCAAACTTGTGACTTATTGCAATACATTCAAGAGTTTAAAATTATTTAGCTGCTGTTTTGAACACAACTTTATTTCTTGTAAGCAAATATATGCCCTATGGTGGGAGGATAAAAACTATAATCATAAAACATTACCTTCTTTTGAGACTTTCCAACCTTAAGGTTTGCGATGCTCCCGCGCATCGCGGCTACAAGCGGAAATCTTTTAATGCAACCAAGCTCCGAGTAACGATGGGATCGATCGGCCGATGTTCCTCTGGGCTTTGTTAAGTCATAGAATTGAACATCTCGGAAAACTTAATAAACCCATTACCAATAACAAAACCTTCAAACGTGTAGTAAGTTTTAAAAGCATTCAAATGAAATTATAAATCGAAATGGCAAACAAATATATTAACAAAAAAATAAATAAGCTACGCTCGAATCTTTAGAATAGGTAGATATTATTTGGTGATTTATGTTATTTTAGACATGCATAAGTATACTGCTGATCCGAAGATTTATACTAAGATATACGCTTTTTTTGTATAATGCTCTGTAATTATTACGATAATTCGTATAACTCGTTTTATACTTCGAAGGCTTTAGAGTGGATTACTTAAAACTAACCTAATATGACATACTTTTTTATTTTTCAGTATTTTATAATGAAATTGTTACATTTTTCTTTTTTTACCAACATATTTTTCTAGTTTCAGTCTTATCATAGGAACTCAATCCCTCACCCTATTTTATCACTGTAAAATATCTTATTAGAGCGATAACTTACTGACAATAGCATACTTCACTGAAAGATCTAGGTTTCACTAGGTCCTAATCTGTTAAGGAACTACAATTTCTTGTCCCTATTTTGTCTGTTATACTGATTACGTTATATCCATTTCGACGTCAGATACCCTAAGTAGTTTTTATCGTTTTCAATAGCTCCTTAGTTCTCAACGACTTTTATTTGTTGTGCGTAAAAGCCTACTTCTATATCATTACAGTTTACTAGAGTTTTCGCTAGGACAGTCCCACCAATTGTAAATTTTTTTTTTTTTTAATACAAAATCCTTTCAGGACATAACATTCTTTTGTCCTGAACGGTTTTTGTATTTTAGAAAACTCTTGTCTTCTATGATTTTGATGAGATTTTGTGTTTGACATCAAATTTTGTAAACCTTCGAAATTTCGCAGCACGTAATGGAATTAATTAGGTATATTATTATCCTTAAACTTGAACCCTTGCAACGAGTGATAGATTTATTATTTGGGCAGTAAAATCAATATTCGTAAACACTGAAGCTGCATCATTCCCTTACGATATATCCGTAAATCTATTTATAATTAGAGAAAACTTAGCAAGTAA
Organism: Eumeta japonica; assembly: GCA_005406025.1. NCBI lineage: Eukaryota > Metazoa > Arthropoda > Insecta > Lepidoptera > Psychidae > Eumeta > Eumeta japonica. The sequence goes on along the minus strand of BGZK01000050.1, from coordinate 649,643 downwards.
AATAAATTAATACAATATACGGACACAAATAATAAAAAAAAAACAAATCTGAATAGAATTGTCATATCTAGTACTTTATTAGTACTACGTCTATTAAGTTCACCATAGTTATATGTAAGTACCGCATCTACAGAAGAACATGCATAGCTTATTTTTAACTCGCTCCTTCTCTTTTATGCGTGGTAATATTTTTCTTATTTTTTTTTTACTCCATTAACTTTTTCAAGTGCGGTGTCTGCAGCGATTCTGATGGTTCACAACCGTTGTATTAAATATCACAGAGTGCATGCGACTAATACCTTTTTTTATGCAATGAAAGGTATACAATTCCATAACCATGATTTTTAACGAATTGTGTCCCACTGATCGTACTTCTGTTTCACCTGACGCCCCATGGTTTAGCAGACGTCTTGCCAATAGGTAATCCAATACTAATCCTTGCCAATACTAATTTAACTAACTCATCTAGTTAGTTATTAAATAACAACTTAACTAAATAAAAACCATTAGACAAGTACGAATAGAACTGGCACCCGGAAGGTTTAGTACAAACTTTATTATGTACGTTGGTATATCATTTATCAAAAATTTCGACCACTTTTATTTGTTTTCAATACCGTTATTGTCGAGATATTCGTCCAGGGAATTTCGACTCTGCTTTTTTTTTTAAAAAAAATTACGATTTTTTTATCAATATCCAAATTTATAGAAATCTTATATTTTCATAGCGAGAAGTTAAAAAATATTCTGGCACACATCGATCTACATACATTATAGTCAAACTGTGAGTGTAACCTTGTAATTACAAAAAAAAACCTTTTTTTATGTAATATCATTTTTAGAATTTTCTCTTTTACTGCTGCTGTATACCATTACTTTTACTTTCATTATATGACGTTGACATAAAAGCTTGATTTTTTTTTTTCAGCTTCAAAGGACCGCAGACCTAAATAATTGATATTAATTTCAAATGCTTAAAAATGGCCACGCATCCCTGAAAAAAAATCTTGACAGACAGACGGATAACAAAGTCATCTTATAAGGGTTCTTTTTTCCTTTAAAGTTAAAAATTGAACGTATCAAAATATGGCAATTTTAAAGATATTAGCGTACAAATGCTGATATCTTTAAAATTACCTTATTCAACTGCCAATTATGAAATTAAAACAAGGTATGTTGACGTGTTTAGTTTTAAACTTTAACAGTTAATTATTTCAAATGAGAGTTTCAAGCACACCGCTGCCAGTCCTCAAGAATTATATATTACATTGTACAGGTATAAATGTAGGGAACGCCTAAGGGATAATTAGAGGCAAACTGGCATATTCACTAAGAATTGAAAAAAGAAATAAAAAAATATATTTCTTTCAACAATTTTCCGAATTTGCCTGAATCCCCTGTCGTTGATAGGCGACGCCTTTGTGTACAATTTTTTATTAATTGCGAATTCATCTGTTTTATTGAACAACTGGCGACACTCTAACCCGCTATTATTTTCAGTAAAATCGCGAAACTCAAAGTTTAACCTCTCTCTAATTCAAGGATGTTCGCTTCTCCCAGATTGCAATACAAACGGCCGGACCGTAGCATTGTGTTTAGATAGAGCAATTCTTTGCATTTTCCGGGTGTTAGCGAGAGCAGTATAAATCGTGAAGCCCGTGTTAATAAGGATCGCGCAATGGTACTTTTTGTCGCTACAACGACCAGTGGGTATTAATTCTAACAGAACTGACATTACTGGAAATGCATACTATAGGAATACTTTTTTTCGTATTATGTGAGTTCATTCGTCAGATTTTTTTTTTAATTTGTATTATATCGTATTATGTTATTTAATCACAAAGAAAAATATTTTCATTGTAAGACTTATTCTGTGTGTTTCATCTTCTTTATGGAGGAAAATGCGATAATAAACAAATATAGATAAATAAATAGATTTATTTAATTTAAATTTATTTTTCCGTTATTCCTACAACTGAAACTTAACTAAGTAAGTAAGAACGCCATTGCCCGTTCGATATAAAGTATTACCTTAATATATTAACGCTAATTTCCATTTTAAGCTCTTAATTGTAAATGATTTATAAAACTGGTCACATAATTGAACAAAGCGACTAACAATTCACTAAATTATTTGTCACTATTTACACACATTATCTTTATCACCTAACGCAAAGAACTCGTCAATCAGCAGGTCCAATATCGAACGCGCGCACGCGGCACCCGTATACACGTCCTCTCTGGACGTTTACATCGTCTATGGCGTCGATTCGGCCACGCCTCGGAGTTCGTATCGTTCAATGTCGATAGATATTAAACGGTTTTTTTATTCGGGAGCACGATTGCTCACCGGCGGCGGGCGGCGGCGGCGGCGGCGCTCCGGTCGCCGGCAAAAGCGTGAAAACTAAAATCACGCAACCGGGTCTCGGACAGGGGCCGTCTTTGATGCGTTTTTTTTTCTATAGAGGTCTCTGTTGCGGGTCGAGACCGAACAATAATGAAAAAAAAAATACGCGATTATAACAACCGCCGAACAGAAGGAATCCAATGGCACGCGACAGCGCCCGCGGTTAGACGAAGCGTTCAGAGTTGACGCCCGCGCAGATCGCGTGTCGACGAATTACGTTTTAATATGTCTATGGGTTGACATTATTATACAGCGAAAGCGACTGATAATATACAAATGTATCAATTGATATTATACGGTTATATCGATTAATATAGATTCAACACTCTACAGTATATAGATATATCGCTTTATATTATATACATGTATCGATTCTTATTTAATAGCCGTATCGATTAATAATATATAGATCTATCGATTGATAACAAAAAGTGTATCGCTTGATGTTGAATACATGTATCGATTGTTATTTAAAAGTCGTATTGATTAAGAATATATAGATCTATCGGTCGATAGCAAAAAGTTTATCGCTTGATGTTATATATACATGAATCGGATGATATGTGTTATGTAGCCGTATCGATTAATAATATATAGATATTTTTGGTGGGTAGTAAATAGATGTATCGCTTTATATTATATACGTTTCTCGGTTAGTATGACGTGCCATCGCACATCACTACGAAGAGAGATTTGATGGTTCACTAGATCCATCATCCAATGTGATAAATGAAGAGTTATATTTATTTCGTATAACCTTAAATATACTTTATATGAGAAATATGTACTCAAAAGATTATGTATCATATTAAAAAAATTGTAGCAAAATTTTTAAACTTATATTTAGTTTCCGAGATCATTGAAGAGCTTCAAGCGGTATATACAATAATTAAATATGAAATTATGTTTCTGTGAATAAATTTGTCTCAATTTTGAAGTATTTTGTGTAACATAAGCTGGCGTGTTGACATTATCACTGCTTTTAAGATACGTACTTATGGTTTATATCGCATGAGCGGTTTGTACGTTTATCAATAGGGTCGCGGTAATATTAGAAATATTATATTGATTGTTCAAATACGCAAGCAGACTACATTCGATAGCGAAAATTTAAATCAAAATTATACTGTGTTGAAAATAATCAACGAACCGTGAGCCATTACTTATTATCGTGATATCTCTTGTTAGCGAAACTGCATTTGTATGTACATAAGTTTTATGACGCTGTGATACTCTGACGTCACAGGTTACCTTTGCTCTATCTAATTAAAAACATTAAACATTTATTACTTACTTATCTTTATGGTTATATTGGACAATTATCTCACTGCACTTTTTTCTAAATAAAAGAAAATAATATGCTAATGCAAAAATATGATCCACTGTTTTGTTGGTCCGAGCTCTTGTATAGTCACTTTTTTCTATGAATCTCTAATTATTTTTTTTTTGTACAGCACATAATGGTCATCACCTTTTGCATAAAATTATGTAATGGACAATAATATTTTTTACATAAAATTACGTAATCTGTTAATGTAATTAAATCTGTACATTAGACATATTTGAAAAAAAAAACGACTCTTATGAATATTAAAAACGTTATTATAATATATTTCACTGGTTTTCAAACTTTTTCCTTGTCTGTCTCTGTAAATTTGTACGTGAACTCTGTGAAAAGTATTATACAGATATCGATGAAATTTGGCATGGTAACAGTTTATAACCCAGCGTAACATTAACATATAAGATACCTCTTATGCTGTTTCGTATACGTCATGTATATATTTTGAACAGTAATGTTATCCACATCGAAACCAGAATCGGATCTGAAAGCAGGGCCAGGGTTGGAATCGAAAACGGGAACAAGACACAGAGCATGATCGGCAGCATGATCAGTTAGTAAAATAGATGTGGAAATTCACATTATGTCCACGCGGGCGGATCTGCGATCGAAGTCTAGTATGTCATAATGATGTTTAGCATAGTATTGCACATTTCGGTAAGCGTAAAAGGTTTGTTTTAAAGTCTAGTTGACTCACAAATCTATACAACCGTTTATTGCATTTCATTGGTTTATTGTTATATGAATGTCTTGTATGATTTTCATTTTGATAACATATGAAATAATAATACAGACGAGACCCATGTAGGCTATTATTTTGTTTCACAGTCAGGCTTCGAAAAGCTTTTGTCTCACGAGAAGCTTTGTTTTGTTTTTTTTGGTACTGACACAGGTAGATGGAAATAAATACGGTCTGCTGTAATAGAATCGCGTTTCTTTTTATAGTCAAAAAGCTAGACGCCATCTCTCGGATTTGATGTGAACTACAACGAAATGAGCTTTTGTCCAAACATACGTAACTTTGTTATAGAAAACAATGTCAAAATGTAAAACAGTAATGCGGCTCGAACTGATTATTAAGGTTTTCTACTGTTATAATACAATACTCATAAAATTAGATATGTATTTTATGAGTATTGTATTATCTCTAAATTAATTCATCGCTTACCCTTCCAAAAATATATATTTAATTTGTAGTAAAAATTTGCTCGCAATGTCGATATGTCGAAACAAATGCCATTAATCGTTAAAAACAAATTAAATAGGTTCTTTAATTTGGTAAATACTAGGTGTGTATGATTTCATTTTTATTTTAATGAGTTTTATTTTCATAATAACCTGACAATAGAAACCAGTTCGCGTATGCATTCTTTTTTAGCAATTTTCCAAGAGAGCAGAAGGTCAATAAAACTATTGATTCTTTTTGCAAACCCATTTATATAATGAAGATTTCTATTAAACGTAGTATTGGCCTAATAAACCGAAATGTATATTAAATTACTTTATATGAAAATGTATGCATTAATTATAATTATTAACTGGATAGAAATATTTATTGTTAAAAAAATATTTTATCCTTATCACTAGAGTTTACAAGAAACTCGAGAATTTTCTTAAATCAAATTATTTATTTAAATTTCATGGACGAATCGAAATTCATGCGCCAATTTATTACATTATTAATTATGTCATAAATGAATGATATATTTAGGACAGGTTAAACAATATCTAGAAATCATACTATTATGAATTCTAGGGAAAACGATACATGGACCATATTTCTTTTTTATTTTTTATTTTGTGAGATTTCAAAAAGAAGTAAAAAACCAGTCACTTTTCCTAGTTCATAAACTGTCTCAATTGCTACTAGATTTAAAAAAAAATGGTTGACAATCCCTGAACTGTTTATTTACTATAAGTATTACAAAACTGTCGCTCGTTCCGTCGCAGCGGGTGTCTGCTGCGATTTCTTTACTTAAAAGGCACGCTGTAAAATATTTAAAAAATAACCACTTGGTACGTAAAGCATTGAAATGAATTATTTTATTATTGCCACATTATTTACTATATTGGAGACAAAAAATATCGAGCTTATCTCTACACTTACTAATATTGTAATTGGTTACAATATTACTATAGTTGCTTAGAATGAAGTGTATTTTTAATATCAAATGCGTATTAATCGCAATTTTTTTAAATTACTTTATTTTTCTTAGCTATACACACGCGTGCGCGCGCGCACCATACACACACACACACACGTGCATGCGCGCGCGCTCAAGCGTATTAACAGATTGTGGAGATCTCAATGACGTAATGACCTAGTCAACGACGTCTAATATGATTCGAGGATGAAATTGAACTTGTATTACGTACCCCCTGAAGTATATTCCAGGGTGATAATTGAATTGCGGCATACTTATCTGATGATAATAATTATGGTAAATTGTAAAATTATTTAGTAACTTGGCTATATTGAGTAGTTCGTTAAATAAATAGACAACCCTTAAATTGTGATATACTTGCTCTTGTATTGTAATTAAATATCATCGTTATGTGTTTGTTTTCCATAAACTTCATTGTGGCAATGCGCAGAACCTTAGATCTCTGAAACCGACCCTAAGCCACTTCAAATCATACCGACTATTAAGTATTTGTTATGTAACCATGGATGGAGCGACGGTGGCGCCGTGGTAAGGGCGTAACCTTCGGATCGGAGGATGCCGGTCTCGTTCCCGACCAAGGGCAATTTGGTCGGCGACTTTTTAACTTAAGTCAAGTTAGACCACTCACTCCGTCGCTCGTAGGACACGCTAAGACGTCGGTTCCGGACGCCGTAGTCATGGTATTAGTGACGACAGTCGCCGGCTGAAACGCACGCGCACGCGAGACGACATAGATCTTACATTATAAGCTTCACAACTTGAAATGATGACGTTGTGGATGGATGCCTCACCCGTAGAATAATTTAAAAAACATGCACCACAAACAATCAGATCAATCGGACATTAATAAACGTATTGTTACCTTTTATTAATCGCAATCCAACAGCTGACATAACTATACGTTGTTCGACTCGATCGCTTTTTTTTTTTAATTTTTTACGAGGCTTCGTGTTGTGGCAACACTGGCGGCGCGATTTCTCGCTGTTTGCCGAGATTACTCGGCTGTTTACTCCGGTTGCCGCAACTGCTTGACGCATGACCGCGACTGGCATTGGCCGGCCGGCTTTTTAACCCGGCAACGGCGCGGAGGTCGAGACGAGAAAAATGGATTTTTCAAGTGCACCCAACTCACTAATCGAAAACTCGACAAAAACGGGCGCTATAAGTTTAGTTATTCAAAAAAAAAAAGTGAATTGTGCGTAGTGTAATTTGTACGTAATGATATACGAAAACGGTATTTGTAAATCATTATGCACTCAAGTGATTAGTTCATAGTTGCATTCGATGTTAATATACGATCCCGTATCGGTCTCTAAATTATACCGGGCAGCTCATAACACGAAGCACTTGAGTCGTGCCCTACTCTCGACCTGTTAAAATCAAACAATTTTCTGGTTCTAGTTCTGGAGATGGTTACTGGTAAATGTTACCCCTATCCTACGTCGTGTGGTGTTTTGTGTAGGGCAGAACAAGTGCGAAGAACCCCGGTTAAGTCTTAGATTTGCCCCATTGTGCCCCCCTTGGGCCAAAAGCTCGGCACGCCCTTGGTTTTTGGACGCACACTGCCGTTATCAATGTATGAAAATATATATACAGAATAATATTACAATTTATATCATTGGATATAACTCAAATCTCAGAATCTAGAAACGCATAATCTCTAGAATATAGGCACATTTTACAACTATAGATAAAGGCATTACCGGGAATGAGATTAAGAATTTAGAGCCAAACAGAAATAAGTATTAAACTTATATACGCTGTATCGATACTCCATATTTTAAGATATAAAATAAAAACAAAACCTTTATCTCCTGTAAAAGAATTTTGGTAAACTGTTGTTTTTTTTAAAGCAAATAAAGTCGCTATTTAAAATTTTGTCTATATATAAATAAAAACAATTGCAAAACGTATTCCATCAAAAGTGTCGTCTTTGATCAATAGAATTCTTCAAACGGAAATTACATTCTCAATTAATGGACGGACGTTAAATCGATTCAAATCGATTATTTACTTAATACAATAAAATTAATCAATTAATAGAAGTTTTACGATCCGTTACCGAAAAAATCTGCCTGTTAATCTGTTATTAAACCGTAATGCTTAACGTCTTTTATTCGTAAATAAATATGCTATTGTATTTCTTATAAAACATGCCTCCTATATCCTAAAAAATCAACATCTGATTGTGATCTTTAAAGTTTTACTGTAATGAATATCATAATTACTACCGATAAAACCAAGTACATTTTTTTTTATTTAATAATACAAATCAAAAATAAATTAAAACAATATCATGACAAGAGATCTTTATAGGTTGTAATGTAAGGACAGAAATATTTTCACGTTGATTGTGAATATATTTTTTTATAAGCCAGAAGCCGATATCTACTTCAAATAATTCATGTTTAGGGTTCCATAGTCAAATCGCAAAAACAGAACCTTTATCATTTCGACGCTATCGCTTGTCTGTACGTGTGTCACAGTCTCGTAAGTTCGCCATGTTTCTTTAATTGTAATGAAATTTTACGTGATTAGTTGGCTCATATAAAGTATGTAAAATAATACGAAAAAAATTAAATATTGGCTGTTCATACATAGAACTGAAGGATGAATATTTTCACTAGATTATGTGGGGTGCTTTAGTTAAACCCACAAATGTAGTGAGAGGTTTTACATAAGTCTGGCTGCAGCGCGGGGTAACGCATTGCTCATTTTGTGATCACTATCACACACACCTCAACTTATTTATATGTATAGATTAACATGTCGTTGGGATTAGTGTGAACATGTTTTGATGACGTCATCAAACTTAACGACCCCCCTCGCATATATGTATACACACACACACACACACACACAAAAGCACACACTTATGTACATATGCCACAAATCGTAAAAAATAAATCCGTGTCCGTCACTGTCCGTAAACGGCGACGCCTTTAAACTCGACGGGGATTCCGCTGATAAGCTCGCGGATATCCGAAGATGAGCGTCTAGTGCGGCCGGAACGTCTTGATTTTTCGAACGTTTTTTTTTTCGGAACTATTTTGATAATCACGTAAAAATTGATTTCGCGTTTATTTAAAAATGCATGCGCAAAATTAAAACTTCAGCCCCCCCGCCCCACCAATCCCACCAATTCCCGACCCGCACCGGGTTAATAAGGATAGAAAGGTAATGAAAAAAATTAAAATTGTGAGAGAGGGAAGTATACTTTAGCAGTAGCGTGATTCGAATATGACAACGACAACAATATAAATAAAATTCAATTTACAAATTACAATTTATTAAATTCTTATTTACGTTAATCATCGAGAAAATCCAAAAATATTGAAACTCCACTTCGTTGTTTGACATTTAATGTGTAATGAATCCAAACAGTGACATTTTATTATTGATTAATTGTATGATTTGAAATAGAGTACAGATCAGGAAATAGCTTTGACCTTCGATTCATCTAAAAGCTATTCTTTGTTACTTCATCGTCACGTCTTAAATAAATTCTTTCAATTTATAAAGAAATATACTGCCTTGTTAATTTCACTATAACTTTGAGCATCTTCAACTTAATTAAATATCTATTTCATTGTCGTTCAGTTCAGATCGTAACAGGTTAACTTTAAAAAAAAATATCGGCGAGATGTCAATATTATTATATATAATAAACACTTGGCGTTTCTTGTGTAAGAAATGGTTTAAATGTTGATTGCTTGTAATCGGTATGTCTGATAATACCGCTTATCTAGCGTAGCGATTGGAACACATCCGCTTGCGGTGTTCCGTTATGAAATATTACGATTCAAAACGGACCTAGGCTATTATATAGACTTTCATTGTCGATGACTTAACATGACATAGTATTGTGTTTATAATATTAGCGGTTGGGAAGAGTCAAAAATTCAGCATACGTGTATATTAAGTCGATCTCGTTATCCTTGCGAAAATTGCCTCCTAAAACACAAACACATACATTTAGAACCTTCTCTATTTACCCCCCCCCCGTCAGCTGTAAAATATCACGACTCTTTGTCCGCGCTTAGGGAGGAAGAGGTGTCGCCGCAAAAAACTATCCCTTATTACGGAACCTCACCCCGGGCGCGCCCTAATATCCAAAGATAAACATACAAAATGTATGCGCACGATTAATAATAATTTCGCAAAGGACAAAAACGTCAGGCCGCGTTTATACGCGTTTTTGCCCTTTGCCCGGCGCAAATCTGATTTGTTGTTTTCGAGGGTTTTAAGGATATTAGACTGGGATCTTCCTGCGGTACGCTCGTTTTTACAGCCTTCCCTACGATTTATTAAATTGACACTTATTAGTCTCTTGCACTTATCTACATAAATAAAAATGAAAAACTTTTCATTGGTATGCGCATCGTTTGAAAACGGCTGAGCGATATTTATTTTTTTTTTATTGTCCGTAATAGTCCGAATTAAAAGTACTTTTTTCTTTTAAGGATTTCTTGTACGAATTATGACCATAACCCACGATTTAAACGATGGAGACACGTAATTATTGACGTGACAACGTCTTAAATTAGGTTGCGGCTGGGAGTCACTTTGAAAAAGTGTAACGCTCGGTAACGTAACGATGAGTCACCGAACGAGAGAGGCCCGCCGAAACTCAACTATGATCGGTCTACTAGAGAATTATGCATAGCTTGCAAATGTATTGCAAGTTATTGTATGTATATTTGTATATAAATACGTATGTATGTAAAGGTAAAAATAAAATTTTGTTAATATGAAATTCAGTGCGAGATTCTTTGTATAAATTAATGTTTTAAATATAATTCTTTGTATAAATAAATGTTTTAAATTGTTACTATTATTTCATCCTTCTTCCTACTATACGAATGAATATTCACATTAAAATGATTTTACCATTCAAAGTGGCCCGTATACCGATTTGTTCGTTATGATCCTGGAAAATTAAAAAAAAAATGGGTTGATTACAAAGTGTTGCTTGATTGCCCCGGCTTCGTCCAAATCGAGAAAGTGTGATTGGCGAACCGAACCACTGAACCGATTTTAAAAATTCTTTAATTAATAGATAGTTATCTTATTCCTGTGAAAATTAGGCTGCTAACAATTACCTCCGGCTTCAAACATGTCTTTATATTCCTAAAACTATGTTAATAATTCATTATTTCATAGAAAGCTACACTTTCCGCGAGTAATATAGTTTATATTTTATTTTAATATTAGTAGTTATCCGAATTTTCGATTTGGCTTTGTCCGATTGGCAACTGTGACTGGTGGTAGGTAATACTAGATTATTTTTATATTATCGCTTACTTCATACCAATTTCAATGTGGAATTAAAAAAAATTGTAATATATTCAAATAGTGTGTTCACGATTACAAGATGTTAGATTTTAATATCCACATTAAAAGAAAATTCTTTTTAATTTTTGGAACAGTAACAATAAATGAAATTTAGAAAAAATAAATATAACTATTCAAATTAATCGAACGATATATTTTTCTTTGAAATCAATCAAGAATTATAAATTTAATTCGTTTTTTCACAACCTAGCAAATTATCGTTACGCATTTAAAGTTCGTTTATAAATCGTAATAAATTAATATATCAACAGGAATATATTACAGATATACAAATTACAACATTAATATTTTATATAATATCGTAATATACATAATTGATAAAAAAAAAAAACACATGAAAACATGTTCTCTTTTAATTTTACTCTTAATTTCACAATTTACTCGGTCACCTTGAGCGGTCACTTCCGGGTAAACCGTGACGTAACAAATATCCTACCCCCGTAACATTGTCATTAATCCCATTTCCAACCCTTACAGTGCACACTGGTGCATCAACATGTAATATAATTGCCTACGTTTTAATGCTGACGCTAATTTAAGATTTTCTTTACAAATAACCTGGCCATAGCCAGGGTATTATAATAGCGATATATGATTTTTTTATTAGTGTATTTAAATATTATTTTGTTACATACAAACAGACCCATTTCAAAACAACATCCCACCTCACCACCACACATCTTAAAATCACAAATTTTAATAGTTTCATTTCTCATTGAACATTCACATCCATAGCAGATTATTGAACGCGCTCGATACAAACCGAAGTATGATTGGCAAGCAGGTCGGCGCGGTCGGTGGCGATAGGCGCGGGAGGAAAAAGCACATATCGGACCCCAACGATTTTAGGGTGCCGCGAGGTGCCGCCGACCCCCGTCGAATGGGGCATGCTCGAGACTTCTGACCACGAGGTTGGTGGTCACGGCGTCGCCGAAACTGAGGCAGTGGTAGTTGTGACGTTAGGGGCCGTTCGTTAATTACGTAAGGTTCCGCAGGCGTGGGTGGGGGGGTGGTTAAAAATCTCTACGCACCCCTATCCTGGGGGGGGGGGGGAGTGGGGTAAAGGTCAGTCATTCTTACGTAATGTTCTATAAATCGTAACACGCATTTTCCAATACCATCCATCAGAGTAATGGATTTTTGGGAACAAAGAGTTGGATAAAACAAGTATGTGATCTGTTTTTGTTTTATGTACAATTCTCTTGATAAATATATTATTATTTTAAATAACTTCTAAAAATTTTTCATAATTATTTATTTTGTACAAAGTATTATTCGTTCGTAATTTGTTTGAGAGATTGCTTTTCTTACTTTACGATTATTCAACAACTTAAGTTCAATTATAATACAGATTTTCCAAAGACTAGATAATTATCTGATAATGACGTAATCGTAATCTAAATCTAATAATGATATAATTGGTGAAAAATAAAAATCTTTATGTTAAATTACGAGATTTAGTGTAATTGATCCTTCTCTTAAACCAGATAAAATCTTACGTAAGAAGGGTGAAGGGGTGTCCGAAACATCATATGTGTTCTTACACGGCAGGGGGGGTTAAAAACAAGTGTTCAACACAAAACAAGGCAAAATGGTTCTTACGTAATGAATGAGTGGCCCTTTAACCGAGACGATTCGTTAACGTATCGATCCGATTTTACGAATTATTTTTTTTTTTTTTGTTAATCATGTCGCACGTTTCGATGTGGATTATGAAAATTTAAAGTTTTACGATCGATATAAACGACTTTAATATCGAATAACTAACGTCATCGGTTTTAGCGTTAAATTTAGAAGCTGCCTTAGTTTCGCACTGGTCGACATGAAGCCGTGTGCAGTTGCATCTTGAGATGCATCATACCGATGGATGTTTTGTGTTCCCTGTGATGTTGCTTGTTTGTTCTATCCTAGAGAAGTCCAGTGCTAGCCTTGCATTTGTACTAAAAGTATTTTTCTAAACACTCTGTAATTTGGACCTTCTTCGTTGTTGTGATGTGTATAGTTTTTTTCTTGTGGGTTGCCTGATTCTTATTCTTGTGCAGTTTTGTTTTTCTTTTTATTTTCTTACTAAAATTTGAAACTTTTGAACGTTTTCCTTATAAATACTTTTTTTTTGATTGACATTTTCAATGATTGTACACTGTATAACGTTTTGTACGTCGACGAGCGTCGGATGCCGAGCGGCGCCCGATTCACCACAGATTCCTGTCCGTCGAATCGATCTTTCACGAAGACCTATTAAAAGTCAGCTACCAGTTCGAATTTCCACAGCCTCATACCATTAAGTAGTGCTCCAAACTTTAATTATGTTCAGGCTGTGACCAATCGCGTTCGTGTCTCACATTTTCTGACGAGTCATGCGACGTGCTACCGAATCCTAGTACGAGGTTATACAAAAGTATACTGCCCTCGCCGGGCCGAACGATGGAATTTGAACCTCTGCGGTACCGATTTTAAGATTCATATCCGCTCGATCGCGATCTCCGGTGCCGGTCGCTTCTTACTTTTCAATCGCTGTAAACTGAATCCTACCGGGTTTTATAACGTCCGTTAATAGAATCTCAACTTTATCATGACGCGGCTTAAGAACGTCATTCGCTTCATGAGCGCCCCTAATGTCGATTGTATCGTTGAAATTGAGTCGTGTTTCGCCAGCAATAGATTTTGGTGCCCGAAGGAACGCGGCTCAGAATTTCATTGTTGCCCGACGAATAAAACGCAGCGCCACGATGACGTGCCGCTTTCGGCTGGAAACTAATTTGGAATATCACAATGAATATCGACGCGGCACTGAAACAACCTTTTGAGTATGCGAAGAACCGCCGCCCGGCGGACTTCAAATGCTATGTGACTTTGCAGATACATCACGGGCTGTTGATCGATTGGGAATGGCGTTATCACGCGCACGTGATGATATCGCCGGCCGTTTCTGTCGCATCTCGATTCCGAGAGCGGCATGAATCGCCTTAAGGTGATAGATTTATCCTTATAGAAACGGAATCGCTCGGATTCGACACGAAGAGTTTCAGCTTTTTAACACTTCATCCGTATTATCGTCCGGCCCGGCGAGACGAATCGTAATTGAAGCGCCGCGCCGTTTAGGAGTTAAATTGAAAGCGACCCAAAGTGACTCCCGAAGATTCCGACCGTTTCACGATTTACCAAGAATTTGAAAATCACTCAAAAGACCGCGCACTCGCATTTCATTGTTGAATAGCGCCCCCTTTCGAAGCGAGATGATGATCGCTCAGAGAATCCACGGTTTAAGGAAGCTCTCGGATAATTAGCCCGGCGGCGTGACAAACGCCCGGCGGCATCCTGCCTTTATCGCCTTCGTCTTCTGAGTAAATAACAAACAAAAAAAAATATCTTTGTCTCGGTTCGTGCGATCATTTGTTCCGGCAGCGCGCGGATGTCGTTCAAGGGCAAAATTCACTTTCTGATGGTTTTAATGACGAAACCAACTGCGACTGACGTAAACGTTTGAAGATTGTCGGATGCATAATATAATGATGTGTTATGTGATGTATTCTTGTATCGTGTTATAAAACAATAGAAATTTGTACATTTTTGTATTTCCATTTGTTTTTGTGTTGATCTATCTATTATTATTACTATTTACATCAATGTATATAATTCATGATCATTATTAAATGCTTTCTGGCGTAAAGCATTTAAGCCAGAAATCCAACTTATGAAATATATCTTCGATCACATGACAATAATACTTTTCAATTCCCGATAGTAATGTATTACATATATCTGATTGTAATGTATGATAATTATTAATTCCAGGTGTTCGGGTCGAAGGCGGACCTGCAGCTGCATACTCAAATACACCTACGCGAGGCCAAGCCCTACCGCTGCACGCAGTGCCCGAAGGCGTTCGCCAATTCGTCATATCTCGCGCAGCATTCACGTATACATCTAGGCATCAAACCCTACCGCTGTGAAATCTGTCAGCGCAAATTTACTCAGTTGTCACATCTGCAGCAGCATATCCGTACGCACACGGGCGACAAACCGTACCGATGCACTCAAATTGGATGCACAAAAGCCTTCTCCCAACTATCTAACTTACAAAGCCACAGCCGTTGTCACCAAACAGACAAGCCTTTCAAGTGCAACTCCTGCTACAAATGCTTCACTCACGAAAAGGACCTCCTCGAACACATTCCTAAACATAAGGAGTCGAAACACCTGAAGACGCACATCTGCCAATATTGCGGCAAGAGCTACACGCAAGAAACTTATCTTAGCAAACACATGAATAAACATGCTGAGCGGGCGGACAAGAGACCTCCCATATCAGCGTTGGGTCTAACCGGCCTGAATCGATCTTTGGCGGCTGCTGCTCCCACTGCGACTCCCTTCGGGGAGCACCCGTATTGGCCTAAAGTCAGCCCGGATTCGGCAGCTCACATGTCCGACGAGAGCGGATATCACCAGCAGAGGGAAAACGAAGATCACCACGAACAACAACTGCAACAGCAGCGGGCGCTATTCGCTCAGCACGAAAGCCAAGAAGACGCGAGGTCGATACAGCCTCCGGTGTCTTCGGCGGCGAACTCGGCGTTCACCCCGATCAACTCCATGGCGCCTCACCTCAACGGCCTCTCCCACCACACCGCTCTGCCCTCGAGGCCGTACCTCTACGACCCGCTTCATTTCCAGCAAGCCAAACAACAACCGAATACCTTTCCTAACCAACTTATTTCTTTGCATCAGATCAGAAATTACGCCCACCAGCCGTCAGCGGCGCTCTTGCCAGCCGAACATCTTCTACCGCATCCTTTAGCGCACAAAGATAAACAATAAGCACAATTTAGTAGATGTTCTTATTTTGCCAACTGTACCGACGTTTAGGACACGAAAGGGTATATTGATGGCGTGAAATGTTTTTAATATTTTCGATGATAATTATAATATTATATATGTATAATAATTATATTTTCATGTTTGTTTGTACTTATTAGTAGTAAAGTAAGATTAAAACAATTTTTAATCCAATTTTAACGGAGCCCATTTCATATTAATGCCATTACACGCCAAATCTGCCTAGTTACAAAATTTGCCGGTCCAGCTGGCAAAACAGACCGTCTGGTATTACTAGTGTAAAAAAAAAATTCGACTATCTAAAGTTAGTTGAATCTCTTTTTGAATGGCAAGTGGCACTATGTATGAAATACGAAAGATATTCTGTCGCTTACTAAGTGACTTCGTGTCTTAGTTATAAACGATAATGTAATTATAATATAAATACTCTGAAACGTAGTTAACTGCGGCGGACGTTAGACTTACATTCGACGGGTATTAACACCTCCGCTTGGTGGAATTTCCAGTTCTCTAAAATCAGCTTTTTAAAGATATATGTTATTATCATGTGGGACCGATTCCATAGACTACTTGTTTTGATAATGACATTGCATAAATTTACGTTATCGTAAATTGTAATATTTTCTGTTACACG
Organism: Eumeta japonica; assembly: GCA_005406025.1. Taxonomy (NCBI): domain Eukaryota; kingdom Metazoa; phylum Arthropoda; class Insecta; order Lepidoptera; family Psychidae; genus Eumeta; species Eumeta japonica. Next base: position 632,904 of record BGZK01000050.1, on the reverse strand, counting down.
AGAAAAGAAAGTGATAATGTTTTATGTGTAATGTGTAAACTTATAATGTACGTTATTCAAATGTAGATTCCTATAATACACAGCATCTGTTAACTTGCATCAAACACATTTTTTTTTCATCTCCCTGTTAGTTGTTTCGCACTTATTTTGTGTACTTATTTTTTATTTATATAATCCATAAGTCAATTTGTAACGATCAATTTGCTAAGTAGCTATCGCTTAAAAAACATTAATGTTTCTTTCTTAGGACAATACATGTAAACTTTTGTATATATATCTTTCATCGGCGTACGTGTAATTGGGATTGTGATCAACTCTATCGTTGTATGCGTTTTGATTTTGAATTTTGTAAAATCTTAGTATAAATTTTCCCGCGTACGCCACATGCATTTCCCCACGAGCTGCATTTCATATTTTGTAAGAATATCTTCGGATCTCTTAACACGAATCGCACCCAGTTCCTAATTAGTTCATATATTTCTATTATTTTAGCTTTACTATGGGAATTTAGCTGAATGCATTCTATGTATTATTGCCAGACGATGAAAATTGTAATTATTTTTGGAGATGTTTTTATTAGCGCTTCTCGTATTTATTTACTCTTAGCCGGAACACGCCAGGATCTTTTGAAGATATCCTTTCCACCCTACGACGAACTTATTTCGATGAACGAGTGGCCAAATTTGTTTTATATAAAAATGTACCAGTGAGCTGCGTTTTTTGTAAATAATTTGTATATAGTAATGAAAACGGAAGCGAGAATTTTTGAAGGAACTCGAATTTTATTGACATGTTTTTGTATAATTTAGTCTAAAAAGTGCTTATGCTCAATTATCTTAGCAGTTAAGGCGACTCATCTGAAACACATTAATTATCACTTTTCGATCGGAATCGCGTCGTAATTTAAGGATTTTTTTTTCGGGTATACGAAATTGTTGATTTTTGATACTTAGATCGGTGTTAGAATAATGGACATTGTGATAACGATCCTGCTGGGAGGGGGACGAGATATTTTTTAGGCAAAAATACAATATTTTGTCGTGATTATTACCAACGCCCGGCGAATGGACGCCGCGCATCGGAAACGCGAAAGATGGAGATCGCTCGGTCGTCCGTCTTCGGTCGTCTGTCTTCGGCCGTCCGTCTCCGGTCGTCCGCCTTCGCGTCGGAAAGCCGGAAGAGGCAGATCGGCCGTCCGTCTCCTCCGGCCGTAGCTGCCGGTCGCGTCGGACGCCGGCCAGAGCCGACGGCCCGTCTTCTCCTTCCCCTGGCCGATGCGCCGCGCCGTTCCGCCGGACGCTGCGCGTTTTCCATTGCCGTCGTGCGGGGGCTCGCCAGTGCGCGCCGTTAGGTTGTGGTACTACTTTGTGCACGCCGCTTGGGCGTGTTGTCACAAATCTTAGCCAAAACTTGGAAGCTTTTAATTTCTTTGTACAAAAAAAAAGAACCCTTTGTTTTTTTTCTTTAGGATAACGTTGCGGCAATATATGGATCTTCCGATGTTCTGTTATGTTTTGCGAGATTAACGTGAACTGTTTAGAATGTACATTGTAGTTGGTCGGAAGTCGTCCATGACAGGTTGAAAGGTGATTATGGAAATGAGTAAAATCTCGTTAGCATCAATGACGTCACCAATATCTCTCTATTGTAAGTAGAAATGTGATATTGTAATGAGTTTTTTTTTTAGGTAAGTGTACACTTATTATTAATTTTAAATACTTATTTTTGTAAGTAATCTTGTTTTACTGTAGTTTCGCTTTATCCAACGTTTCGGTTAAGTGATAGAATGAAAGGTAAATGATTTTTTTGTTACTTAAAATCGATTAAAAATAAATAACGAATATGCCAAGAAATTATATCTTGTGGTATTTTTATTTCGTCCTCTTTTCCTTTTATACATCAAAAAAATGGTGAAACAATGTGTACATGAATTACGATATTTATTTAAAAGAGATCATGTTGATTTAATAGAAAATCATCTTTTATTTGTGTATATATTACCTCTGAGGTTAATTTCCTCCATTTATATTATATTAATGTCGAAGTAAATATTTTTTTTAATCTCAAATTAAAATTTAATGTTGGCATTTAAATATTGTCTTGAAATTTTGTCCTAAATCATTTTTAATCCTAGAAATTTCATAAGTTAACACTTCAAAAACCTTTAATATTGAATATATTCACATATGTATATCTCCAAAAAGATACAAAGAAATTAGAATCAATGCAGATAAATTATTGAAGCATTTAACGGAAAATTCTAGAAATAGCAAATTATGTATAAGCAAAGGGTATTCTACTTTTAACTACGGCAAAATAAAAGATTATCTACTGTAGATGCTCAATATATAGTTAGATATAAAAAAAACATGTAAGATTCAGGGCTATATTAATGTATATATCAGGGCTATATTAAATCAAATAATTTTCTACAGACAGATAATCAGATAACAATATTATAGATTTATGAGAACAATGTCCGCCACCATAGTCCTGCTGCTATTAACATTAATTACTTAATTTTATTTTTTATGTGGGCTACAAATAATTTCACGGTAACTGCCAGTTATAAATATATTTAGAATTTTGTAAACTTTACATACTTGTTAATACTTTTTAATTAACAGATGATGGAAATAAATTCGGTTTATCTACCTGGCTACAGATAACTATAGCAGTTATAAAGGTTGCTGTCTATTGTAACAAGGTGTAAAATATCATATTCGAAAGTTTTGTACTTGCGATGTGCAATTAATATAAGAAGCAAAAAAAAAAATTATTAATTAAATAATTAATTTTAGTAGCAGCAGCACTACGGTGGCAGACAATGTTCTCATAAATTTGTAATATTGTCTGCCTGTAAAACATTGTTTGATTCAATTAACAGATGGGGATACATTTTTCTAATGCCGGATCTTAAGACTATAAGCTACATTTGTTATTGTGACCTCCGACATTCTTTCAAAAGCTCAATTTATATAATTTTTGAGACGCGTCTCATTGTAGGATATGATCTAATAATCAATTTAAAATAACATAATGGACTCCACCTGACAATGAAGTCGAGAGAAGAGATCATCAACACAACAATCACTGCTAGTTTCAACTCTCAATGATTGTTCACACTTTTGACTTTGAATATCGATAATCAGTCATCTGATTGATCTCATCAATATAAATACGTCTTCTACATACTACTCGTGTATAAATAAATAGATAACAAAAATTTTCGTAAGTATCTATGTATGTGTTTTCTCACATAACCAATTTTGTTGTTAGAAATAAAAAAAAATAATTAATGCAGAGTACCACATACCTACACTATTCTGGTATCTGCACACCCGAACAGCTCAGTGTTCCAACCACATAGAAGCGGAAAAGAGAATCCTTGAATCACCAATATGCGTCTCCAACTACAGCAGGAAGAGCAAATCTCACGAAATACTTCTCTGGACAGAAACTTCGTATAGTGGCCGGCCTAAAATTAAATTTTTCATAGTTTTTTTAAATAGCATTTTCAAGAGGCAAACAAGTCTGCAAACCACCATAATGTCGGTGGTCATCGTCATCCATGAACAATCGCAACCCCGGAGGAGTCGTCAGTTCGTTGCCGGCTTTTAGGTCTACATAGGATATCTGATGGAGGGGTAAGTAGGCTCGTGGAAGGAAATTGGTCCACCAGAACTCTCATTCACTGGATGAAATGCAACAGCGGAAGCTGTTACTTCACGTTTTGTGTTGTGCGAGAGTGTGGTATCGCAGCAGTAAGACGGACCATTTCCGTGCTGCAGCCAAGTTGACTGCAACGTGGTTCTAACATAAAATATGTTTATTTATTTGTCTTTTTCATTTCAAACATTGTATTTTAGGCGCTTTTTCTAATCAGAAGAGAAGTACCCACATACTTTTACGTTAAAAAAATGATTTCAGATGTGAAAAAATGACAGAAGACAAGTCAGTCAAAAGAAGGACCGAACTGCATCAAAATTGTTAAAAATTGATGCTTTTTCATTTTTTTGTTTTTAAAAAAAAATAACAACTTATAACTCGATACGAAGTACGGATCTTTCCGTGCTACGTATCGAGTTATAAGTGTAATGGTTTTGTTTAAAACTTTTAATCAGAACAATTGAAATGATACTAGGACGCCTCGTTCAGAAACTTATTGAATTAGAAATTTAAATTACTCAGCAAACTTGATATTGATTTTGAAGTATCACAAGAATGTTACAGGTAAGGTAATAAAGACCTTGTAATAAAGAGACAGTTTTAAGATATTTCAACTTTTAATTCAAGTTAACAGTCGCAGAGTATTAAAAATAACTTACGATAGGTATTTACAGAAAATAAAACAGGGTCACACCACTTACGTCAACATGGTCATAGGGACTATACCATAATGAAACTGCATCATATTTCTGAATCTAAGCTTTGGTTTTTGACACTAAAATTATGGCATTCCGAAAAAAAAAATCTTATTTTTTTTAACGTATTTTCGCATATTGAGCTTTAATTTCTAGTCGTGGATGATAAATTATAAAACTATAAAATTTGTGTCTTTCTTTAACGTAAGTCGCAGTTTACAAAGAAAAAAACGCATTGCTATGCACTCAATACTAATTCAAATTATTATGTGTTGGTACTCAGTGCATAAACTATAAAACCTTACAGTCTAGAAGAATAATACTATTTTTTTTTAAAACATGCTGTTATTTAATTATACTTAAATGGGACTATAAACATATATTTTTTTTGTATATAAAAAAAATGTCTTCATAACAATATTCGCATAAGTGGTAAGTGATAAACAAATTCACAACATTAGTAAAATTTAATTCGTATAAAACACATTACATAATAATTATTATGTCGTTTTTAAATACCCTATAGATCACCATTGATGATAAGACTAGATTACGAAATAATTTTGTTTTTTTTTTTAAAAACGATGCTTGTTATCTCGGAGATCACATGATATGGCACAAATTTCTTCACAACACACTAACCACCTATGTTCTTTTCGTAATCAAAAAAAAAAAAAACAAAATTTAATAATTAAAATAATAGCAGCAAAAAATAAAAATGACGCATTAAAATTCAAATTATTAAGTCTTTCAAAGTATTAAGACATGTTCATCGTAATGTACGTAATGTAATTCCTCTTGAATTAAAATAAAAAAAAAATGTTTATATAATATAGAGTTTTAAAAAAATATTTATTTGGTATAATATAATGCAATTAATTTAATAAAAATACATGTTCTAAGAATCAGATGGAGTGATACTAAAGTGTCTAACGTTTTATACACATGTCAAGATATGAAACTAGGTGAAAATTGTGTCAGACAAGTACTATATTTTTTGAACTTTATAATTTCAAATAAAATTTTTTCGGTCATAATTGAAGGCATTAAAAAAAATACTAATCTGTACACGAAACATTTAAATATAATGATACAGATTCAACTTTTTTTTTTTGAGTCACGTCCTCAAATCTTCTTCGACCAATCAATTCTTCTAGACGTCAACCTTGTAAGGAGAGCCAGGTATGTGATCATCGCCCCATTTCACGATCACAATGTACTCTCCGCGATCACGCACGATGTACGAGCACTCGTAGTTGTGGCGGCCCTTGTGCTTCACTTGCACTTCGTCGCAAGGTCCCTTCGGGCCGATGATGCCTACATACAGGATGTTGTTTCCTGTTAACAACAAAATCGCGGATGTTTTACTTAACCTCTTTTAAAGTTTGAAATGAAAAATTTTTAATATTCCTGTGCAAGAGGCTAGATTTGTAATTAGTAACGAAACTAAGCCGTATAAAGATAGTTTTTAGGGTTCCATATGTCCATATACTGTTATTGCAAACTGTACCGTGTGATATTAAATGAAAGGGCTTGTTGGTGATGGCTTCAAATATTTCTTTTTTATTTTATAATTTTGAAAAAATAGGTTTATTTAAGGAATTAGGCGTAAATTGACCATTTCCCCTTATCGCCGATATTACATAGTCCAAAATTCGGAAAATAATACTGAAAATAGTTCCTTATTTATAGATTGCAGTAAAACCCATCATGGTTTTAAAATGTTAAATCTCTCGGTATTGCACACAAACTAACATTTGCAATTATTTTAGTTACTACAAACAAATTTAGATCGAATTTAAAAAGCTTGTGAAATAACATACTCATCCTACGGAACATTCTCCACGCGAGCTCAACTTGCGTTTGTCCCATTTTTTACAAACCTATATACATTAACGATGATTTTACAAGTGAATAAGAATGAATATTAGTCCCTTAAAATAACAATAACAAACGTGAATATGGCATGGATAAAAAATTGTATTATTCTATATGTTTTCTAAACGACGAGGACGTGGCTTACCCGCATCGCCTGCGTTGACGATGAACTGGTTGTGCTTGTTCAGGTAAGCCTTCTTCAAGCCCATGCCCTTAGATGTGACCTTGGTCGCGTCCGACTTGAAGTGGGGCAGGACTGGCCCTTGCTTCTGGCCCTGCTTGGACACCTTCTGGACCGTCTCCACGGTCACCGACGACGTCTCCTGAGCCCCGATCTCGGCCAGATTTCCACCTGATTTTTTAAAAGAAGTTAAAATATATTTTGATATATTCTTTTTTCCCATTTTCGTGTACCAATGCGACTACAGCGATAGAAATAATTGCTGACAAGATTCTGACTTTATCTAATTCTTTTTAACAACTATTTCTATTGTCCATTTTCACCTCTTGGCGAAAAATCGATTCGTATTATGAGTCGTGCAAAATTTAAAATATGCCGACAAGATATAACAAGGAAGCGTATTTTGAATTTCGCCTGTAACGCGAATAACATGCTTGCTTCGTCTGTACATCACTCAAATATTGATTCAGTTATAACTTAAACACGCTCAATTGCTTTAATTCTGGAAACAATCATTTCGTATGGCGATCCCCATGGTCTACAGTTAATAATTAAAAAATATTTTTTGCATTAAAACTGTAAAAAAAATGCTGCTTTCGTCTATTTTCCACTTCACCATTGAAACACAATATTGGTTGATAAATGGTTTAAACAAATGATATCTTAAAAATTTTCCATCGACTGGGACGCAATTCAAATTAAAACCGTAAATAAACGATATAACCTTTAGCTTCGATCTTGAAGGGCGAGCCGACGATGTGAGCGCCGTTGTACTTGATGCTCATGTAATAATAGCCCGGCGCCAGCGGCGTGTACCGCACCTGACACGGGCGAATTATTGTTTAAACAAATTAAAATAATTCATGGTTAATTAATTTACAATCTACAGCCCTTAAAAAACCGAACATTAAACCGTGGGTTGCGCTCAGAGTAGAGATAGCATAGAGACCGCGTAAAATTTTCGAAACTGTCGTCAATACTTGTGTCTCTTTTTAGCACCTACACCGATCGTATTTGACAAAAAGAGACAAATGTACTTTATTTTTACACTTGAAACGTAAAGTGGATCTCTTGGATTTGTTTAGTACGCAGTTAAATTAAAAAGTTTATCATGTAGTACTCACAGCTTACGCTGTTATATTTAATTTAGTCGTATGTGAAAATATGGCAATCGAGAGTATTTTCTGGTCGGTAGCGGTTTTGGTTTTCATCAATTTCTGAAGAAATTAGTAATTCAAAAGTTTAAAATAGAATTGTCTAAAGATTAATCTATGTACTGACATCTGTAAATCAATGTTAAGTGTATAGTAGTATTCTCTTTGGATTCTATAGCGTTACTTTATTATCCTCCAGAAGTTTTGAACATGTATTTCTACACAAAAAATATGAAACATTTTTGAGACATTTTTCATTTAACTGAATTACACGGAACGTTCTCTAATTTTTTTTTCATGGCATTGTAGAGAGACAAACGAGCATGCAAGCGATCAGAAAGCAGGTGCACACTGCCACTCGCAACTTCAGAGGAGTCGCCAGTGCGTCGCTAACCTCTTGAATAGGGATGGAATATATCCGATAGAGAGAGGATTGTGGTAATGAACTGGGAGTGTGGTAATTAAAATGGGAGTGGTGGTTACAGAGGAGGAGTGGGGTTATGAAGGGGGAAATTCTATAACACAAAGTTTATATAAAGTCCTACAATTTATTTCAAAATATTAGTATCATGTTTTGAAATGAATAATATTAATAGCTTGAATAATCAAATATTATGTGTTAATAATCTTGTGATTAACTAGGTATAGATTTGTTTACATGAACTTTCAACGTTTTTGTAAAATACATTTAATTTTTATTATAAGCACAAAAGCTTTATAATTTCATGATAATAAATAAATTATTAGAAGTATCCGTTACTTTAAATGGATTTTAGTGGTGTATAATATTTATTTGGGACGTAGTAAACAAGTTTTTGTCACTTTTAATGCTTATACCTAATAATATGTAAGAGCAGAACAGTGGTTTTTGATCATAATGCATTCAGCCGTTTTGGAGATTATCCCGAACAAACAGACAGACATTTAATTTACATAAACTTTGTGCGTATTAATGTCGGATTATTTACTGATACAGAAATAGATTTTAAAAACTGTATGAATTTTTATATTAATTCAGGGTGAGAACGGTAAAGTTTAAAAATTGAGTAATAGTTTTAGTAAGACACATCAATGGACTTTATTTATAGACACGGAAAAAAATATACAATCTTTGTTAAAGGCATGCTTGTCAATTATATTACCATCCTTTTCTATTTCATTATAGACTTCATAAGAAAAGCAAGTCCAAGTAGAAAAGAGTGAGTTACTATTACATTAATCTCTCTATGCTATCTATACTCTGTTGGGTTGCACCAAAACAAAAAAAAAATGCAATTCGCAAAACGTAACCCAAATCATTTGACTTTCATTATCCGTCAAATCTTAGATTTAACTTAGCGATCGACTTTCATATCGTTTGGTGCAACTCGCCGGTGTGTATGTGTAAATATCGTGTACGTCACTACTTACACTGGTGTTTAACTAAAAGCGTTGCATAGATTTGCTATGAGACAGTTAAGTTATATACATAAAGTGAACAATGGAAATACAACAATGTATACAACGATGATAATTAAAAACACTATAAACGTTGCTAGAAAGTTCATATCACGACGTTAAAAATTTCTTATCAATAGGAAACGTATAATTATTGAAACCGATAAAAAGAAGAACTACTATATGCCAAACAAATTTTGTTTATTGGTCGAAACTTAGAAGATCACACAGTTTCATTTTAAAACGTGTTGCCGATACGTGGATCAATCTGAAAGTACTTAAACAATCAAAAACTGAGCAAACTAGAAATTCATCTTACGATGGCAAACTAGCAATACATCGCTGCATTCGATGAGACCGATGAGAGACATTTTGCCCACTTTCACTTAGGAATCTTTTCGTCAGCCTTTTCATATGCATCCACTGTTTCCTCGGCGTCCGCAAACAACTTTTCTGGAAGTTTTTCTATTGTTTAAGGAAATAAATAATAATCGCATGGTGTGAGGTCAAGGCTGCAAGGCACTGAGCCGGTATTTCTATAACTAACGTCCCCAAATAGTTAGTTTTTGTCTCGTGGTACGCGGTGAGGCGTTGTCGTGATGGAGGAGAATTCTACTGCAAGGTCGTTTCTCCCCAATTTTTTCCAAAACGATAAAAGAAACAATTGTTAATGTACCAGTCTGCGGTAATTGTTTTTTTTATCTTTTAAAACAATTGTTGCATGAAAATTCATGAAATTACAAGTAATGACCGATCATTTCGAAGAAAGAGGCCACTCTTTGACCGCATTTTCATTGAAAGGAAACACTCACTTATCACTTTAGGATTTGAAATTGTAACAGTAAATCCAACAGTAAAATCAGTTTCATCGCCTGTAACTATATAGTAAAGAGCTTTTTAGTCGCCACCGGCAAACATTTGCGTCATTTCGCGGCGCCAATTAATTTGGTGGAGTTTTTGAACTTCGGTCAAATTGTTAGGTATTCATCGAGTACGGAGCTTCATGACCGCTAAATGTTCATGTAGGGTTTTATGCACTTCACTCATATTGATGCCTAAGAGCTAGTCCGAATCTGCTGGTAGGTCACTCTTTTGTTTCATGAGCCGCACAGCACTGATGTTGTTGTCGGTAGTCGCTGTGACGATATCGTTCAGCGGATCGTCAATCAGATCAGTGCGACCACGTTCGAACTCGCTAAATCAATTATAAACAGCAACAATGGATAAAGCTTCGTCATGAACGGCCAACAGAAGTCTGTTATGACATTCTTGTTGGCTTAAATGGCAACGACAATCATAGAAAATCATTGCACGAAAATGTTGTCGCTTTAAAATAAGCTCGGAATACATTTCATTTTTTAAAATTAAATGTTTCTTTTTTTTTATTTTACAGTTTCTCAGTGGCCAGTTGTAAAAATTTTAAATGTCACTCGAGTATATAGTTTGACAAGTATTAACGTTAATACACTCATGTCGCTTTATCCACAAGTACCTTGGCATCTGAGGTTTGCTCGGCGTCTTTCAAGTTTGTTGTGAGAATACAAAACTTCCCACGAGAGAAGCTATTTGTGTTCAGTTCCAACAAGAATTATTCAGGTACATAAATAACACGTAAAGTGCGATTTGTAGTTTATGTCAAGTAGTACTTTATGACATTTGTTGTTGAGAACCCATAACATAGCAACAATGTAATTATCTCAAAATTAATCGAAATGGCTGTAAAGAAATTTGTGTCTAGAATTTGTTTTTAACTCATTTTTCCATAAAGGCATCTGTACAGACAAACTCGAAAAACAATACCAATAGATACTTAATGTAATAAAATACAACATGTATACGCAGCTGTTTCAATATAGATAAACAATTTTATATATAAATACAAAAAAAAATGTTTCACTCTGTCTTCATATTTAAATACGTATTGTTATAAAAATACCTTGTATCCTTCTTCGACCTCCGTACAGTCCATGGCCACGCGCGACGGCCCGTCCATGGTGACCGCCAGGATGCCGGCGCCGGCGTTGCACGTGTCGATTATCAAGTCCGTCTTTTGGCCTGTGAGACAAGAAATATTTTTAACACGAAAAAAAAAAGAATAAAAATATCATGTAAACATTCCTAAGTCTCCGGTGATAATTTATTTTTATTTTCAAACATTCATCCGAATATTTATGCTGGATGTGATGTGATTTTTCAAGTATTTCGAATTGATATGTTCCCGGAGAAAAGGGCAACCCTAAACGGCCATTCATTTCAAGTAAGCTAGCAACACTGAGCGGCCATTTGGTGCAAGATGACGGACGTGGTAAAGTGTACAATCGCCATTTTAGAACGAAAAGTCCTCTTGTAATATGAGGAGAATTTCTCTGTACGATGGGACAGACACAGACAGAATTTTCCATGTTCGTCTGTATGTTTTTTTCAGCACCTACGATCTTAGATATGTTTAATAATTCTCCTTGGTTCACGACATTGGTGATATGCACGCATATATCTGTATACTTCTTTTTATACTAGGAATTCTTGTGTATCGGTGTTTGTAAACCCAAACATAGAAATAAATAAAAAGAATATAACACATTTTTGTGTTGTAGTTTATATAAACACTACGTGTTCGAAATTTGTCACAGGCGGCTCTCATCAAATACAACACTTTTTGTTATAATACTACATGACGCATGAGTTATGAATAAACATTAGAGGAATATTAATTAAAAATTGTAAATTGGATGGTCTAAAACCTTTATGATTTAATTGTAGTTAATTATCTTAAAATTATGCATGGGTAGGGTTTAGCTTAACTCTTGCAAAATACACAAATTTTCAAATAGTACCTATGTATTATGTACAATAAAATAATAGAGAGAGAAAATATTTTAAGAGTAATTACTCTGAGGGATATTGGAAATGTTGACAGAATACATTTCCATGATTTATAGAATTTTCGTCAGTCTGTCTGTGTTTTGTTCACAGAGCGAACAATAATGTACAGAATCTGAAGAAACTTGGTATGATAATAATTTGTACCCTGGAGAAATCTAATGGATAGTTTTCATCGCGTTACGTTACAATGTTTTTACATCATGTGTATTTTGATTAGAATTAAAATCTAGATCGAGACCAGAATCGGAATCGAAAGTGGGACTAGTTTTATGCTCAGTCACCGCTAGATATAGGCGTGTCTCTAAATAGAATGCTAATATAAGAAAATCTAAATTTCAATAACTACAACAAACGGCCGTGTTGACCATCGCATTGTTAAATTATTAGCTGATAACTGCGATACGTGCGTCCATAAATATTTTAAATCTAACCTTACAACAAACAGTTCGTACACTACTGTTATGTATACAGAACTCTTTCTAACAAGCTTTCATTCACTTTCTGTATTTGAGAATTACTATATATAGAGTATTTGAGAATTGTCCATCCGGGCATCATATGAAGGGTCCTTACCATCTCATTATTTTGGCTGTATATTGTCATTATTTGTCGAGATAACTATGTCAAAATAAAACATTTAAAGTTTCACAATCTCTAAGGGGTATATGTGTCGAGCATATGTACCTCGCTCGGCTATTTAAAAAGATCATCAATATTTACTGTTTATACGACTACTAGCTGACCCGCCCGCTTCGCTGGGTAATTTTTATTATAAATAAAATGGTGAAGGATTTACGGAATTCGAAAAATGAGTAGCCTAGAACCATCTACAAATCATTCCGCATCGAATGGTCCCAGTCCCATGTCTATACGTTTAGTAGTTTTTACATGATTGGCGAACAAAGACAACCTATTTTCATTATATATATATATATATATATAGATTCAAGTGCGATATTTTTCATTCAACAGTGATGTCGGCAATTTTAAAATTCTCATTGAGTGTTATTTCATAAATGTTATTTTTTGTAAATAATATTAAGAATTATTCTTTATCAATACTGGCGTATGAAAGGTCAGCTATGCTCTAAATTATTGATAACAAATATACTCCATATTTCCAAAGGATTCTAAGCACAATTTGCTTAATGGATTGACGTTCAAATAAAAAAAATGATTGATGCGATAATTATGTAAATATTGATATTTAAAACAATCTGTATTTAATTGATTAACTTGCTATCACATGTAGAAGACAAATTTGATTGCCATCTATGTATTTTTTTTTTTTGTTCACTTATGGTTGTTACATATTGTTCATTCCAAAAATCACATTTGGGTGTGCTGCGTTTTATTTTAAGTTATACAATATGTGTATATAACACAATATTTAAATGAGTATGATCGTTTTATTGCCTGGCAACCGAGCTTTGCTCAAATTCTTTCTAGTTTGTCGTGGGAATATTATAACTTCCCACGAGAAAAATTATTGCTTAGTGTTCATTTCCAACAACAAGTATTTAGATATAAGACTTATAATAGGTAGGTGAATTTGCAAAATTTGTCTTCTTATTTTGTATACGTAGTCCCATCGGTAGTTAATGTCGTGTAGTGCCATATATTGTTGGGAACCAGTAACATAAAAAAGATCTACAAAACCTTTGCCTTTAAGACTACTCCGAAAATCTACGAAATGGCGTTGTACGGCAAAATTGAAAAGAGAGAAGATACCAATATAAATAAACTTGAAAAGCAATGCTCTATTAAATTACAAACCAATATCGATATCGTTAGGATTATTTCTAAAATAACCAAGTATAAATTTATATAATTATTTATTTCAACCACCGATATAATACATTATACACATTAGAATCTGATATTATTTTATTTTAACACCTATAACATGGTTTTGCTGAGACATTGTGCATATTATAAAGACATATACATACACACACACACACACACACACACACACACACACACACACACACACACACACACACACACACATATAATAGCTCTCATAAAATAATAAGACATAAGAAAGAGCATTACCCGTCTTGACGGTGCCCAGGCCGTTGCCGTGCGCGTGCACCGCCGCCGGGTCGGCGTCGTCCTTGCCCACCTTGATGCGCAGCGGCGACGCCGGGATGTGCACTCCGTTGAACTTCACGTTGATGTTGTGCACGCCGTTCTCGTAAGGCATGAACCTGATCGAGTACTGGTCGCCGTCGATGTTCTGGATGAAGCAGTCGTCCGTCTTCCCCGACGGCGACATCACCTGCGCGCGAGGGAAGGGCCACTCGGTTAATATAAATTATTGTATCGAAGCAGTGAAACCCGAATGCGCCAGCGTCGTTGAACATCGCATAGGCTGGTATCGCAGTAGTCATAACAGCGGACCTGGCATAACGCCCTAGACATGAGTCTCTCTGTAGGGCTATCCTTGTCGCACGAATATGATGTAAGGGAAAGGGCCAGTCCTATAGAGATACGCTTGCCCAGGGCGTCATGCTAAGCCTGCAGATGTTGGTCTGTCCACTTCTCTCCCGATATTTTCATTTCAGATTTAAGGTCTTGGCTCTGAAATGTTCCGCGCTGGTCCGATTAGAGTTGGAGACTCCCTAATGCCCGACACCAGCGGCTTAACGTGATCACCGACTTACGTAATGAGCTGTTTGATTTTGACTTAGATATATCAGTGGGCTTGAGTTAAGAATTTACTGGTCGATTAGCCGGCGGCCAGGGTTGAACCCGAAATCTTCTGATTTCAGACGACGGTTTTAACTGCTGATTCGCTACATCTCATTATTACAGGGATTAATGTGAGAATAAAGACGTGGCAACTAGACTGTAATAATATTAGAGGTGCCTTCGGCGGCCTTGCACACCTACAGCCCCAATACTGTTTTAAAGATTAGAGTCATCCCCTGCAGCGGCACGTAAGATGGATTGTACCGGACCAATTGCACAAAAGGTAATTTGTAAGTGATTCAATCTCATACGATCAATTGAGAGGTTTTTTAGATGTTTCTTACTAACACTGGAATATATACAGTATAATTGTGACATGGCTCAGTGTCCAAGTGTCCATGTGTTACGGATGTCTTCACGAAATGAAAAAAAGCCTAAATTCGATAATCTTTTATAAACAAACCTTAAAACTATTAAACACATCGACCGCGTTATGAGTACCAAATAGAAAAATACACACGATACACTGGGAGATATCCATATAGCCATTTTTTAACAAGCCGCTATAAAGTCCCGTACGCGCCACGTCGACAAGTCGAACCAGCGATGGGCCGGAGACGAAGGGCGGGGATTTTTCTTATAGTTTCGAGAACCACCATCGATCATAATTCGCGATCTACCCGCGATCTGACCGCCATGAATAATGCCCTCGCGCGCGTCCGCCTCATAAATCAACTGCCCTCCGACTCGCTTACAGCACGCTGACTGACGCGCGGACATCCCAGCGTTTTCAGTTTCATCGTATTATTTTTTTATGTTGTTTACATTCTTCTGAATTCCGTATAAGATTTTCATGAAGAAATGATGGTTTAAAAAAAAAATGGCAATTTCTAAATAGAAAATACTACATCTAATAAATGAAAAATGGCGATAGGTATGTGTCGTTAAACTTTTAAAACCTAAGGTTCTCTTTGAATAAAAAAGAAGAGGAAGGAAGAGATGTTGGACATCTCTTTTCAAATTTCATTTTATCAAAAACTCACTTTAAAAATTAATTTTTCGTTCTACGACCTCCTTTTAACTGTTTTTAGCTCTGACAACCGTTAAAAGGAAGACATGGAAGGCAAAATTAATTCTATATGCGACTTTTTGTTAAAATTGAATTCAAATGGAGATTATAGACGACACTCTTATGATTTTAATGAAAAAAACGTATTTATAGGAAAACTAGGATAAATATATTTATGTTATAAGGATTATATTATACGTGTACTAACACGGAAAAAAAAATAGTTTATTATTTTATTTTTGAAAATAAATCCATATATGAAACTAATAGGCTGGCTCGATTCCCGGCACGCACAGTGGGCCGCCGCGCCCGAACTAACCGGACAAAAAATGTAATAAAACAACACACAGTGGTCGCACGTGACTCGTTGTTCACTGCCCGAGAATAAATCTCACAGATGTCGCCACGTTAATATTTTATGATAGCCAGCGGAGGGTGATGACCACTGGGCGCATAGGGGTAGCGAATGTGTATTTAAAATTGATAGTCCGAAGGAAAGTAATAAATAAAAGGTTTTTATACTAATATATTGCTACTGACATAATGTTAATATATAGCAGATATTTTATTGCATATAACTGTCACTGGTATTTAAAAATAAGTACAAAAAAAATATTGAAAATCAATGTACGTCCACTTCTTTAGGACCCTATAAGTGCTTCACACGCAAAAAATCTTTTACCTATCTCTGTATTCAAAAAGTGATCATACTATTATTTTATTATTTGCTTGATAAATAATGAATCAAAATGACAAATTTTTGGTAATCGACTATTAACTTTCGTGGCAAAAAAGACTTTAATTAATATATATGGATAGTGAAAGTGCTTGCCAAATATTTCGTCACCAAGCCAATAGTCAGATATGATATCCATTCAAATACAAGATCAAAACAATATCATCAGTATGTGGGAATGTCGCAATGTATGTACATATAAAATATCTACATGCATAACGGAAATTTGCATA
This sequence comes from Eumeta japonica, assembly GCA_005406025.1. Lineage (NCBI taxonomy): Eukaryota > Metazoa > Arthropoda > Insecta > Lepidoptera > Psychidae > Eumeta > Eumeta japonica. The sequence goes on along the minus strand of BGZK01000050.1, from coordinate 616,272 downwards.
CATTCATTCACTAGGGGCTGTGTCAACCCAATCGTAAGTGTTTTCATACCGAAAATACTTCCAGCTTGATTCGTGTGCTACACCGATGGTACAATATCAAGGATGTGGTGCAAAAAATATCAGACTAGTCTCTTCTGTCAATATTTGGGTCTTAAGAAGAAATTGTGTACGTTAGTCGTATGTCAGTTCAACATAAAATGGTTTTTGGTGGAAAAATAATAACGTACTTGTTCTTTATAATTCCTTCGGTGGTCAAGTTTTAAATTTGTAAATAATTATTGTAAACTCCATTTAGTCGCTTTTCGATGTTCATAATCAGACGAGTATTTACTTTTACCCAATGCAAGAAATTGCAAGAATTCAGTGTAGAAATACATCTTTCTGTATAGTCTTCATGGGTTTATATTACAAAAAAAAGGATGATCGATGTGATTTTTACACGATCGGTCGGAAAAGGAATGTAATATTTCAGGATTGGTGTGTATATGGGAGTTTCTTTATTCCACCACAACTCCTAAATGCCTGAACAAATTTGGATCTTTGAGGTATCATTGGAATTTTTGCATCGTCCCGAGATCTTTCTGTGGAACACTTTTTAATTTAAGAGGTCCCCCGACTGCAAAGACAATTTTACTTATTTATTTACTTAGCGAATAAATTAGTGATCTGTCGTTTTGTGTATACAGATTAAATAATACAACTTGTTTTTTTTTTTTTGATTTAGTTAGTTTTTTTGGCAAAACAGATTTGTTTTAATTTTTTTTAACAAACTATAATGTATGTATGATATACAATGAAAACAATCTTTTCTTTGTCTGGGCATCAATTAAAAACTAGTGAACGTATCAACACGAAAGAATCGACACGAAATCGCTTGTAGATGATTTTAGGCTATTTATTTGTTGAATTCCAATTTTTCATCTACTTTCATAACCAAATGCGTCAAGCGAAGTGGACTCGTGATGGTCAGTGCTTCATACGATGAAATATTAAATAGTCTAATATTTACAGGAAAACAGATAAGTATAACGTGCATATATACAACTAAAATCCCTTCTTTTAACTTCGCCGTAGCTGAGATTTCAAAGGACATTATCGACTCTTGTCTGTCCCATTGTAATGATTATAAAAAAAAATATACTACGACTCACCCTAGCGTCAAGATCGCCTTTAGCGCCATTCAGCCTGATGTAGAACTGGGCAGGTTTGTCCACCTGAGCCGAGTCGGGGAACTGGGCAACTTCTAGGAGATGGGCGTCCCCGATCGCCGGTGAGATGTACACCTTGAACGGGGAGTCGGGGATGTGCTGGTCGTTGAACTTCAGGCCGATGCGGTATTCACCTGTTCGGGTGAAAGAGGAGAATTTTTTTAGTACGGCCATACATTTTTTATACTATAGCATTTCCGAGGGCAAAATGTGCTTACGAACCACCGGAGAGTAGATGGTCATCGTCGATCATAGACACTCGAAACCCCAGAGGATTCACTAGTGGTTTCCACCCTGTTAGGTCTATATAGGATATCTGATGAAAAGGGACTGATCTACCGGAACTCTCATTCAATGGACGGAATATGCAACAGCGGAAACTTGTTACTTCACATCTATATTCAGTGAGAGTGTCGTATCTCACAGATACAGCCGGCCTATTCTTATTGCAGCAAGCTGATCACAGTATAACTTTACCACACACAAAATATTTGAACTAAAATTGTAACCGTAAAAGATGTATTTGCAATGTCACAAATGAATTGTCTAAATTTATTAGTGAAGTCAACACTACAAAATATTTTAAATTTAACCAGCTTTTATTCAAATCATTCATTTTATTCGTTCAGTAAAAATTTGCTAATTCTCAATTAATTCTTCAGATCACATACACTTTTTCGAAGTATTTACTTTCTAATTAATTTCGCATATGTTTTGTTATTCTTCGATGTATAATTAGTTTTTATTGCATCACAAAGATTATTTTTTTGTACATAAAGATGCCTTAGAGAATATACTAATATTTTTTTGTAATAATAGTTTCTGTCATTAGTAGCATCGACGTCTCTTGTTGTAATAAACGTGATAAATTAAATTATTGATATATTTATCATTAATTAAACTTTTGGCGCATGTACATGCATAGCTTATTGCTATAAAATAGGCTTGGAAACATCATCTCGATTTATAAAGATCCATACAATGATATGCCGCTCAGTATGGTATGCAATTATTTTTTATCTTTTTTTGATTAGTGTTTTACGGCCGCCATTTAGGTTTTGTAAAAACATAGCTTAGCCTGTAATCATTGCAAGGCTTAGGCAAAACGATAGACATTTCACGCGCGCTTTCTGTGGCACGAGTGTCCAGTGACACTCGTGCCACAGAAAGAAACGAAATGACACCAAAAGAAACGACGTGTAACTTACTGAAATCTGTTTATAATTTTAGTATTAAAGATGGAACTACATATATACATACATACAGCTCAAACACATGACCCTCTTTTAGGCCTCGCTGTAATTGGCTAAAAGTGCACATGTACATGTATCTGAATGCAACGTTGTGTCGAAACATCAAATCAAAAGACTGAAGACAATGTTCGAAGTTTTGTATAGCAAACATAGGGAGTCTAAATATTTATAATTAAGTATATGTGAAACTTCGAGTAGACCCTAAGCATAGTCACTGAGGCATTCGGTAGTAACCTACACCTGGAAATCAAAATCTCATCATTGGAACTTCAAGTTGACCTTTCAACTATGGAACCCTAATATAGAGAGAACACTTAACCAAATAAAACCAGAAAAAAGAAAATTGAAGTTTTTTAAAGAGTCTAAATGTGTTATATAACTGGATAAGTACACGACACTACAATGACATTTAAAACAAGTAATTTAGGACAAGTTCAAAATACAAGTTTACTAGTTCACAAAATAAATTACTACCAAATGATATAGCTATATATTTATAAAAAATCATGAAAATCAATTACATTCAGATCAACATTGAGGGTATTTCATCTTGTATAATTTATTAAATCAATTATTGAAAAGAAAATTACGGATTAATTATTTTTAAATAGAATTGTTTTACTTATGACCAGCATAAAAATTGGCATTACTTGAGAAACATCTAAATCTGTACTTGCATCGTATTTTGGAAGTATTAATTAACAGATACAACTGAAACATATTTATATTTCTTCTTTTTTCAATATATATATTTATAGAATAGAACTTCCAAAAGAAATCTAATCAATATATCAGCATACCTTTCCATCACCAAACTACTAAATTATACAATTTAACACCTATAATTATCTTATTCTCAACATATATATATATATATATATATATATATATATATATATATATATATATATATTTTGTTTTTGGTACGACATTATGTGAATTATTAAGATTGTTCTAGTCATAAAGACCATCTTGCGTTCGTACAATCGTTGACTCAGCAACAACTATTAATTAAATATCTGCCCGTTCTATTTGTAGATATTCAGATTACGCCTTGCCGCGATCTCAACATCTTCGACGATCTCGTTAAAAGATACAAAAGGGATTGCACAAGAACACCGCAAAAAGAAAAAGGATAAAGAAAAAAAAAGAAAGACTCAAAGCGACCGTAACGCTCTAATCCCGCTAAACAAGTAACAAGTGTATCAATCACGTCGGACGGTGATCGAAAAAGTCGCCGAAAACGGACAAAACCTTTTGGCTGAAAATGAAAAGAAAAAAATGGATAAAAATGAAAACGGCCCCGAGTCGAGAACGTCATTCAAAGTGAGTTACGGGGTAACGACTCGTTACAGATATATTTATTACTGGATGTCGGTTTGGGGAAAATTTACATTTTAGCATGTCTTGCTATTCGTGGGTGTCACGTCACGCTATTCATTATAAAAATTTTTCTTATTGTAGATTATTTTTTTGCAATTGTAATTTTTCAAGTAGGTACTTGATATTTAGAGGAACACAAAAAATTAACCAAGAGCACGTCGGACCATGCCCATTAAGTATAGAATTTCGAAGCCAAAGATGAAAAAAATACGTTGGAACACTTTTTCCATGTTTCCTGAGCAAAATAATCATAAGCACTTTACAATAACTCAAAAACAGTCAAACCGATCATGTTGAAAATAATTGTCTTCGAAAGTGTTTATTAAGAGTTACCTTCTTTATTGTTTTCATATTTTTTGGACGTACGGTTCAGAAAATAAAGAAGGGGGGATAAAATTTCTGCAACTTTTGGAGTGATTATTTCCGAAAGTATCCACGTAATCAGAAAAATTGCTTAAAAACCTTGAAATATTTTTAAAAGAACTGTCGAAATATGTGCCACACGTTGATGATTGGTGAAAACATTTCTTTTCAGGTTGTGTTATACGTATGCACACGTGTAACAGAACCTCAGAAGGGACACTCCCAGTGCCCCTCCCTGAAAATATATATATTTTTTATTTAACTACTTAACTAAGTAATGCCTTATACAACACACCTACACAATAAATTTCATCGATATACGTCTCGTATTTTTTAAATAATGTTACTTAAACGGACGAACGGACGGACATGACGAAACTATAAGGATTCCGTTTTTGCCATTTTGGCTGGGAACTCTAAAAAAGACAGAACAAATTAGAATACAGACAGCTATATCTGTATTTGTGGAGTTTTAAGGATTATTAGTTAACAAAACTTTGTTGTTGAACATAAAAAACTTATTTAAAAAAAAAATACAAATTAGCGATAATAATCCTAATGAATATTATGAAATTTTGCCTATCACAAAGAAAATTTAATAATGTTGAAATTTTTAAAAAATTTCCTAAGTCGTAACACATTCAATATTTACTGTTAATTTCTTTCTACTGGGCATAATTTTATTAGATCATCACTAAAACTCTGTGGTATTCTATTTCATTTTTTCACCAATTCCCTTTTTAGGCCACTTAAAATCGCTAGTATTACATTCCTTTGCTCCTCTTGTATTTTCAGATTGTCTCAATTAATTTTATAAGGTTTAAGTCTAACGAGTATGCTCGCCACTCTAAACTTTCCGTTTTAACCGCCCGTGGATAATTTGAAATTATCGTGCATTAGCAGAAAATCGTCTCTAACATATGAGGTAAAAGAAATCACAATATATTCTGAAATACCTGTTTGGCACCGAGTGGCAATGTGAGGCCTATTTTTTACAGTAGCACTGTATTTCTACCATGCACTCTCTGCTCTAATGTGAAACTAACGCTCCATACTGAAACTCCATCGTAAGATTCTCTTACAACAATAATAAATTCAGTATGTCTTTCTCCGATACGTCTCTATACTTTAACCTTACTGTCGTCTGACTTAAGATAAAACCCTGGTCTCGTCAGAAAACAGTACTCTCCATGAAACATCATCATTACAGCTTCGGTGCAAGCGAACATTTAGCGGAACGGGGCTAGTTACTCCAGGGCTTATTGCAAGTAAAGGGCTTTTGGCAAGCAAGTATTCCCATATTCCAGCTGAATTTAATCCTCTTCCGAAGTTTCGAACTATAACTGTGACTTGTTCAATGTCCTAGAACTCAGTTCTGGCCTCAGTGCTGACCTCATTTTAACTTTTTCTGGCCTTAGATTTTTTAAAGACGCTACATAAATGACAGACTTGCAAACTCGTAACGTTGGAACTATTTAAAAATGTAACCATTTTCAATTAAAGTTACAAGTCTGGACTTAAACTCCAGGCATGCCCAGTAATAAAAAATAAGTTATTACTTATTTTTTAAATTATATTTACATAACGTGAGATCATAGAATTTTTGAAAAAAAAAATAGTATAAAGTTGTTTGTTTTGCCATACGCATTAATGATATAAACAAATGAAATTCTGGAATAAAAGACAAACAAAACACTTTCAAAATTACTGGTGCCCATTATGTAAAGAAAATACATACATAATAGTGTATTCATCATTTTTTTCCTTTGCTATCCCTAAACAAATCCTAACACATCCGCTAAAGATGAGTTTATATTTCACTTTTACTTTTTTGCTTGGTTGAAGCCACCCCTAAAATTATGATTGACGATTGACAAACACAAATATGAAATCACGATTGACAAGCCGCGAGATTGACAAGAGCTGTAATACGATATCGCTCTCAATAGAAATGGGCCGAGCGCGGCGGAGTCCGGCGACATTTGACATTCGTTCCGCCGTCCGAAAAGCGCAGCGAGATTTGGCAACAACCCGAGCTATCTCTCCGTGCCGATTACGTTATCCGATATTAACGGCGGGGAAAATGTCTTCATTCAATATACAATGAAGGCTTAAATTAGTTTTGCACAACCTTCGACGCTAGCCCGGATACCCTCGCGAAACTGCATCTTTCGTAACGTAAAAAGGCCATGAGCGTTATATTATCCACTTGGGTTACCATGGCAAATAAGAAAAAAATATCCAAATCTTGTCGGAATTCGCGAAGCGAAATTAGTTTTTTTTTCTAGTGCGTAAATTTAGGAGTTGCAACGGACGAGAAAAAGCAAAGTTCAACTCACTGCGACATTTATGTGATATGTTTTTTAAATCGTACATTTTATTTGAATGTCAAATATGCTAAATTATTACACATGTTATATTATATATATATATATATATATAATCCGTTTACGTTCCGCAACGCCATATAAGATCAAGGGCGGTGCCAGGAGAGGTCATGGCGGTCACGGTCCTTTTGAACTGGGTTTTATCTAAGTACTGTAATCGAATTACAGCCAGTGCTGTGTGCGCCTTGGCTGGATGATACCCTTCCTGACACGAAGGTTGGATCCGCCCTTGGATAGGATACAAGTTAAATGCCATTTTCCAAGAAAGAGATAGGAAACAATCTCTGATGATCATGAATCATTTCGTTATTTTTTTATTCGATTTTAATTTTCATTTAACATTTTGTCATCACATTTAGTCCCTTGCCCATTTCATAAAAATATGCAAATATATCGTATATCAGTGAACTACTTGTTTTACTATATGATATTCTTTTTGTAATTTTGACTTTCTTGAATATATTGTAATTCCTGAATCACGTAAATATTAAATACAATTAATGCTTATTTTTAATAAGAAATATCGGATTAATATCTGAAATATTTCAAAAACAGGTAGACTATTTTTACTCTGACAATAAGTGTATCACATTATATTGGTGTATTCACAGTGATCAAATTTTAATTTGAAGATCGTTAAAAAAACCATTATGTGACATGCTGTAGAGAGAATTTCATTCTAAAAAAAAAAATTAAAAGATCAACTTCCTATTGCAACAAGGAGTACCTCAGTCCCCAAGGTGGGCATGGTGGGTTGCATTTGCATCCGATGCGAAGTTTTTTGGGGTGCTTTTTTGACTTGCAAAAAACCCAAGATTTCTGGTGGTGGTTTTGCCATGCGATTTTTTTAATTCGTTAATAGCATCGGTGCTGCTGTGTTGTTGCATTTAAACCGGGTTTTATATGGTAAGCCTTAGTGTTGGCTCGAAAAAGTTATTTCGATGTATAGGATCTTTGTTTGACTTTAAAATTTATCGACGCTATTGGGTGAGGTAGGCTTTTCTCATTGTCGAGACAAAATAAAATTCTGCAGACTTTTCATATAAATTGTGTTCTGTTTCAGCCACTGAACATCCACTGCTGGACATGAACCACACGATAAAGTTTTAGAACGTATGATTCTGAATCAACTCTTATCAACGCTGGTCCGTAACATTGACCAAGCTATCAGTTCACCCAGTGGAAGGCCGTCCGTCCGTGACGCTTAGTTATTGGTCGCCACTCGAGAACCATTTTTCCTTAGGGGTTGTCGGTTCTATGAGCTATTTAATCTGCACATTACCCCTTCAATTTACAGATTCACTAAGCTATATTACTTATTTGAGTTCTTCTATAGATTTTCTCATTTCAGATTTCATCTGCAACCCCAGAGCAACCCCAATTACAGTGCTATCTAGCTCACGTTGAATAAGCAAGTACCGATAAGGAATCATATCTGGCCTGCGTGTATATATAGTAAACATCATCACTGACTTCATGAACACAGGCAGTTTTCAGCTGTTAGTGGAATGGTAATTGTAATAATTTTCCTTTCGTCGATGTTCATTTTTTGACCTACTTCTTAATGAATTCTATTGAAGTCTCCGAATATAGAGCCATACATTGATTCTGACATTATTCCCACATCTTCAACAAGGTGAGTGATGTATTCGCAATTAATATCGATATCAAATATTTTCTAATTTACAGGCGTCAAAATGTCTCGCTTTGGTGGTGGGTGACACATGACTGAAACTCGCACAACTTATATAATTTCTCGTTGATAATTTTTATTTGCAACCTATATTTGAGCCGTAAAAATACATAGCGACGCTTATCGTTAGAACTCAAACACCCGTTTAGTATTTCGCAGTCAGGCGTGCCAACAATCAAGACTAACATTACTTAACATATTTAAGCAGTATTTTTAAATATTTCTATTGCTATAATAATTATAATAAAACGTAAGGCGCATTTATGAATTATCGTTTACTTCTTTTATGAGGATTTATTTTACATCACTAACATTGATACATGTTTGTCAAATAATTATCGATGTAAAATCGCGGGCAGAGAGAATATACCATTTAAAGTTGCCATTTAGTTTAAAGTGTCGTACACAAATGCTACGCGAATTACCTTAGTTATTAGACCGACGTTAATGTATTAACACCATTGACCTACGAGAATAACTTACAAATTATAATAATAAAATCAGCCAAGCATATATATGAAGAGGTTAAAAAGATTCAGACTGCCCCCTCTTCCTCCGTGCACAAAAACTCACTTTCGTCGAATGCCTATCTTTAAAACCCTGTACCACAATTCATAAAGTAGTTACTTGCTATTTAATTACTATTTTGCTTTCACGGCGACGACAAAACATAGTACGGAGCCTACAGTTTTCAAAAAAGTCTTACGCGAATCTGAATCGACCAGCAAAGAACTAGGTATTAGTACCAGTCTGTTCCAGTATACTCTCTTCGTCAGTACATCATATGTGTAGTGGTTATGCAATTTTATGGAAAAATGTGCCCATGCTTAGTGTGACTAGTACATTACGAGCACTGCAATTTCTCTACATGGACTCCCGTGTCCGCGTCAGAATAAATGGAACATACGCTGACTGGTTTGACAACCGTGGATGTGCCAATCAGGGATGTTAAACTTCACTATAGCTATTCAACCTATTCATGGATAGCTGTTTTTGTGAGCTGAAAGAGTATGAGTGTAGACTAAGAATGGATGGGCTGTCTGTCAGATGCCTCCTGTATGCCGAAGACCAAATAATCCTGGCAGCGTGGCGTGTGGGTTGCAGCAAATGATAGCTAAAACTAGTGATTCTGTTAAGAGGTATAAAAATAAATGCCAGCAAGACTAAGGTTTAAAAGAAGTGAAAGCACGACTGGATGCGATATATATGTATATAGTTAGAAGGTGAAAGAGTCAAACAAAGGAAAGAGTTTGTATACTTGGATACTTTCTATTATGCATATCAAAAGGGTCTCACGACAAGCGCGTTTGGTTATTCGTAATAGGGTCCCGATCCCTATGCTTATATATGGTAGTGAAAGTTGGGTATGGCAGGAGAAAAATGGAATTAGGATCAATGCCGTGGGGATGCGATCTCTGTGTAATGTGTGTGGAGTGTCTCTAAAAGGTAGATGTAGAAACAGTGATGTTGGAGAGCGGTGTGGTTTGAAGGAAGATGTAGTGGCTAGAATAGAAAAACGTATTTTGCGGTGGTTAGGCCATGTGGAAAGAATTAATGAAAGTAGATTAACGAAACAAATTTATATATCTAGTGTGCGGTGGAAAGTTAGGCAAGGGCCACCCTAGAAAATTCTATGCAAATCATATTGGTGTAACATTAAGAAAGGGTCAAACTTTAAGCGCCTGAATCCGACGACCCTGCATAAAACGATAAATCGATGTGAGTGAAGCGTGATAGTTTGTTACCATGTGAAAATCTATGATATGTGCCTACCCTTCTGTGAAATGGGTGCGAACATCTAAAAACAGTACAAGTACTAGAAAAGCGTAAGTACTGGGGACTTGAAATTAGTGTCCTTGATCTAGACTTAAGTTTAGCGATGCTGTACCGGTCCTTAAATCTAAATAATCACGTTGTCCTTATGCAAGTCGAGAGTAGGAGCACAGTTACAGACGTACAGCAGTTGTCGATATTGCATTAATGTAGTTTTTTCAGGTCGACGACACGCCGCGTGTGGGACTGCAAATACTTTTTGCAGTTTTTGCACCGAGACATCTCCGTATAGATAAAATAACGTATGAGATCACTACTGCGCGTTATTGAATAACAAACTTCTTATTTTATTAAATCCTTTAACACCATGTCCGAAATCTAGAAAAAGATGGAGTTTTACTGTATATCAGGAAAATGAGAATAAAATTGGCATTTCATATTTGGACATCTCATCATCACGCTGGGGAGTGATGGACTACAATTTAGTCCGCATAGGTCTCTCAAGTACAATACACAAATTTAAATACCTTTGCAATTAAGTGATTCGATGCAGCAAATTCTCAAAACATATATCAGTTCGTCTCAATAGCGACTATCATGCGTAAGTATATAATGTGTACCGAAATACGTATCTGTATGTTGAATAAAAAGGGGCACTTCTTAAACTGACCAATTTCAATCACTCGTGTTCAAATCTAAGTTATAATACGGGCATCAATTATATGCTTCGAACTAGTAGGTCAGGGTTCAGCAGGTGGTAACGGGCGAAATGGCCAATGGGTTTGTGGCTTGGCTTCGAATTAAACCTTTCGATCCTTTCCTCGGCAGCGCAGGACGTTATCAGAATTGGACCAGCATAGAGCGGTTAAATAAAAGCCCTCAATTTCAAACAAAAAGTTTGTGGGAAGATGTGGTTTAGCGATAGGGAAAATAAAACCTATAACAGATTACCATATCAGATATAATCAAGTATTTATTATTTTTGAGTATGCATGTCAATGGGGTGTTTTAATCTGTGCGCGAAAAAGCCTCAAAAGGCATAATTAAAACACTTATTGCGGTAAATAATCGAAATAATTGTTAATTAAACACACGCACTTCGTTTTTCTTTCTTTCTGTTGTAACGACAGTGAAGTTGGTAGCGAAGCTGGCAAAGCTTTAGACATGTAATATTCAATGTAATATTTAGATCAGGACGTACTCGTTAATTAGATACTGGAATATGGGGATGTTAATCGCTCGCCTAAGTGCCATTTAAAAGTCGCCATAGGGTTTTAATTTGCATGAAATTAATTCGAGCCGGCTTCTATTAAAATTTTAACATCGTTAACGGCCCGTGACGGAGATGATGTAAGATTGATTAACGGGACTGTTCTGTTGATGTTTAAAACAAACGGTTTTGTGACAATTTTTCCAAATCCCGATAAGAGAATATTGATTTTCTTTCAGTCTCAAATTTAATACAAAGCAAAAATTTTAATTTCAAAAACTGCGTATATTCCAAACCCGGTCGGTAAAATATAAACTTATATTTATATCGTTATATTATATTTATTTATTTATTACATCACAGTACTTTTACGTCTTTATTGCGTCTAAGTATTTGCTGTATATAAATTAGCCATTTGCGAATTTAATCGAGTTTTTATCATTTGAAAACAATGTCGTCATAGCCTACGGAAATTTAATAAATCAAATTAATATGTATCACTTGAATAAAATAAGTACGAGAACATGGCCGAGGACAATCGTTAGTGTATATCATACAGGTAATGCAAAATTTGCGACCGAGCATTTAAATGATAATTATTTTCGTTTTTGATTTATTTACTTTTTGGTATTTTAAAAATTGTTTTATTTCGACAAAGTATTATATATAAGATACATCGCTCTACCTCACGTATACACGTGTTTAGTTAATACTCATAGAATAGACGAATTTACCCAGAAACTATAGGCACTTATGACTTTTTTTAATTATTTAAATTATTGTAAATTATGGACATTACGGGAATTTATTGTTTAGTACTAATATGGAATAATGAACTTGACGCACTATATTAATTTAATTATGAAATGCTGTGGAATAATAAACTTGACGTATTAATTTGATTTAATTAAAATGAAGCGTGTTACTTTAAACTTTACAAACGATCATTATCATTTAATGAAGAAAGTCGGCAATGATTTCAAAAGAATTTAAAAAATCAAAAAGTTTTATCATACTTTTATAGATTTCATAAAAAAGCTATCCAACGACATCCCCCTTAAATAGAAAAATACTTTTTGCATCTCTTGAGTTCACTCAGTAAATTATACCTGAAAAAGTGTGAAAATGATAAAAAAAAATGTAAGGTCGGATGATCAGATTAATCTCACAACATTTTCTAGTCTTATTTTATTAATAACCCCGAAAAATATGTAACAAACTTTAACTAAAAGAAAAGAAATATGAAAAGAAATAATATCGTCTAATATGTAATTTATTGTGCTTTTTAACACAAGATCAAACACGTTTACTCTATGCCACATCTATACAGTTTTATTTTTTCTTTTGGTTCAAAATTCCCAACAATAAAAATCCACCGGTCCGCTTTCACAGTCGGCGTTCTTGGGATAAGTAAATAAATTAATAAAATTATCGATCGTTCACGTGTGCGTTCTTTTGGTTTAGCGGAAACTTTCGAACTGTATTTTTAGGCTCTGTTAGCAGTAAAAGTATTTATTTTGTCGCAACTCGCGCAATAGCACATCGTAATTTCTGAGCAACGATTTATTAGCGAGTCGGTCGGTTAAGTTATGATAAAAACTCGCATAAACAAGTGCATACAGACAAACAGGCGGGATTCATAAGTACATGGAATCTGCAACCGTCGAGCGTAAGTAACTGAGGCTTTCGACCTCATCACGTTGTATCACTCGTGTCGACCGGCTGTCCCTGCTTATGTGACTAGCGACCCGCCCTGGCTTCGCATCGATAACAGCGTTATTTATAGCACGACTTCTGATGGACGGATGCGAGCGATTTAAAAGATATCATAAGGTACGATGCCTTGTTACACCCAAAAAAATGTAATAATTTTAAGGGAAAATATGATCCAAAATCGCCGTATATATATATATATTATGGCAGAGCCATGTCATGGTCAACTTGGCTGCGGCATGTGAATGGGCCGGTACGACCATTGCAACACCACACTCTCATAGAATACAGGGCGTGAAGCAGCGTAAAAGCTTCCGCTGTTACGTTTCATGCAGTGAGTGAGAGTTCCGGTGGCCGATACCCTTCCATCACCCCATAACCTCTTTCCGACAGCCCTCGCCCCTCTCCATCAGTCCACTTCTTCCTACACTAGCCCACTTCTTCCTTAATAAAATATTCTATTCCTATCCAAGAGACCGGCAACGTACTGGTGACCCCTCAGAATTCGCAAGTGACCAAGAGTAGCGTTGACTACTTATACTCTGATGGTTCCCATGCTCGTTTTTCCTTTGGTATTATAATAAAACAAAAAAAAAAACTATTATCCCAATCGCTACAAACTTCACGGTAGTACCCGCTGAACTAAAGAGATTTCTTGAAAATTTCATTAAAATCGCGCGAGCCGTTTTAGAGGCCATAGGGAACACATACCCACATTAATTTTTATGTCACTTCGCTTCGGGTGCCCTCTTAAAGATATTTAAACTGCTCATATAGCGCTATTCTGCGGGGTATGCGACCCCTTGAGAAAGAGCGGCACGACAACCCTCTTCAACCGCTGCTGTGCTGCGGCGCAACCTCCCACAGTCTTTTTACTTCGGATCGAGGACCTTGGAACTTGAATCCTTCACCATGACCCAGTGCTACCGACGTCAACTGTCGCAAACTCGATGACGACGTCCAGTTTTAACGGTTACCCGTGTAACAAAGCTAGTGGTTTAAATCGATTTAATTGACAAACTTATTTGTCTATTCACTCCTGGTTAGCATTACACCAAGAATCTTAGGGTCCACCATCTATTTGACCAATGTACCACTGTCGTTTTTCATTGAATAAAAGTAACCGTCAGGCCGTATGTAGTCTCCACTCTGCTTCAACAGCTGTTGAAAGTTTTATGTCCTAGAAGATTCTCTTGAAACTACTCCGGTCTGCCAGTTTCATGACAATGATATGATTCCATGATAAATGATAATATTCTTAATGTTAAAGCAACTGCTTAATTAATATTTCAATGTACATATGTTGAAATGCGTAAAGGAAAACTGAGTTATAAAACAAGTGATAGGTACAGATATTTTGTATTTGAGTTATAAAATTATTTCAGCGGTTAAAACTTTCAGCAGGGTTCTTGCGTGTCCTACGTAAGAGGCGGGCGTGCTTCATCCGTAATGCTCTCGTTGATGCTTTAAGTGCAAAAACTCTATTAACAGAACAACTTAAATAAACCTATAAGTATCTCTAACTCATCAACGTTTGTAAATATGCTTATCCCATAGCAAATTTCTATTAAAAAATGTTAAATCTTTCCGTGATCTATAATCTTGAAATTTATTTACTGCAGTTGCGTAACATAAATGTCACAGGGCACATATTTAGTTAAAGCGTCTGGAGACCAAGCTTCATTCAATGTACGCGATATGAGATGGATTCTAGACTTTCTTGTTTATATTTAATACAAAAAAAAAAAAAGTTTCTATTGATTATTATATACTACCACATCGATGTCCCAAACTAATCACTATCCCTCGACGCACTCCAGCGACGCCACTTCAAGGGGATATCTCAAAACGCCGAAAACCATTTAACTGTATTTCGCGGCAGTCTAGTTATACCGAAACGAAAAAAAGCGAAAACCGCGCATCCACCGCCGGCGCATGCTCTTATGAGCGGTGGCGACGTTTCGCGTCAGCGGCAAAAAGGCCGCGTTTCTTTGTCGGCCGCCGGCGCTGGGCTTTTTGCCGCGCCGGAATACAATAGGCCGGCGAACGGGACGAATTCCCTGTAGGGCGCGCATTCCGCGCTCCCTGCCGTTTAGGCGGCCGGTCTAATTGACCGCCCCGACGGCGAGCGGCCGCCGCGCACAGAGACGCCGGCCCTCCGGAGCGCCCGGCGGCCGCGGCCGGCGCTGCCGCCGGAGGTGTGGCGTTGTTGAGTGTTAGATTTCGTTTAATGTAATTAATTTTATTTTTTCGTTATGCTGTCAATATACGGTTGTAAAATCAAGAAAGGTTGGTTGAAAATTAATTGATATTAAATGTAACTAAAACTGCCTAAACTTTCGTCTTACAAATTTGATTACGGTATAATTGAAATTATTCGTTCAACGAAGATCATTCAATTTCATACCGTTGCAAGGAACTTTCTCTTTTAGACGGAATGCATGTACATAATTGTATAAAAATACACAATTGTGTGTGTTTGTTACTGTCCTGTTGGTACTGCATGTATTTTACGTAGGTTGGCATTAGGCTCATTTTGTAATACTACACTGTTTTACAAAGTAATGATGTATGCAAACGTCTTCTGTAATTTCGACTTAATTCCAACATTTACTGCCGTACTCTGAAAATTTACTTAAACTTTGACACTCCTTTAATTATTACTTAGTGCAGATTTAAACAAGCGTCACTTCCGGAGTCGGCTAAAAGCCTGTTAGCACAGAGTAAAAAAGTGAGAGAAACCGTCAATTGGCATATTTAATGACAATTATAATATAATGAACTTATCTGGGTGCAGCACTTAGACATTTAAATTGACCATCAACTAACCAGTACTTATCGCGAAGACCTTTTACAAATCAATCGATGGCGAAGGCGAATAAAAGTAGATGTACATAAACGCTATCAATTGTGTGTAAATACACAACTGTGTATAGAATTTTATTGGTGAACAAATCATGAATTCTAACTCCATATATCAAAAACGGTAAAGAAAAATATCGATTCAGAATACATTTTATTATCAACTCTAAATAACACCGTGTAATTGTAATAATCTGCACAATATTATAATGTATTTGGTATTTAATTCGCAGTTAAGAATTCATAAGTAAATACATATCAAGACTATTATAAATAAATTCAACAAATTCGACTTCAAAATATATATTAAATGATTTATTCATGATAATTATTGATTCACTCTATTGATTTCTAATTACCATTTAGTCGTAACCGTGCATAGACGGAATCGAATCTACTATCCGATAATCGATACTTTCGTGCCTGC